>OZ014520.1:325641407-326221407 GCA_963966055.1 Lathyrus aphaca | reverse complement strand
AGGTTTTGAAATAGTTTCCATTTTTAGTAAGTGACTTGTAATGAAAGTTACTATTTTTGGCAAGATTTGCCCTAATCTTCAAGTGATTCTTTCATGATCAAGATGGATCCAAATGAATTTTCTTCAAACATGAAAGTTGTAAGGAATGTTATCCCATTTTCAAAAAGTACAAGAACTTATCCATAACATTTGTGGTTAAGAAGTTACGCACATTCGAAGTTAGGCATTTTTAGGGTTTTACTTAAATTCCAACTTTCCACCAATTTGCAAAAGGACATGCAATTTGTTTTCGAGCTGTTATATGGACTAAGTGAGGTCATAATACCTTAAAGCATTTCATAAGAGTCATTTGACTCAAAATAAAGTAAGAAAATTGTGCATGGAGAGAGGTGTAATTCACAAAATGCAAAAAATGCAAAATCATTCAAAAAGCATGATACAAGCATCCAAGGGCCAGGATTAATTCAGTTGTGAATGAGTGAATTAAATGAAATCAGCATGTGCCAAGGAGAAAGGGAATGTACGAGTAAAATAAGAGATCACGCTCTTCATGTCATAATGCAAAATCACTCCATACACACTCCTCTCACGTGCATTCTCCCTAAAACCTTAATCATTGAAAGCTTGCATCATATATAAGTTATCTAGGGCTTTGAATCATCGAATTTGCTCCTCATTTCACCACTCTCAAGTTTTTGTATCACAAGCTTTTTGCTTCAAATCTCCTCATACACTCACTCTTTTCAAAAACGAATCACATATCATTAACCCTTGATCTCCATAGACCACAAATCCACTACTCATTCAAGCTAATTCTCCAGATTTCACCAAGTGCAAGCAAGGTGCAGTTGAAGTTGGAACTTTAGATCCAGGTCAAATTCAACACTCTCTTACATTTATTTTGCAAGGAGAAGCTTAAAGGAGGAGATATGCATCTCTTGGAGGCTTCTTTCAAGCTAAATTTATCACTGCAAGTTTCAGGTAAGTGCAAAATTCGTGGATCTGGATCTTGATTTTTTTGTGTGGTAAATGATATTCATGCTTCCCTGAGTACGCTGATCTATTTGGATTTGAATTTGAGTGAGAAGTGAGCTTGCAATACTAATTTAATGTTTGACATGTGAATATGTTTGTCTTCGATTTTCTTTATTGAGTGATATATTGAAAAATCTAAGTGGATATCCCTACTCAACATGCTTGAATTGTTAGATCTGGAGATTTTGAGTTGGTTCTGTGTTGTTCTGTTCTTGAGGGTGAATTTTCCGGCGCTGGAGTTTGGGCTCCGGTCGCCAGTTTTTGGAAATGTTTTTGAGTTTGAATTTGGAGAATATGACTTCTTAGCCATCAGATGCTTGATCTGAACGCTCATCATAACGCCAATGCATTAAAATTCCTCATCCCTGGCACGTGACTTCATGTTTATATTTTGTTTCTGAATTAATCCATTTGTGTGACACTACACCATAATTGGCATGCACCTACGCACATTGATGTGGATTTGTTGACTATTTTGTGATATTGACCTAATCTTGTACGCTGCTTTGATCCATTGGCTCATGATTTTCCCTGATTAAGTGAATTTCCACCATATATTTTGTGTTACACGCTGATGGACTTGGGCTCATATTGCTTTCCACGCCCCCTGTTTAGAAGCCCAATCTTTTTTAAACTGATTCCAATTGCTAGCTGCACCTCCTTGTGTCTTTTTGTTTTGTTTTATTTCTTTTATTATTTGTTTGGTTTTCAACTTTTAAAAATAGTTAGGAGTTTCTAAAAATCACCAAAAAATCATGAATGTTAATTTGAGTTTTCTCTAATTTTGTGCATTTTTTTCCATTTATTTTTTATTTTCGTGACTGAATTAATTGTGTAGTTTAATTTCCTCATTTTATCTCTTTAAGTTCATATGCTAACTTGTATAATTTCTATCTTGAACATGGAATTGAGTTTGGATCTGGTTCTTTTGACTATGAATTTATAACATGATCAAGTTTATGCATGATTTATCTTATAATTTGTAGGGATTGTAAGATTATATTTTGTCAAGTTTCTTTGAGTGTAGGATTCAAAATCCTAATTGCCATGTATGTCTTCCATTACCATAATTTGCTTCTGTTTGTGGGCCCTTCCTTTTGGCATGTTGTCTTTATAGGTTTGAGGAACCTTTGTGCTTACTTGTAGAATTTTTGGATGCTTTTGTCATTTGATATGAATTTTCTTGCTTGCTTGTTCTAATTTGAGTTTTTCCTTGATGCATGTTTGCTTATTATGTTAGGAGGGCACTTGTGTCAACTCTGATAGGTTGTTTGAGGTTCATTTAACATATGTATATGCTCCTGGTCTTGATATGTGGATCACAACTTTTTTTTCTCTGAGTTACTTGTGCTTTAGGTTACACATTCCTATGCATGCTTCACTTCACCTTTAGTTTCTTCATGATTCTCTTACTTGACTTCTCATGTGTTTGTTTGTTTCCATTGATGTTTAGATCTTCCTTTTAGGCACTTGATAGACATGTCTAGGTGTTGACTTTGGTTTTGTTCATGGATGTTTTCTTTGTTTACCCATTTTAATTTAATGTCTTCATCTAACTTCTCCCGCATTCCTTTGCTAGTTGTTTGTGACTTTTTGCTCTACTTCTTATGTGATGTTGTATGCTTGATCTTAATGCTTGGATATGAAGTTTGCATTCTGATTGTGGTGGGTTGATATGATCATTTTCTTGTTTTCATTTCATTTGGCCTTATTTGTTTTTCTCTTATCATTTGTGAGCATCTCTAACCATTTCAGGGGCTTTGGTAAGTGAGAGGTGTGGATGTGATTCCCACACCTCCAATTCTTTTCTCTTCTTCCTTTATTGCTTCCTTAACTTATGTTTGAGATGTGTCTTATGCCATCACTTGTTTAACCTCTTTTCTTCCCCTTTGGAAGCAACTTACCTTCTTTAGAGAAGTAAGTTGTCTTCTAGCTCCTTCTTCTTCTTCTCTTCTTCTTCTCTCTTTTCTTCTTTCCTTCTTCTTCATTAGGATAGAGTTCAAACCACACTAACCTTAGGTCCACCTTTGCATGATAACATTTAGGGTTGTTAGTACCCATTTAGTTTTTACCTTTGAGATCCTTTTGGTACTCTCTCTTTCTCATCTTCAAACAAAAAACCTAAAAAACATCTAATAATAGTTGAGTTGACCTTCCCTTTTGTCATACTCTCAAAGAAAATCATAAAAAAACATTTCTTCATTTTAATTCACAAAAATACTTAATAATTTCAAGCAAGTTAGTGAATTCAAACCATAATCTTAGGAAACAAGTTTGAGGATCTTCTTCATTCTTGGTGGACTTGTTACTCATTTTATTTTGGGATGTGGTAATAAGGACACATTCCTTAGAAAAGGATTTACCTTCACTTCCCTGTGCCACACTCCATAAAAAACTCTAAAAAAAACACAGGATAAACAACAAACTTCTTGCCTTCGGGACTTCGGGACTTCTTTTCTCACCTCCTTCACTCATTTCGTACGAACTTACTCCTACTTGTCACTTTGCAAGACGGTAACGCACTCGTCGTCCGAGCCTGCAACACCTTAGCATTGACATAAGCAGTTCAAGCTTTTAAGACACAAGCAATCTTTCCACCCCTAGTTAGGGGAACTACGGCGACTCTGATCCTCATGTCCAGATGAGGTACGTAGGCAGCGGGGTAGGGCCCGTTCGAGCACTCTTTTATTTTCCCTACATTTTCTCCCTTTCTTTTCTTTTCTTATCCAGTTTCAGTCTTTCTTTTGCAGCAACTTTCATTTCTTCACCTTTTGAAACAGTTTCTTTGCAAGCGTGGATCCCGTCGGGTACGGCAAACGATCTGGGGTGGTAATACCTTCCCAGGTCGTAACTGACTCTCAAACCCAGATTTTTTGGTTCACAGGACCTGTGTCATTCCTTTTCTTTTCTTCTGGTTTGTGCAGCATTACCATTCCCGTTCCTTCGGGATAAAAATTCCTGGTTGGTGACTCTACCTCTTCCGCACCACTTTCACATTTGTACCAGGATGTAAATCCAGGGAGCGACACAAGGCAAGTTTAGTTGCAAGGGGGTTCACTCAGAAAGAAGGTGTCGACTTCAATGATGTGTCCTCTCCTGTTGTGAAGCACAGGTCCATTCGAATGTTGCTTTCCATGGTGGCATAGTTTGACCTTGAACTGGAATAGATGGATGTGAAGACTGCATTCTTGTATGGTGATCTTGATGAAACAATCCTGATGAGGAAACCTGAAGGGTATGTCGAAGAGGGGAAAGAAGAGTATGTGTGCAAACTGAAGAGATCTTTATATAGGAAGAAACAATCTCCTCGACAGTGGAATAGGATATTCGACAAGTTCATGACACGCATAAGTTTCATTAGAAGTCAGTTCGACCACTGTGTTTACTTTAGATTTTGACCTGGTAATTCATTTGTTATTTTGTTGCTTTATGTGGATGATATTCTAATAGCAAGCAACAATGTCGGAGATGTAATGAGGGTGAAGTCTGAACTTAATAAGGAGTTCGATATGAAGGATCTGGGAGTTGCGTCGAGGATTCTTGGGATTGATATTGTAAAACCCCCTTTCTATACCCCCAAATAATCAATCAATTAATCACATAATAAAATTTCCATCAGAGTATAATTAAAACATGGTATAAAAGAGGCATGTCACATTTTACTAGAAATTAAAACATACAACATCTGCTCATATAACGATATGCAACATTGGGGTAACTTGCAACAGAAGGATTTAATCCTTACACCCATATCTCAACATTAAAAATAACAGCGGAAACTAAACATTAATCAACATCAAACATATATATATATATATATATATATATATATATATATATATATATATATATATAAATATATAAAATCAAGTTTGATTCACCAATAATTCATGTTTACATAAACATTCATCACCAAGATACATATACAAATGCATCACAAAAAGGCATCAAGCCGACCCTAGCTACCCGGTGTCACATATCAGAGCCGACCGGCCAAATGAATGAAGACACGCTTCACAAAAGACCTCCAGCAAACCTACTCGGCAATGCCTCATAGAGCATCATAAAACAACAGAAGGGTGAGAAATATTATCATAACAACAATGCATATAATTATATATTTTAACATAAAAATACACACACACACACACACACACACACACACACACACACACACACATATATATATATATATATATATATATATATATATATATATATATATATATATATATATATATATATATATATATTCTCACCACAACTCATTTTTCATCACACATATACATCACAATGTATATATAAACCAAGCACATTCATCATGCACAATTTTACCATTTCACATCTTTATACATAAACATATATTATTCATGTTTATTCACCAATTTTCAATTATAGATGATAAATGCAAATCATAGAGACCGACTCACGACTCTATGCAAATGCAATGTGGTACCGAATCAATAATCTCAAGTTCACTTAGCAACTATTGGAACCATCGCTCGTTACCTAAAGTAACTCCCCGTTGGGAATATGATGTTCACCCATTGCTCACACCCCACATGGGCACACAATGTTTATGGATTGCTCACACCCCACACGGACACACAATCCGATTGCTCACACCCCACACGGGCACACAATCATTTGTGAATAAATCACCCATTACTCACACCCCACCCGGGTACACAATGTTTATGGATTTCTCACACCCCACACGGGCACACAATCTGATTGCTCACACCCCACACGGGCACACAATCATGTTGTAATCATCACTCACACCCCACATGGGCACACGATGTTACAAAGGATTCACATAGAACCCCACAACACATGAATGCATACATTATGCTTCACATGCAAAATGACACACCACATTCTTGAAAATGAATACATATTCACAATATAATTATGCATTCATCTCATACAATCACAAACAATTATTCACATTCGAATCAATTACGCCACACGGCCACAAACTCTCTCACTATCAACATGCATTCATATTTACATCACGAAATGCATTTACTTGTGAAACGGCCACTATATCACAATCAATCCCACAATTCCTCAACTACATAATTACGTTTTATCGGAAAAGTCGGGTAAAAATCAGCTAAAAACTACATATTTTAGCATCATTAGTTTTTACATGTTTTTAGCTTCGAATTGATATAAAGAACACCAAAAACGGATAACCGAAACTCAAGTTATGAATCAAAAACACCAAACCAAAAACTCACAGGCTCGTTGAGCCAGAAAAACTCTGGAAAACTCGCTGAGCGAGGGATTTCTCGCTGAGCGGGAAGTGTGATTTCAACAGCATCTCAGCTACGCAACAATCCTACTAAACACCTCCAAAAATCAACTAAACTTCCATAAACATGATCATTAACATGCATTCATTATCATACTTCGATTATATCAAGTTCTAACCGATTAATCTACCAATTTCTTAGATTTTCATCAAAACCCTAAAACCTAACATTCTCTAAACTCCTCCAAAACAAAAACCTAATCAAACCTAATCAAACCTAACACATACATAATCATAAACAAGGTTTAGATAACAATATTTCACACCCTTACCCGATTGTTTCGATTCCTAGGAGAAATCTTGAAGAATTCCAACTTTTCCTCTTTTTCTCCTCTTTTCTCTTCTCCTCTTTTTCTTTTTCTTCTATTTCTTTCTATCTTTCTCTTTTTCCTCTTTTTTCACTCTTATAACTTTCTAATTCTATTTTCTATTTATACCAAATATCATTTTCTCACAATTTCTAATTCCACTAAAATTTCTAATTTATCATAATTAGTAAATGTCTAAAATACCCTCCAAACTAATTTTACCCGAAAATTCTCAAAACGGTAAAATAATATAATACATCAACATATCACATAAACACACCAATTTCATAATTAAAACAATTATCACCCAATTCAAATAAAAGACTCAACGAAAATGGGAAATAATCGAATCGAGGCGTTACAACTCTCCCCCACTTTAGAAATTTTCGTCCTCGAAAATATTACCTGATTCAAACAACTCCAGATACGACTCTCGCATCCCACTCACTAATTCCCAAGTCATATTGCCTTACGCAGCGCCTCCCCACGCTACTTTCACAAGCGCAATATCTTTGTCTCTTAGCTTCTTGACTTCACGGTCCAAAATCTTAATTGGTAAAGCTTCCACCGTAAGGTTATCTCTCACTTCAACCTCGTCCATAAGAATAACATGTGACGGATCCGGAACATACTTCCGAAGTTGCGAAACATGGAACACATCATGACAATTCGAAAGATTCGGAGGCAACGCCACACGGTAAGCCACAACACCAACTCATGCAGTAATTTGATACGGTCCAATAAAACGAGAAGTCAACTTCTTCGACATCAAAGCACGACCCACACCTGTAACCGGTGTAACTCTCAAAAACACATGGTCGCCTTCCTGAAACTCAAGATCTTTCCTTCTCTTGTCATGATAACTCTTTTACCTACTTTGAGAAGCTCTCATCTTCTCCCAAATAAACTTCACATTTTCCGTCGTTTGTTGTACCATCTCCGGTCCAACTACCGTTCTCTCTTCAGTTTCATGCCAACACAAAGGTGTTCGACATCTCTGACCATACAAAGCCTCAAATGGTGCTGTTGCAGTGAGAATCAGATACCAAGCTATTGATTAAGCTTGAATCACAATTATTAAATGTTCACCACCGACTTTAATTTAATCCAAAGGGAAAAGGGAAAAAGATCGTAAAAAAACCCTAAATGAGGAGAAACTAGGTTCGGGGGTTGATTATACCTAGGGAAGGTGTTAGCATCCTAAGCATCCGCAGTATCCTACGGGAACCTCTTGTTAATATTTGTGTTATTGTTATTTATTGCTTGATAAAATTATGGGAACCTAAGGTTTTATTTCTAATGGTGCTCGCACAATATCGCATCGATGCCTACGTATCGGGTATAGAATCAGAGCACTCGTAGTTCTCCTAAGGATTAACGAACACTTGGTTACGCTCAAGGTTCGCGGGGAAGGTAAGTGTTATGGCAAACACTCACGTGACTTAACAAAGTCACAAAAAGTTGTAAAATAAAACACTAAGGACCTAATGGCTAAGGACCTAAGGATGAGGGACCTAATTGCTAAGGTCAAAGAAAAAAAAAGAGGGACCTAATTGCTAAGGTCAAAATGGTAACTAGGGGTGGCTAAACTTCCTATGACATTGAGTCAACTGCAGGAGTTCTTTCCCTTTTGGATTTAAATACGAAAAAATAAAGTAAACAAATGAGGGTGCAAGCTCCTAAGTCTAAGGCATAGGTTGCTACTTGCAAAAATAAACTGTATAAAGTAAATAGAAATGCAAGGTAAAAGGCTTAGTAACCGGGCTATGACTCGATATATGGATCGAGAATGCTGAGGTGGAAAACAAGCATGGTGCGTCAATTTGTTTAAGTTAGAAAGCTGTGAAGTGTAAAGACCGTGCAGATGGCGATCGTAAAACGACCGACTTACGTGTGTGAGTGAAGTGTGTAAAGTTCACTTGGCGTTGGACCAAGGATTTATTATCTTGAAAATTAATGTGCACTTTCAATTTTATTTTAACAGGTATATGGTCATGATGCAAAATAAAATAAATATAAACATAGTGTGCATACAACCAAAACACCGAAAGATTAAATTAAAACTCTCACTAAGGGATAAACTTAAATCTAAACCTCTCACACTAATAGGATCTAAAACTAAGCCAAACAACCTCCATCTTAAACGAAGAAGAACTATACAAATATTTTTTGGATTTTTATATAAAAATAAATAAATGATTAATTAAATATGTACTAAAAAATAAGATAGAAAAGAAGAAATTGAATTCGAAATATATTTTTGTTGTATATTTTTTTATATGTATATATAAATATCTAACTAAATATAATAATAAAAATAAAATAGAAAAGAAAATTTTGAAATTAAAATGTTTTTTATTTATCTTATATGTATATAGATAATAATAGAAATAAAATAGAAAAGAAATATTGGAATAATTAGAAGAAATGGGGTGAGGCGCTGGATGGGTGTATGCATATCAATAGAATTAACAGCATGGGCCTTGAGGACCCATCAATAACCCATTAAAAAAAATCATAAAATAAAATAAAACTCTAGACCTAAAACTCAACATCATTTAAAATATATAAAATAAAATAAAAAATAAAAAAGTAAGAAGTCAAAGATATTTTAGCGTTTCAGGGAAACAAGAAACCGTTCACAATTTCTTAAAAAATAAAACAAAATCAACGCACAATCTTGTTCAAAAAAGAAAAAAACAAAACCTCACCCTTCAATCTCTCCGCCTCAGAACGATATCTCTCGCCGTCTCACACCGTATCTCGCTCTACAAAATCCCTCTCGTCTCACCCAATCGCTCGATCTCTTAGTGATTCGAATTTCTCACGGTTGTGGTGGTTGGTTTCGGTTTCAGAACTTCTTTTTCGCGTTTTTACTTCTGATTCCAAATGGCTTCGCGGCGGGTTTGACGCGGTTGTGTGGTCGTGGGTTCGTTTTCGCGGAAGGGTGAATGATGGCCGCGGATGGGTTGGTTTTTTTGTTCGGTTCTGACGAATCTCACTCTCTTCTTCTTTTTGCTTTCTTTTTGGTTTGGCTGAATATTTTGTGTTTTGGAATGGTTACTGTGAATAACGGGAAGGGCGTGATTAGTGAAGGCGGAAAGGGTTCGTTTCAGATTTATTTTTTGTATCAGTTTTGTGTGGTTTCACGGTGAGTTTTGGTTTGTTGATTTTGAGGATGAGCGGAAGGTGGAAGGAGGGGGTTGTGAAGAGTGTTTGAAGAAAAGGTCCGGCGGTGTGGTGGTGTTCGTTTATGGTGCGATGGAGGTCTGCTGTAGAAAGGGTGATGCGGAAAAGGGGTTTTGATGAAGGTAGTCGGATTTAAGGTTTCGCGGATGTTTTGAACAGTTATGGCGGTTCTTATATGTTTCTGGTTTCAAAGAGTTTTGCTTTGGGGTTTGATGTTAGTGTTTATGTTAACAAGGGCGGTGGTTGTTCAGTTTGTTGGCTTGGTTTCCATCTTAGATTCGGTTTTGATTTTGGTAAGTTTGGGATTGGGTCTGTTTTGCGGTTCTGATGAAGGGTGGAAAAGGTGGTGATAAGGATTGAAGAAACTAGAGGTTTGTTTCAACGGTATGTCTCGGTCTCCCTCATTTTGCTTCGATTCACATATCCATTTCAGATCTTATTCTTCTGTCTTTTCTATTTGTTTTCAAATTTGGTTGTTGATTGTTGAGAGGAAGGTGAGAGTTGATTATTTTGGTGGGTTAGTTTAAGGATGATGAAGTTTCGTTTATGGTGGTGAAATATGTGCAGGTCAGCGGCTGATTTTGAGTTGAGAGGTTGATGAATAGGTTGTTGTTGAGAGATGGGAGTATGAATAATAAACTTTTAGGTTGTTGTTATGGAAACAACATGAAAATGGTGGTGGCGGATTCACGGTTGCAATTTTTGTTTTGCAGGTTATGCGATATGTATTGCGGCTTATGGAAGCTTCTGCAGGAGATACGGAATATTGGAGGAAGCTTTTGCAAGTCTGTGATAATTGGTGTAATGGATAAGAATGATGATGGAAATGGAATAAAGAAGGCCAAGGTTAAACAACTATTTATGGTTTTTTGTTTGATGTTGTTCCTGAGTTTTCTGTAACCTTTGTAGGAAGTTTTTTTCTGAAGTTTTTTTTTTGAAGTTTTTTGCTTTGTGTATGCCGTGAGTGTTATACAACATGGGGAAGAATGAAGTGAAATCGAAAAAGAAACCTAGCTATTCGGAATCGAAAACAAACCGTAAACATAAACATGGTCGCAAGAGGAATCAAACAAGATGAACAAAGCTGAAAAAAAGGTGGAGGAAAAGGAGAACATTACCGACCCGAAAGTTATCGGGGTGAAGAATCCGCAATGGTAAGCTTCCTTCTCCTATTAATCTTTGTTACTGCTGGTATTATTATTGGTTTTTGATTTTTGATGTTGCTGAATTTTGTTTGCTTTGTGTCAATTCTCCCTTTTCTTGTGGTTTTTTGTGGTGAGGATGTTGCTGAATTTTTCTGTGTTGCCTCCGTTTGCAATGTAACAGTGCTGGTTTTATAGGGAGAAATTAGGGTTTTTTGGTTTGAATTTGGTACCCTATTGCTTGTTGATGAAGGTTGGGACAAGGGGGACAGTTCTGAATTTTGCAGCAGTAGTGGGGAGGTGGAGCAGCCTGTTTTGTGTGCTGTGTGTGCTGTTTTTTCTGCTGTTTTTTGTTTGCTAGTGAGCCATGATCTTGCTGATTTTTGTACTAATTTCTTGACACTTTATTATGAGAAAAAGAAACTTTACAATATGTAAAAATGAAATATCATGAATGCTGAATTTTAATAATGGTATGCTTGAATGAAATATGCTTGAAATGCTTATGTAACACATATGGGGCTGTTTTGAATTAACATGAAATTTGAATGATGAACTTGAAATTGAATACTTTGGATTATAAACTTGAATGATTTTTTGAAATATGATGAATGGTGTTAAATGATGAAATATGTTGAATGAATTTGATTGAAAAAAATATGATAAATATGATTATGTATGAGTTTGATAAATTAAATTGGAATGAATGTGAACTTAAAAATGTTTGAATTTAATGTATAAACGTGCTTTGACTTGGTGGTTTTGCTTCTTTTGTAGGTTGATGCAACATGGACTATGCAAGGAAAAGATTGAAGATGCTTGAAGAGAAATAAAAATCTAACACTTACACACTAACACTTGTAGTTTAAAGATTTGTAAACTTGTAATGACACAAACTAGGATGTAAACTCCTCTTGTAATACTCTTTGAAAACAACTTGGAATGAATTGGTATTTGAAAAAAAACATGGACATGAATTCAAAATGAAATTAGACATGAAATGTCATTTATTTAAATTTGGAAATGTGAAATAGAACTTAAATTTGAATGGAGTTAGAAATACTTTGGAAAATTGAATTTAGAGTCTTGAAGAAAAGTTGAATTTCTTTGTCATGGATTATGTAATGAATTGATCATGATTTGAAAAAAAGTTTGGATGAATGAATTGCCATGAAATGGCAAATTGGAAATGGTATGGTAACTTGACATGAGTTCTCCATTAGGAAAGAACTTGAAACTAACAACTTGAAATAGAAGTTTAGAAATTGAAATTAGAATTGGAATAAAATGAACATGAAAAAAAGATTTTGGAATTAAAATTTAGAATGAATTAAAATAAAATAAAATAAAATAAAAATTGGAAATTGGAATTAAGTTAGGAATGGAATCTTAAAAAAAAGTAAATTAAAAATAAAATTAGAAATTGAAATCAAATTAGAAATAGAAACTTGAAAATGGATTAAAAAATAAAAAAAATGGAGATTACAATTAAATTAGAAATGGAAACTAAAAAGAGTGAATTAAAAATAAAAGTTAAAAAATAAAATTACATTAAGAAATAAAACTTGAAAATTGAAAATAGAAATAAAAATACATTTAGAAAAACTTTAAAAATTGGAAATAAAATTACATTTTTTTTAACAAAACTTTGAAAATAAATGGAAATAACAATTAGGTTTTAAAAATTTAGGAAGGAATTAAAATTTTGAAATAGAATTTGAAATAATAATTTTTTTTTAAAAGGAACTTAAAAAATAAAAATAAAATAGAAATAGACATTAAAATTAAAATTAAAATTAAAAACACGAAAATGAATTAAAAAGTTAGAAATGAGAAATAGAAATTAAATTTAAGATGGAAGCTTAGAAGTGAAAAGAAATTAAAATTAAATTGATAAATAGCTTGAAAATGAGTTGAAAGCAACAAGAAATTAAATCTCGTAATTTCTCTTCTACATGCAATGAATGTATTATGCGAGCAGTTAGGGGTAAAATTTGGGGTGTGACAGTTGCCCCTATTTAAATAACTTTACCAGATGGCATGAATGATGATAGACACTCAGGCGATCAGGGTGAAAGGTATTTAAATATATAAATAACCGGAAATTTTGCCCCTAAATGCAATGTTATGCTGGACTAACAAACTATCTAACTCTGTAACAACTATGCAATGAATGATGATTATGGTATGAATGATTAGAATGAGATAAATCGACGACCACAAGCCAAGACTCACTGGGGATGACATACATTGGGGACAAAGAAACGAAAACGGGAAGTATTCAAAGTGATAAATCAACAGGTTCAAGTGTAACTGTTGACACTAAGAATAACAAAAGACGGGAACAAAAGAAAATCCAAAGCGTTGGATCAACGAACACAGACAAAACAAAATAAAATTCAAAGTGACTGCACAGTGGCTCGATGCGACCAACTGACACCAAGAATACAAATAAGACAAGGAAATAAATCGAAGTGGTAGATCCATGGCTTTATGAGACCAATTGACTTTGAGAAATGAAAAGCAACAACATATTCCAAGTGAATGCGCAGCGGCTCGACGCGACCAACTGACACTAAGAATACAACAAAATAAACATTCAAAGTGAATGTGCAGCGGCTCTATGCGACCAACTATCACTGGAAATGATAAACATAATATTCAAAGTGAATGCGCAGCGGCTCTATGCGACCAAACTGACACTAAGAATAGAAATGACACAATATTCAAAGTGAATGCGCAGCGGCTCGATGCGACCAACTGACACCAAGAATTCAACAAAATAAACATTCAAAGGGAATATGCAGCGGCCCAATGCGACCAACTGTCACTGGAAACGATAAACGTAATATTCAAAGTGAATGCGCAGCGGCTCGATGCGACCAACTGTCACTAAGAATACAACAAAATAGACATTCAAAGTGAAAGTGCAGCGGCTCTATGCGACCAACTGTCACTGGAAACGATAAACGTAATATTCAAAGTGAATGCGCAGCGGCTCGATACGACCGACTGTCACTAAGAATACAACAAAATAGACATTCAAAGTGAAAGTGCAGCGGCTCTATGCGACCAACTGTCACTGGAAACGATAAACGTAATATTCAAAGTGAATGCGCAGCGGCTCAATGCGACCAACTGACACTAAGAATAACACCAACAAAATATTCGAAGTGAATGCGCAGCGGCCATTGTCGGTCAACTGACACTAAGAATAGAAACGACACAACATTCAAAGTGAATGCGCAGCGGCTCAATGCGACCAACTGACACCATGAATAACAACAAAAATAAACATTCAAAGGGAAAGTGCAATAGGTTTGAGACCTATTGACACTAAGAATAGAAGCCAAGATACACTCAAAGTGAATGCGCAACAGGTTAGAAAAACCGGTTGACACTAAGAATGAAAAAGACAAAGTAGTCAAAGTATTCAAAATGGTAAATTAGCAGGTTCAAATGTAACTGCCAACACCGAGGATAAGGAAGGAAATCACAGTGATTTAGCAGCGACTCTATGCGACCAGCTAGCATTGGGGATAGAATGCAGATCACCCAAAGATAGATCAACGGCTCTAGGCGACCGGCTAACACGAAAAAGTAACAACAAAATATGTTGGAGTTTTCAAATAAGATAAGACATCCAACCTCTGGAAATTCCTTCAGGAACCATCAGGAGAAAGGTACAGGTATGTGCCAAAATCAAATGGACTTGGATTCAAGCAACCTGTTTCAGGACCTTCTTAAAAGATTTGTGCCAATGACAATTAGACTTCAAGGAGATATTGGTGGTCATAAAGACAAATACTAACCACAATTAGAAATCCACAGGGGACACCAACAATTACTGGGGACAAAAACATTGGTAAACCAAACTTCGGGTACCAACAACAATGAATTTTCAAATTGAACACTAATGATATCTGGACTTGGAGTTAGACAGCCGACTACTGGGGAAAGACAAATGCTAATGTCAAATGCGCATGATTGAGCATGATGCGAATGATCATGATATGCAAATGTTGACTCTAAAGAGACAAAAAGTTTTGACAAGACTCAAAGAGGAGTAGGCTCTCAACACTAATACTCAGATGAGCAAAATGAAAAACACTGGGGAGATGTCTTCGAACTTGGAAATCATGCTTGGTCCAAGGATCCATCCAAGAATGTTATCAGTTTTGAACTTCTATGGGGATTTCTGAAATAATAGTATAAAAGTGTTGTTGCAAACCAGGACTTCTTGGGGAAACAGAAGGTTTTTTTTTCAATTTTCCAAAGTCAAAGAAACTTAAAAGTTTTTCCGTGTGTTTTCAAAAAAAAATTTCCTTTAAAAAAACTTGTCATTTTCAGAGTTAAATTGTAATCCAGTGATGGCATTTGCATAACAAAAGAAAATAAGAAGCTGAACAACAAAATTCATAGGCAAAGTTTGTATTTTATTCAAGAATGGTAGCTTGCCAATGGCGAAAACTCCATGGGAAATTACAATTTGAAAATGGCAATGGGGAAAGGTCTACATTGAATCCAACGACCACTACAATCCCTAATAACTAAAACTGCCCGACACCTTGCTTCTGACAAGAGCAAATGGATTGGTCTTCCATCATGATTCTTCAGTAATGGTAAACACCATCTGACACAGTCAAATGCCTTTGTCCCTAACTTTTTCCTGGACCGCCCTTTCGGGTTTTCAATCCACCGGGACGCTCTTTTTTGCCTAAGCCGCCCTTGCGGGTTTTCAACTTAGCGAGCTCTTATTTTTTCATTTTATCCCTAACTTTTTCCTGGATCTCCTTCATAGGTTTTGATCCACCGGGATACCCATTTTTGCCTAGGTCTCCATTTCTGGTTTTCGACCTATCGGGTTTTATTTAGGCATAATATTTTTTGACTGCATCAGAATTCACCGGGTGCTTCAGCTGTTCACCATCCATAGTTGTAAGGATTAAGGAATCTCCGGAGAATGCCACCTTCACAACATATGGGCCTTCATAGTTAGGACTCCATTTTCCACGCATGTCTTTGTGGACTGGCAAGATTTTCTTGAGTACAAGATCTCCTTCTTTGAATTCTCGGAGACGGACTTTCTTGTCAAATGCTCTCTTGATGCGCTTTTGGTACAACTGGCCATGGCACATGGCGGTCATTCTCTTCTCGTCAATAAGATTCAGTTGGTCAAACCTGTTCTGGACCCACTCAGCTTCCTCCAGTTTGGTTTCCATCAAGATTCTTAAAGATGGTATCTCTACTTCAATAGGGAGAACTGCATCCATCCCATACACCAGAGAGAAAGGGGTTGCCCCTGTTGAAGTGTGAACTGATGTTCTGTATCCGTGTAAAGCATATGGTAACATCTCGTGCCAATCTTTGTAAGTTTTTACCATCTTCTGCAGAATCTTTTTGATGTTCTTGTTTGCAGCTTCAACAGCTCCATTCATCTTTGGACGATACGGAGAAGAGTTATGATGTTCAATCTTGAATGTCTCACACAGCTCTTTCATTGTTTTATTGTTCAAATTGGTCCCATTATCTGTTATGATTCGACTTGGGATCCCATAGCGGCAGATAATTTGGTTCTTGATGAAGCGGGCAACCACTTGCTTTGTCACGTTGGCGTAGGAAGCTGCTTCTACCCATTTGGTGAAATAATCAATTGCGACCAAGATAAACCGGTGACCATTGGAAGCTTTAGGCTCAATTGCCCCTATCATGTCAATGCCCCACATTGAGAAAGGCCAAGGCGATGACAGAACATTCAAAAGTGTTGGAGGTACGTGCACCTTGTCGGCATAAATCTGGCATTTATGACACTTCCTGGCATACTTGAAACAATCTGATTCCATGGTCAACCAGAAGTATCCAGCTCTCAAAATCTTCCTGGACATGGCATGTCCATTGGCATGTGTTCCAAATGATCCTTAGTGGATTTCCCTGATCAATAAGTCTGCTTCGCGTTTGTCCACACATCTGAGCAGAACCATATCATGATTTCTCTTGTAAAGCACATTGTTACTGAGGAAAAATTTGGACGCCAATCTTCTTAAAGTCTTCTTGTCTAGAGTTGTTGCATCAGCTGGGTACTCCTGATTCTGCAAATAGTTCTTGATGTCGTAGAACCACGGTTTCTCATCAGTTTCTTCTTCGACCAGTAGACAGTAGGCTGGTGCAGTTCTTCGCTCGATTGTAATGAGTGGAGCTTCATTAAGAAATTTGACCTGAAACATAGATGCCAACATAGCCAAAGCATCTGCAATTTGATTCTCTGCCCTTGGAACATGATGGGAAGTGACTTCATCAGAGTATTTGATCAATTCCACAATGTGGGAACGGTATGGGATCAACTTCTCGTCACGGGTCTCCCATTCGCCTTTGACTTGGTATATTACCAAAGCTGAGTCTTCATACACTTCAAGGATCTTGATTCTGGTATCGATTGCAGCTTCGATACCTAAAACACATGCTTCATACTCAGCAATATTGTTTGTACATTCAAAGCACAATCTAGCCGTGAAGGGAGTATAACCACCATCGGGATTCATCAAGACAACCCCCACACCATGCCCCATGTAGTTAGAGGAACCATCAAACATCATCTTCCAACGAGACCCTGGCTCGGGATCTTCATCTGGACCTGGAACTTCACAGTCCTTTATCAACATAATGTCCTCGTCCGGAAACTCGAATTGCAAAGGTTCATAATCTTCGACAGGATGATCAGCAAGGTATTCAGATAAAACACTGCCTTTAATAGACTTCTGGGTTACATACTGGATATCATATTCGGATAACAACATGTGCCAACGGGCGAGTCTTCCTGTCAAGGCAGGCTTCTCAAAAATGTACTTTATTGGATCCATTTTCGAGATCAACAAAGTAGTGTGACAAATCATATACTGCCTGAGGCGTCTAGCAGCCCATGCCAAGGCACAACAAGTTTTCTCTAAAAGCGAATATCTGCTTTCACAGTCTGTGAACTTCTTGCTTAAGTAATAAATTGCATGCTCCTTACAACCAGTTTCATCCTGTTGGCCTAATACGCAACCCATAGATCCCTCGAGCACAGTCAGATACATGAAAAGAGGCTTCCCTGGAGTAGGTGGGATCAAGATAGGGGGTTCCTGTAGATAAACCTTAATATTCTCAAAAGCCAGTTGGCAATCAGGACTCCACTCAATTGCTTGATTCTTCCGGAGTAACTTGAATAAAGGCTCACAAGTAGCAGTCATGTTGGAGATAAATCTGGAGATGTAGTTCAATCTTCCAAGGAAACCTCTGACTTGTTTTTCTGTTTTTGGAGCTGGCATCTCTTGAATTGCTCTGACCTTATCTGGATCTACTTCAATTCCTTGCTGACTAACAATAAAACCAAGTAACTTTCCTGATCGGACACCAAAAGTACACTTAGCTGGATTCAGACGCAGTTGGAACTTTCTGAGACGCTCAAATAACTTCAAGAGATGATCCAAATGATCCTCCTCACTCTGTGATTTGGCAATCATATCATCCACATAGACTTCTATCTCTTTATGCATCATATCATGGAAAAGGGTGACCATTGCCCTTTGATAAGTGGCTCCTGCATTTCTGAGACCAAATGGCATAACTTTGTAACAATAAGTGCCCCATGGTGTGATGAATGTAGTCTTTTCCATATCGTCAGGATCCATCTTGATCTAGTTGTATCCTGAAAACCCATCCATGAAGGAGAAAACAGCAAATTTAGCAGTGTTGTCAACCAAAGTATCAATATGCAGAAGAGGTAAATCGTCCTTCAGGCTGGCTCTGTTCAAATCCCTATAGTCCACACACATCCTGACTTTGCCATCCTTTTTAGGGACTGGCACAATATTAGCTACCCACTCAGGGTACTTTGCAACTACAAGGAATCCCGCATCAAACTGCCTTTTGACCTCTTCTCGAATCTTCAGAGCCATGTCAGGTCTTGTTCTTCGAAGCTTTTGCTTTACAGGAGGACAATCTGGTCGAAGAGGTAACTTGTGGACCACTATGTCTGTGTCTAAGCCGGGCATATCCTGATATGACCATGCAAACACATCTACATACTCTCTGAGAAGCTTGACCAATCTTTCTCTGATGTCTGCCCCAAGTGTTGTACCAATCTTGACTTCCTTCTTGTCTTCATCAGTGCCAAGATTGATGGTCTCTACCTGCTCCTTATGTGGCTGGAGATCTGTGTGCTCATACTCAACTAATCTTGCCAGTTCTTCGGGAATGTCACAATCTTCCTCACTTTCATCTTCCGCTTGGTAGATGGGCGAATCAAAGTTAGGAGAGAATGTAGAGTCATTGGATTCAACAGGGTTTTCGCTTATTCTGCATATGAGGATGATTTGCTTTTACTAAAAGTGGAAAAATAGAGAAATGCAAGAGAAAAATCTTTTTTTTTTCGGTTTTGAAAGATTGCCATTTTCGTTTAAAAGTGAAAAAGAGAGAAAGAAAAAAAACGGTAAATGATCAAAATAAGAGTTTAACAAAATGCCTTCATTGATAATAACTTTGAAAATGAGAAGGGGCCCTACAAAATACTCCCATAGCCTTGGGCAGAGCTAGGGAACTTTGAAAACACTTAAAAAACAATAAATTACTTTGACAATGGAAAAAACTCTGGGATCTCGACTGCTCCCCAATTGCCCAAGGCTTCTTCACACTGATACACCAAATGATTCACATCTCCATCTTCATTATCCCCACTAATTGCATTGATCTGATAGCCGGCGCTGGAAAACACCTCTTGAATGGTCTTTGGACGTCCTTTGACGGAGGCTGACGCTCCTTCCTTCACATGAGTTGGTTTGTAACCCAACCCGCAACGATCTAACTTCTGCTTGACTTCAATGACATCACCCCAACCTTCATAGCTTCTTTCTTCAATGGTGGAAATGATACTCTTCAGCGATGCAAAAGATGGGATACCCTTCCCTTTTGGTTCCTCTACTTCCAAAAGGACAGCATTGGCTATCTCAAGAGCTTGGAAAGAAGTTTCCAAAGCATCTTCATCAGCCTCAATATAGCTAAAGGATGAAAGGTTGCTAACCATGAGATCTTCTTCCCCAGACACAGTTACCAGCTTATTATCGACCACAAACTTCATCTTCTGATGTAGGGTAGAAGTGGCTGCCCCAGCGGCATGGATCCAAGGTCTTCCCAGCAAACAACTGTAATTAGGATTGATGTCCATAACCTGGAAAGTGATTTTGAAGACCTGTGGCCCAATCAAGATCGGTAAGTCTACTTCTCCAATAACAGTCCTCCTTGACCCATCAAAAGCTTTCACAATCAGTGCACTGGGCATCATCTCTGCCCCTTGATAAGATAACTTGGCAAGCGTTCTTTTCGGCAAAACATTCAATGAAGATCCTGTATCCACAAGAACTCTTGCTAAAGTATCCTCTTGACATTTTACAGATATGTGGAGAGCACGGTTATGGTCCAAGCCCTCCTTTGGAAGATCCTCCATACTGAAGCTGAGATTGTTACATGCAGTGATATTGGCAATGACTCCATCAAACTGATTCACTGTTATATCATGTGTAACATGGGCTTGGGCTAGTAATTTCTGGAGAGCACTCCGATGGGCCGGTGAATGCATAAGAAGTGAGAGGATAAATATTTTGGAAGGCGTTTGATGTAGCTGATCAATAACCTTATAATCACTCTTCTTAATGATTCTGAGAAATTCTGCATCCTCTTCTCCCAAGACTACCCCTTTATCCTGGTTGGCAACAGCTGGAATGACTTCTTTAGGTGGAACCGTATTGGCTTGCTGAGTATAAACACGACCACTGCGAGTTAAACGACCTGCACCCGCTATGTCAGCACTTGCCACTTTTGAGACTTCCTTCTGACTAGCTTTATCAATCTTCTGATGAACTTTCCCTGTATCATACTTCCATGGAACTGCTTTAGTGTCTTCATAAAGGAAAGGGTTACTCCTTTGTTCAAACCTTGGCTCAGGTATATTGAAAATGGGTATCACAGGCTCTGGCATGTTAAAGATGGGTTGAACTCTTGAGGACTCAGGCAGGTTGAACACTGGCACCAAGGTAGAATCAGATTCAGGCAAGTTGAAAATGGGTTCAATCATTGCCACTTCATTCTTCTTCACACGACCGCTTACTTGTAAAACACCCATATTAATCAAATTTTGAACGTCTTTTAAGACCAATTCACATCCCTTTGGGTTATTCGCACAAGCTTCACAATTATTATGGTAGTTCTTCAACATACCCACTTCTACTAACTTCGCATGGAAGTCTCTAAGCGGGGTCTTGATCTCTGTGGCGTTGAAAATCAAATCTTCGTCCGACTCATCAACAATGGCATTTATGGACCCATGCTTGGGTAAAGGATTATCTTTGACATTCGGACCAGTATTCCCAAATGACAGAATGTTCTTCTCCATCAAATCTTTCACGATGTACTTCAAAGCATAACAACCCTCCAAATCGTGCCCCGGGGCACCTTCATGGAATAAACAGTGGGCATTTGAGTTGTAATTTGGTGGGAGCGGATTCGGTGGAGGACCCAAAGGCCTTGGAGTAACCAAACCTTTCTTCAGCAGTGAAGGATATAATTCAGTATAAGTCATAAGGATTCGAGGATTAGGAGGCCTTCCTCCTGGTCTTCTATTCTGAAAGTTGGGATTCGGATGAGGAGCTGGAGTCCTCTGCTGGTAGGCTGAAGCATTGGGCGCTTGTTGATAGCCTGGATTGTTGAGCATTGGTTGATAAGGTGGAATCACTGGAGCCGCTTGCTGATACATCGGTACTGCTTGAGTTGGCCGATACATCGGGACTTGTGGATTATATGACGGTTGAACCGCCGCTACATAAGGATGTTGGACATACTGTGGTGGATGAGCATACTGTTGTTGAGCCATAGGTGGAGGTCTCTGCCAAAGCGGATTTCTTCTTTGACTTGCCATTATTGCGTTCGTCTCACCCTCTTTCTTCTTGTGGAAATTACTGGTAAATTTCTTGACATTACTTCCACTGCCAGTGCTGGAACTGCCAGATGCACCACTCATCTTTCCACTTTTCAAACCAAGTTCTACCTTGATTCCCACAGCCACTAAATCAGAGAAACTAGCAGTTATGCTTCCCACCATTTTCTCATAGAATTCTGGTCGCACAGTGTCAACAAACCAGTCAGCTAATTCTCTTTCAGTCAATGGGGGCTCTACTTGAGAAGCGGTCCCTCTCCACCTCTGAGCATATTCTTTAAATGATTCAGAATCTTTTTGTGACATACTCAACAGTTGCCTCCTATCGGGAGCAAGGTCCATATTGTATTTGTACTGCTGGATGAAAGCATCTGCCAAGTCTTGGAAACTGCGAATCTTCGACTGGTCTAGCGTTAGATACCATTTGGAGGAGATTCCCTTCAGACTGTCCTGGAAGCAGTGGATCATTAATTTATCATTGTCCACCTGCGCAGCCATTCTTCGATAGTACATCAAGAGATGATTCTTAGGACAAGTTGCACCCTCATACATATCAAAAGTGAGTATCTTGAACTTTGGAGGTATTACCAATCCAGACACCAGACACATCTCTCTAGCAGCGGCCCCAAAGATCTGGTCACCTTCAATCGCTCTTAACCTTTTTTCAAGGGTATCAAAATTCTCTTGCATCTTCTCAAGTTTCTCGTCTCCGTTTTCAGACATATCGGGCGCGTCATACACCTGATGGTCATTAAAGTATGGTTGGGCACGGGTGTGCACAATGTCTGGTGTAAAATTAGCAACTGCATGGTTCTCTTCATTAGTCACCGGAATAGTCTGTTGAGCAGCAAATCCTTGAGGAGGAGGCACAAAACCTTGGGAAGGAAATGCCATACCCTGAGAAGGAGGTGCGAAACTTTGAGAAGCTAAGCCTTGGGAAGGAGGGAAGAAACCCTGAGCAGCAAGTCCTGGGGAAGAAGGAAAGAAACCCTGAGCAGCAAGTCCTTGGGAAGAAGGAATAAAACTTTGAGAAGCAAGGCCTTGGGAAGGAGGGAAGAAACCCTGAGCAGCAAGTCCTTGGGAAGAAGGAATAAAACTTTGAGAAGCAAAACCTTGAGGAGGAGGGACGAATCCATGAGGAAGCCCAAAAGGAGGCTAGGTCACAGGGGTAGTGACTGATGACGTAGGCTCAGTCGTTGCAGTGACAATTTCTGACACTACAGTCTGTTGGGTATCCATCTTTGCTCGAATGACCTGCAACATTTCAATCATCTGACCCATATTTCCACGAATATCAGTAAGCTCCTCGTTAACTCTGTCCATCTCTAGGTCTCTTTCAGCCATCCTCTTTCTGGCTTGAGCTCGAGTGTAGTATTTGCGTGAGAGCCTCAGTGTGAAAGCTGAATTGAGAGCAGATGACGGGAATGAGTTTTATATGAAAAATGCAAATGAAATGCCAAATGTATGAGTGCAATGCGAAAATTAAATTTTATTCAAGGAACTTAAGAAACAATTTGCAAATACCAAGGAAAACATAATAATCAAAAGGATATGATTTCATTAAATTCAAAAAGTGATACAAAGTCTTGAGTACATCTTCAAAAATCCCAAACAAAGCTCAATAAAGACAAAGACAAAGTCCTAAGGAGATTCTCCTAAAAGCCTCAAGTTGAGCTTCTCGATTTGTGCCTTCATCTGAGCCCTTTCGAGCATAAGTTGATCCACGATCGACTTCCAAGAAGTGTCCCCTTGAGTGCTGGAGGAAAATAAATCCTCTGGCGCTTTCCTTTTCTTGCTGGAGAGCTCTTCTTCTTCCTTCATCTTCAGTTGTCTTCTAAGTTCTTCATTCTCACTACTGATGATCTGATGTCGATTCTTCCATGCATTCTTCTCTCGAAGCTCTTTCTCCAAATCAATCTTCAGCTTCTCTGCATCATCCATAAAGATTAGAATGGGTTTCTTGAAGGTCATAGGATCCTGGCGAGGGTAAGGCATCTTCAGACTGATTGCCCTATCTCGTACCCATTGGAGATAGGGTTCCATAGAAACACAATTCGGCTTTCCCAAGCTACTCCTCCCCTTCCTATGGATGTACTTCTAAGCTTGTATAATCTGTTTCTTGAGCTCTGGTTCTTCGTCATCCTTAAAGAAAATTCCTTCCACTTCAACACTCTTAGGTTTGTCCTTCAACGGATACCCGAGTTGGCGGCGAGCCAAAACTGGATTATAGCTGATTCCTCCCTTAGTGCCAAGAAGAGGCACATTAGCAAAATCACCACAGCTATCAATAATTAATGCTCCATCATAAACACGATTGTACCAACTAATGTCAGAGTGGGTAAGAGACATGATCCTTTGTGACCACCACAAACCATCCTTAAGGTTCCAAAATGAAGCTGACTTAGGCAAGTGCGAAATAAACCACTCGTACAACAATGATGCACAACAAGTAATCATCCCTCCCTTATGGAGATTCCTCAGATGGATGGAATGGTAAGTGTCTCCGAGCAAAGTAGGGACCAGGTTCTTCTTCAGAAATATTTTGATGGCGTTCAGATCTACAAAGTCTTCGAAGTTTGGGAAAAGTAACACTCCATATATTAGCAGAATAAAGGTCGCCTCAAAAGCTTTCATTTCCTTCACACTAGCAAAATTCTTGGCTTTTTCTACCAAAAACTTTGTAGGGAATCCAAAAATCTTTCCTTTATAGGTCATATTTGCCTTGACCTCAGGAACACTCAAATATGTCGCCTTTGCAATCTCCGCTTCTTCAGGGTCCTTCTCTAGAACAGGGAATGGAAACTCATCCTTAACACGTGATCCCACCAGAAATGAATACTCTTCCAAAGTAGGCGCCAATTGGTAATCAGGGAACGTAAAACAATGGTAGAGAGGATCATAAAACTGGAGAATCACAGAGAGCAACCTTCCATCCCACTCAGTCTTAAGTAAGGCTAAAAGTCTCTTATGCTTCTCCATGAAGGCTTCTTGATCCAAAACCAAATCTCTTAATTTCCTTAGGTCTTCGAGTTTGGGAGTTTTGAATGTGTACTTGACAGTCTTTCTTCTTCCAAAGTCCATGGTGATACCTACGATATTTGCAAAGATAGAGTTTCTGAGTTCCTTGAATAAATTGGTAAAAATGATGCTTCATGATACGTGAATGCATGAATACACAAAAACACACAAGGCCGAGGTTCAAAGCTTGCATGAGGTCGAAGGTTCAACCCTCCCAAAAGATATGTACTATGAGTTTATTTGTACCTGTACAACGGGTTCTAAAAGTTCCCAGAATCATTGTCCCATCTTTCGGATATTACCGACTTCCCAACTCAACTTGGTAATCAATAATATTCTCAAGAGAGTCTCATCCGAGTGTAGTATCGCGTATCAACTATTTTGGATTTGCACCCTCATAGTCATCGCACTACATCCCTAAAAGGCCAAGTGGGGGTAAATGTTCTACGGTCCTCAACATTAACGGCTCTCAGGTCGAATATAGTAATGCTTTCACGACTGAACTCGATCAACAAAACTACATCCGAGGAGGCCTCCGCTGAGTGGTGGTGTCTCAAGTCAACTTGGTCGGGACTCAACTCCCTACAAGCCTTCTTGAATATACCACCGTCCTATCTTATTTTGCACTCAAGTCCGGGTTAGGACTTATCTCACCACACATGGAGCACCCAACAAAAATCCAAAATAATAACAAGCAATACAACAATCAAATATACAAATATACAAGGTGGGCTTAACCCTCAAAAATAGTCTCCCCAGTGAAGTCGACATTTCTGTTGCGGTGAGAATCGGATACCAAGCTATTGATTAAGCTTGAATCACAATTATTAAATGTTCACCACCGACTTTAATTTAATCCAAAGGGAAAAGGGAAAAAGATCGTAAAAAAACCCTAAATGAGGAGAAACTAGGTTCGGGGGTTGATTATACCTAGGGAAGGTGTTAGCATCCTAAGCATCCGCAGTATCCTACGGGAACCTCTTGTTAATATTTGTGTTATTGTTATTTATTGCTTGATAAAATTATGGGAACCTAAGGTTTTATTTCTAATGGTGCTCGCACAACATCGCATCGATGCCTACGTATCGGGTATAGAATCAGAGCACTCGTAGTTCTCCTAAGGATTAACGAACACTTGGTTACGCTCAAGGTTCGCGGGGAAGGTAAGTGTTATGGCAAACACTCACGTGACTTAACAAAGTCACAAAAAGTTGTAAAATAAAACACTAAGGACCTAATGGCTAAGGACCTAAGGATGAGGGACCTAATTGCTAAGGTCAAAGAAAAAAAAAGAGGGACCTAATTGCTAAGGTCAAAATGGTAACTAGGGGTGGCTAAACTTCCTATGACATTGAGTCAACTGCAGGAGTTCTTTCCCTTTTGGATTTAAATGCGAAAAAATAAAGTAAACAAATGAGGGTGCAAGCTCCTAAATCTAAGGCATAGGTTGCTACTTGCAAAAATAAACTGTATAAAGTAAATAGAAATTCAAGGTAAAAGGCTTAGTAACCGGGCTATGACTCGATATATGGATCGAGAATGTTGAGGTGGAAAACAAGCGTGGTGCGTCAATTTGTTTAAGTTAGAAAGCTGTGAAGTGTAAAGACCGTGCAGATGGCAATCGTAAAACGACCGACTTACGTGTGTGAGTGAAGTGTGTAAAGTTCACTTGGCGTTGGACCAAGGATTTATTATCTTGAAAATTAATGTGCGCTTTCAATTTTATTTTAACAGGTATATGGTCATGATGCAAAATAAAATAAATATAAACATAGTGTGCATACAACCAAAACACCGAAAGATTAAATTAAAACTCTCACTAAGGGATAAACTTAAATCTAAACCTCTCACACTAATAGGATCTAAAACTAAGCCAAACAACCTCCATCTTAAACGAAGAAGAACTATACAAATATTTTTTGGATTTTTATATAAAAATAAATAAATGATTAATTAAATATGTACTAAAAAATAAGATAGAAAAGAAGAAATTGAATTCGAAATATATTTTTGTTGTATATTTTTTTATATGTATATATAAATATCTAACTAAATATAATAATAAAAATAAAATAGAAAAGAAAATTTTGAAATTAAAATGTTTTTTATTTATCTTATATGTATATAGATAATAATAGAAATAAAATAGAAAAGAAATATTGGAATAATTAGAAGAAATGGGGTGAGGCGCTGGATGGGTGTATGCATATCAATAGAATTAACAGCATGGGCCTTGAGGACCCATCAATAACCCATTAAAAAAAATCATAAAATAAAATAAAACTCTAGACCTAAAACTCAGCATCATTTAAAATATATAAAATAAAATAAAAAATAAAAAAGTAAGAAGTCAAAGATATTTTAGCGTTTCAGGGAAACAAGAAACCGTTCACAATTTCTTAAAAAATAAAACAAAATCAACGCACAATCTTGTTCAAAAAAGAAAAAAACAAAACCTCACCCTTCAATCTCTCCGCCTCAGAACGATATCTCTCGCCGTCTCACACCGTATCTCGCTCTACAAAATCCCTCTCGTCTCACCCAATCGCTCGATCTCTTAGTGATTCGAATTTCTCACGGTTGTGGTGGTTGGTTTCGGTTTCAGAACTTCTTTTTCGCGTTTTTACTTCTGATTCCAAATGGCTTCGCGGCGGGTTTGACGCGGTTGTGTGGTCGTGGGTTCGTTTTCGCGGAAGGGTGAATGATGGCCGCAGATGGGTTGGTTTTTTTGTTCGGTTCTGACGGATCTCACTCTCTTCTTCTTTTTGCTTTCTTTTTGGTTTGGCTGAATATTTTGTGTTTTGGAATGGTTACTGTGAATAACGGGAAGGGCGTGATTAGTGAAGGCGGAAAGGGTTCGTTTCAGATTTATTTTTTGTATCAGTTTTGTGTGGTTTCACGGTGAGTTTTGGTTTGTTGATTTTGAGGATGAGCGGAAGGTGGAAGGAGGGGGTTGTGAAGAGTGTTTGAAGAAAAGGTCCGGCGGTGTGGTGGTGTTCGTTTATGGTGCGATGGAGGTCTGCTGTAGAAAGGGTGATGCGGAAAAGGGGTTTTGATGAAGGTAGTCGGATTTAAGGTTTCGCGGATGTTTTGAACAGTTATGGCGGTTCTTATATGTTTCTGGTTTCAAAGAGTTTTGCTTTGGGGTTTGATGTTAGTGTTGTTGGTGTAAGCCCTAGAGGCCAATACTTTTTGGTACTTGTATCGGATTATTCGTTTAATAATAAAAGGCATTTCTTTATTATGTTTGTCTTTCAGAATAATAAAGTCCCTAGAATAGTTAGTCTGTTTAATGAAATGTTAAGTGTGACTTAATCATGAGATCCCATTAAACATAAAGACATTATTCTTAAAATATCTGTAGTCAAGCTTTATTGCAAAGTGGGATAACATTAAAGCATTGAGACTATTATGAAGATAGACTGATGATCACATCTCATGGATCATGGATAAAGAGTTATCAAGTCTTGACATAGGTATAAATATTAGGAGTAATATTTATACCGGATTGACCCGCTATGAGAATACTACATAGTATGTTATGCAAAGTGTCATAAGTTATTCTCATGGTGATAATGGTGTATTACCACCCTTCGACCTGAAACCACTATGGACCCTAGATGTAGAGTCGGGTGCTTTATTGCTGATCAAACATTATCCGTAACTGGATGATCATAAAGACAGTTGATGGGCACTCCACGAAGCATGCTGAGGGACATGAGTGTCCTAGATGGAATTTGCCAATCCTGCATAACAGGAGAAATGTCTAAGGGACCAATATTGAACTAGACAAGGATGACACAGTGTATGCCTTGTGTTCAATATAGACATAGGGGAAAAAGGGTAATTGTACAAACATATATTATCACGAAAAAGGTTTTGTCAGATCACATGACATTTTCGTGACTTGGGTAGCAGTGATGTGTTGCTAGATACCGCTCACTGTTTATTATGTTAAATATATAATTTAATATAATTACCAACGTTACGAAATCCTACAGGGTCACACACATAAGGACAGTTTGATGAGAGATAGAGAAATCAAAGGAACACCGTAAGGTACGGTGCACTTAAGTGAAAATAGAAATTCGGATAATATAATAATAATTATTGTTATTTTATAATGGTTATAAAATAATAATAAAATAAATATATTTATTATAATAATAGTTATTATAATAATATATAATATTATTATGGATCATGTGAATTGGGCTTTTAGCCTGCAGCCCACAAGAGAGTCTATAAAAGGAACCCTTGTGATGAAGCTTTCACTTGATGCAATTTTGTTTTTGATTCTCTTTTCTCACTCAAATAATTCCGTTCGTAAGCAGCTAGCACTGTGACCGGAAGCTGTTCGTGTGGACTGCGTAGAGGCGTTGCACTTCATCAACGCTTGTGATCGCTGCATCAAAGATCTGAATCGCCACAAAGAGGTAACGATTCTATCACTGACCATGCTCATTCGTAAGGATCACTAAAGGAAATTTTTGTTTTCCGCTGCGTTTAGATCGCAATTTTCCTTCAAGTGTTTATGTTAACAAGGGCGGTGGTTGTTCAGTTTGTTGGCTTGGTTTCCATCTTAGATTCGGTTTTGATTTTGGTAAGTTTGGGATTGGGTCTGTTTTGCGGTTCTGATGAAGGGTGGAAAAGGTGGTGATAAGGATTGAAGAAACTAGAGGTTTGTTTCAACGGTATGTCTTGGTCTCCCTTATTTTGCTTCGATTCACATATCCATTTCAGATCTTATTCTTCTGTCTTTTCTGTTTGTTTTCAAATTTGGTTGTTGATTGTTGAGAGGAAGGTGAGAGTTGATTATTTTGGTGGGTTAGTTTAAGGATGATGAAGTTTCGTTTATGGTGGTGGTGAAATATGTGCAGGTCAGCGGCTGATTTTGAGTTGAGAGGTTGATGAATAGGTTGTTGTTGAGATATGGGAGTATGAATAATAAACTTTTAGGTTTTTGTTATGGAAACAACATGAAAATGGTGGTGGCGGATTCACGGTTGCAATTTTTTGTTTTGCAGGTTATGCGCTATGTGTTGCGGCTTATGGAAGCTTCTGCAGGAGATACGGAATATTGGAGGAAGCTTTTGCAAGTCTGTGATAATTGGTGTAATGGATAATAATGATGATGGAAATGGAATAAAGAAGGCCAAGGTTAAGCAACTATTTATGGTTTTTTGTTTGATGTTGTTGCTGAGTTTTCTGTAACCTTTGTAGGAAGTTTTTTTTTGAAGTTTTTTTTTTGAAGTTTTTTGCTTTGTGTATGCAGTGAGTGTTATGCAACATGGGGAAGAATAAAGTGAAATCGAAAAAGAAACCTAGCTATTCGGAATCGAAAACAAACCGTAAACATAAACATGGTCGCAAGAGGAATCAAACAAGATGAACAAAGCTGAAAAAAAGGTGGAGGAAAAGGAGAACATTACCGACCCGAAAGTTATCGGGGTGAAGAATCCGCAATGGTAAGCTTCCTTCTCCTATTAATCCTTGTTACTGCTGGTATTATTATTGGTTTTTGATTTTTGATGTTGCTGAATTTTGTTTGCTTTGTGTCAATTCTCCCTTTTCTTGTGGTTTTTTGTGGTGAGGATGTTGCTGAATTTTTCTGTGTTGCCTCCGTTTGCAATGTAACAGTGCTGGTTTTATAGGGAGAAATTAGGGTTTTTTGGTTTGAATTTGGTACCCTATTGCTTGTTGAGGAAGGGTTGGGACAAGGGGGACAGTTCTGAATTTTGCAGCAGTAGTGGGGAGGTGGAGCAGCCTGTTTTGTGTGATGTGTGTACTGTTTTTTCTGCTGTTTTTTGTTTGCTAGTGAGCCATGATCTTGCTGATTTTTGTACTAATTTCTTGACACTTTATTATGAGAAAAAGAAACTTTACAATATGTAAAAATGAAATATCATGAATGCTGAATTTTAATAATGGTATGCTTGAATGAAATATGCTTGAAATGCTTATGTAACACATATGGGGCTGTTTTGAATTAACATGAAATTTGAATGATGAACTTGAAATTGAATACTTTGGATTATAAACTTGAATGATGTTTTGAAATATGATGAATGATGTTAAATGATGAAATATGTTGAATGAATTTGATTGAAAAAAATATGATAAATATGATTATGTATGAGTTTGATAAATTAAATTGGAATGAATGTGAACTTAAAAATGTTTGAATTTAATGTATAAACGTGCTTTGACTTGGTGGTTTTGCTTCTTTTGTAGGTTGATGCAACATGGACTATGCAGGGAAAAGATTGAAGATGCTTGAAGAGAAATAAAAATCTAACACTTACACACTAACACTTGTAGTTTAAAGCTTTGTAAACTTGTAATGACACAAACTAGGATGTAAACTCCTCTTGTAATACTCTTTGAAAACAACTTGGAATGAATTGGTATTTGAAAAAAAAACATGGACATGAATTCAAAATGAAATTAGACATGAAATGTCATTTATTTAAATTTGGAAATGTGAAATAGAACTTAAATTTGAATGGAGTTAGAAATACTTTGGAAAATTGAATTTAGAGTCTTGAAGAAAAGTTGAATTTCTTTGTCATGGATTATGTAATGAATTGATCATGATTTGAAAAAAAGTTTGGATGAATGAATTGCCATGAAATGGCAAATTGGAAATGGTATGGTAACTTGACATGAGTTCTCCATTAGGAAAGAACTTGAAACTAACAACTTGAAATAGAAGTTTAGAAATTGAAATTAGAATTGGAATAAAATGAACATGAAAAAAAGATTTTGGAATTAAAATTTAGAATGAATTAAAATAAAATAAAATAAAATAAAAATTGGAAATTGGAATTAAGTTAGGAATGGAATCTTAAAAAAAAGTAAATTAAAAATAAAATTAGAAATTGAAATCAAATTAGAAATAGAAACTTGAAAATGGATTAAAAAATAAAAAAAATGGAGATTACAATTAAATTAGAAATGGAAACTAAAAAGAGTGAATTAAAAATAAAAGTTAAAAAATAAAATTACATTAAGAAATAAAACTTGAAAATTGAAAATAGAAATAAAAATACATTTAGAAAAACTTTAAAAATTGGAAATAAAATTACATTTTTTTTAACAAAACTTTGAAAATAAATGGAAATAACAATTAGGTTTTAAAAATTTAGGAAGGAATTAAAATTTTGAAATAGAATTTGAAATAATAAAAATTTTTTAAAAGGAACTTAAAAAATAAAAATAAAATAGAAATAAACATTAAAATTAAAATTAAAATTAAAAACACTAAAATGAATTAAAAAGTTAGAAATGAGAAATAGAAATTAAATTTAAGATGGAAGCTTAGAAGTGAAAAGAAATTAAAATTAAATTGATAAATAGCTTGAAAATGAGTTGAAAGCAACAAGAAATTAAATCTCGTAATTTCTCTTCTACATGCAATGAATGTATTATGCGAGCAGTTAGGGGTAAAATTTGGGGTGTGACAGGTGCCATACCTATACTTGAATGAAAACTGTTATTGTAGGTGAACTCAATCAACGCTAAATAACTATCACAAGCACCATATTGCTCTAGAACACAAGCACGCAACAAATCCTCCAACGGTTGAATTGTCCTCTCAGTTTGATTGTCCATTTGCGGATGGTAAGCCGAACTCAATCTTAGCTTAGAACCCAAGGCCTTTTGCAAAATCTCCCAAAACCTCGAAGTAAATCTAGGATCTCTATCTGATACAATACTCTTAGGAACTCCATGCAACTTTACAACCACAGAAACATAAATCTCGGCTAACTTCTCCAAAGGATAACTACTATCAATTGGAATAAAGTGAGCAGATTTAGTAAGTCTATCAACAATCACCCAAATAGCGTAATGACCTATTTGCGTATACGGAAACCTCGTAACAAAATCCATCGATATACTATCCTATTTCCATTCCAGAATATCCAACGGTTGCATCAATTCACTAGGCTTCTGATGTTCCACCTTAGACTTCTGACAAGTCAAACACGCATACATAAAATGAGCTACATCTCTCCTCAATCCAGACCACCATAGATCTTCTTCAAATCTTGATACATCTTATTCGCTCCCGGATGAATACTTAAATTTCTTCGGTGTCCTTCTTCCAATATCATCTTTTTCAACTCCACATCATCGGGAATACAAATATGACCACGGAATCTCAAGACTCCAAAATTATCAACCTTGAAATCCTCATTCTCATTCATCTTCAAATCAACAAACTTCAAATCCAACTTTTTCTTTTCACATACGGCTGCAAGAAAATCATTCGTAACATGTAGCATACCAAGTCTCACACTCCTCAGCGTCATCTCACAAACCAAACTCAAGTCTCTAAAATCCTTCAAAAGTTCCCATTCTCTCATCATCAATGCAGACACATGTAACAACTTGCGACTTAAGGCATCAGCCACCACATTTGCCTTACCCGGATGGTAATTCAAACCAAAATCATAATCTTTCAAAAGCTCTAACCATCTTCTTTGTCTCATGTTCACTTCTTTCTGATCAAATAAATACTTCAAACTCTTGTGATCACTAAAAAATTCGAATCTTGCACCATAAAGATAATGCCTCCAAATTTTCAAAACAAACACCACGGCCGCTAACTCCAAATCATGCGTAGGATAATTATTTTCATGCACTCTCAATTGTCTTGAAGCATAAGCCACAACTTTTCCATCTTGCATCGAAACACCACCAAAACCAAACAATGAAGCATCATAAAACACCACAAATGGTTCCGTCGGATTTGGAAAAATCAAGATCGGAGTCGTTGTTAACCTCCTCTTAAGTTCAATGAAACTCTCTTCACAACGAATATCCTAAATGAAAGCTTTTCTCTTACAAGTTAATTGCGTTAACGGAAGTGCCAACTTTGAAAATCCTTCAATAAACCTCCGATAATAACCCGCCAAGCCTAAAAAGCTTCGAATTTCCGTAACCGATCTAGGAACTTCCCATTGCATTACCGCATCGATCTTGGATGGATCAACACTAATACCACCATCGGAAATAACATGTCCAAGGAAACTTACTTTCGACAACCAAAACTCAAACTTCGACAACTTAGCATACAATTCTTTCTCTTTCAAAATCTGTAACACAATCCTTAAATGCTCTTCATGCTCTTCTTAAGACTTATAATAAATCAAAATGTCATCGATGAACACAACCACACAATGATCCAACTGTTCATGAAAAATACGATTCATGTATTCCATAAACACACTGGCACATTAGAAACTCTGAATGGCATCACAGAATACTCGTAATGACCATATCGTGTCCTAAAAGTCGTCTTTTAAATATCCTCCTCTTTCACACGAATCTGGTGATATCCTGATCTCAAATCAATCTTACTAAAAACACGAGCACCAACCAATTGGTCCATCAAATCATCGATCCTTGGAAGCAGATACTTGTTCTTAATTGTTACCTTGTTCAACTGTCGATAATCAATGCATAACCGCATACTCCCATCCTTCTTCTTTACCAACAATATCGGAGCACCCCAAGGAGAAACACTTTGCCTAACAAATCTCTTGTCCAACAAGTCATTCAATTGCTTCTTTAACTCTACCAACTTTGATGCTGACATACGATACGGTGCCATTGAAATTGGTCTAGTACCCGGACTAGATCAATAGAAAATGAAACTTCTCTTTCCGGTGGTACATCCTTAATATCCTCCGGAAACACTTCTGGAAAATCACACACCACTGGAAACCAACTGAGCTCCACTTCACTCTCCACTAACAATGATGCAAACAAACCAAACAATTGAGCTTCATCCACTAAACGTTTCTTCAACTCTTTCGTGGATAGGAAACTCTCATCTTCATCATCATCCAAAGAAGGAAACCTTACTAACTTATGATAGAAATCTATATGAACTCGATTAAATTGTAACCAGTTCATACCCAAGATTACATCCAAACCTTCCAATGGCAAACAAACTAAATCCATGATAAAATCTTTACCATACATGGTCAAAGAACAACTTACACACACCAAATAAGTAGTTACCGAACCTGAAGCAGGAGTCTCAATAACCATCTCACCACCCCAATAAGAAATAAACAAATTCAAACGCTTAGCGCACTCAAGAGAAATGAATGAATGAGTCGCTCCTGTATCAATAATTGTAACTAAAGGCGTACTATTAATAAAACATGTACCTTTAATCAAACAGTATGCACAAGTAGTGTCCTTCTCTGCTAATGGAAACACCTTTCCGCCCGCTTGAGCTTGCTTCGGCTTAGTACACTTAGTACTAATGTGACCCACTTCACAACATTCCTTCTACACTCAGTAGTAGCATGTCCAAGGCCTCCACAGTTTGAACATTTCACTATGTTCTTCCTACACTCAAAAGACTTATGTCCCAAATCACCACACTTGTAACACTTAACGGGACCAGAACTCCCTCCACCAGATCTCTTATCAAAGTTTCCCCTATGCTTGCCTTTATCAGCGGGGTGTCACATAAGGTCCACTTCTAGCTTGTTGCTTCCCTTTCCTATCATTCAAACTCTTGTAATGTGTAGAACGAGCTTTGCTATCCTCCTCGATAATTCTACAACATTCTGTCAAATCCAAAAACCTTCTTATTCTTTGATATCCCACAGCTTGCTTAATCTCAGGACGCAAACCATTCTCATATTTAATACACTTTGAGAACTCAGCAGTAGCAGCAACATAGTGAGGATGAAATTGAACCAACTCCACAAACTTAGCAATATAGTACACCACGGACATACTACCTTGTTTCAGTTCAAGGCACTCCATCTCCTTCTTCCCTTTCACACTCTCAGGGTAATACTTCCCCAAGAACTTAGCACAAAAAACATCCCAAGTTATCTCTTCATCCTCTTCCTCAAGAGCTTGACTTCTACCGACCCACCAATCATCGGCCTCTTCCTTCAGCATGTGAGATCCAAGCCTCGCCTTACTCTCTTTAGCACAATCCATGAATCTGAAGATTCTTTCAATCTGTTTCAACCAATTCTGAGCACCATCGGGATCAAATCTCCTTTTGAAGACCGGTGGTTGATTCTTCCTGAACTCATCATTAGCATTCACATTTGGCGCACCCTGTACCGCCCTAGCCATTGCTTCCAAAGAAGCAGCCATCGCATTGTCATTTCTACCAACCATATTATGATTATTCCCAAAGACAACAACAAGATTAAACAAAATTTCAATCATCACAACAACAAGACAGACACAATTGACTCGACACTGGCTCTGATACCACTTAATGTAACACCCCCTTTCTATACCCCCAAATAATCAATTAATCAATTAATCACATAATAAAATTTCCATTAGAGTATAATTAAAACATGGTATAAAAGAGGCATGTCACATTATACTAGAAATTAAAACATACAACACCTACTCATATAACGATATGCAACATTGGGGTAACTTGAAACAGAAGGATTTAATCCTTACACCCATATCTCAACATTAAAAATAAAAGCGGTAACTAAACATTAATCAACATCAAACATACACACACACACACACACACACACACACACACACACATATATATATATATATATATATATATATATATATATATATATATGTATATATGTATATATAATCAAGTTTGATTCACCAATAATTCATGTTTACATAAACATTCATCACCAAGATACATATAAAAATGCATCACAAAAAGGCATCAAGCCGACCCTAGCTACCCGGTGTCACATATCAGAGCTGACTGACCAAAAGAATGAAGACACACTTCACAAAAGACCTCCAACAAACCTACTCTGCAATGCCTCAAAGAGCATCATAAAACAGCAGAATGGTGAGAAATATTATCATAATAACAATGCATATAATTATATATTTTAACATAAAAATACACATATATATTCTCACCACAACTCATTTTTCATCACACATATACATCACAATGTATATAAACCAAACACATTCATCATGCACAATTTCACCATTTCACCATTTCACATCTTTATACATAAACATATATTATTCATGTTTATTCACCAATTTTCAATTATAGATGATAAATGCAAATCATAGAGACCGACTCACAACTCTATGCAAATGCAATATGGTACCGACTCAATCATCTCTAGTTCACTCAGGAACTATTGGAACCATCGCTCGTTACCTAAAGTAACTCCCCGTCGGGCATATGATGTTCACCCATTGCTCAAACCCCACATGGGCACATAATGCTTATGGATTGCTCACACCTCACACAGGCACACAATCTGATTGCTCACACCCCACACGGGCACACAATCATTTGTGAATAAATCACCCATTGCTCACACCCCACACGGGCACACAATGTTTATGGATTGCTCACACCTCACACGGGCACACAATCCGATTTCTCACACCCCACACGGGCACACAATCATGTTGTAATCATCGCTCACACCCCACATGGGCACACGATGTTACAACAGATTCACATAGAACCCCACAACACAAGAATGCATGCATTATGCTTCACATGCAAAATGACACACCACATTCTTGAAAATGCATACATATTCACAATATAATTATGCATTCATCTCATACAATCACAAATAATTATTCACATTCGCATCAATCACGCCACACGGCCACAAACTCTCTCACTATCAACATGCATTCATATTTACATCACGAAATGCCTTTATTTTCCAAACGACCACTATATCACAATCAATCCCACAATTCCTCAACTACATAATTACGTTTTATCGGAAAGGTCGGGTAAAAGTCGGCTAAAAACTAAATATTTTAGCATCATTAGTTTTTACATGTTTTTAGCTTCGAATCGATATAAAGAACACCAAAAACGGATAATCGGAACTCAAGTTACGAATCAAAAACACCAAACCAAAAACTCCCAGGCTCGCTGAGCGAGAAAAACTCTGGAAAACTCGTTGAGCGAGAACTGCGATTTCAGCAGCATCTCAGCTACGCAACAGTCCTACTAAACACCTTCAAAACTCAACTAAACTCCCATAAACATGATCATTAACATGTATTCATTATCATACTTCGATTATATCAAGTTCTAACCGATTAATCTACCAATTTCTTAGATTTTCATCAAAACCCTAAAACCTAACATTCTCTAAACTCCTCCAAAACAAAAATCCAATCAAACCTAACACATACATAATCATACACAAGGTTAAGATAATAATATTTCACACCCTTACCCGATTGTTTCGATTCCTAGGAGCAATCTTGAAGAATTCAATTTTTTCCTCTTTTTCTCCTCTTTTCTCTTCTATTTCTTTCTATTTTTCTCTTTTTCTTCTTTTTCCACTCTTATAACTTTTTAATTCTATTAACAATTTCTACCAAATATCATTTTCTCACAATTTCTAATTCCACTAAAATTTCTAATTTATCATAATTAGGAAATGTCTAAAATACCCTCCAAACTAAATTTACCCGAAAATTCTCAAAATGGTAAAATAATATAACACATCAACATATCACATAAACACACCAATTTCATAATTAAAATAATTATCACCCAATTCAAATAAAAGAATCAACAAAAATGGGAAATAATCGAATTGGGCGTTACAGATATCCGGAGAGATAGAAAATAATCGAGATTATGCTTATCTTAATAGACATACTTGAAGAAGATTCTTGATAAGTTTGGTATGTCGAATTCAAAGCCTGTTGTGTCTCCAACAAACCATCAATTCAAGCTGAGTATAGATCAATGTCCCAGTACGGATGTCGAAAGAGATTATATGAATAGCATTCCATATGCTAATATAGTAGGTTCTTTGATGTATGTTATAGTCTGTACTAGACCCGACATATCATATGCAGTAAGTCTTGTAAGCAGGTACATGTCGAATCCTGGAAAGGCTCACTGGCAAACATTGAAGTGGATTTTAAGGTACATAAATGGGTCTCTAAATAGATTCCTAATTTATGGTGGAGCCTTGGGTGAAGATAGTAAAGCAGTAATTGAAGGATATGTCGACTCTGATTATGCAGGTTGTATGGATTCTAGAAAATTTATTTATGGATATGTTTTCACTATGTTTGGCACAACAATTAGTTGGAAAGCAACACTTCAGAAGGTTTATCAACCACTGAAGCAGAATATATCGCCCTAACTGAAGTTGTAAAGGAAGCATTATAGCTTGAAGGTTTTGCAAAGGAGCTAAAACTTCAAGGTTAAAGTATCACTATTAAATGTGATAGTCAAAGTGCAATACACCTGTCGAAGAACTCATCATATCATGAGCGAACCAAACACATTGATGTAAGGTTGCATTTCGTCAGAGGGGTAATCGAGCGTGGAGAAGTCCAAGTGCTGAAGGTTTCGACAGATCATAATGTTACTGATATGATCACCAAGATGTTGCCCAGTTGCAAGTTTTTCCACTGTATGCAGTTGATAAAGCTGCATGAAGAAAGCTAGTTTGTTTCTTGTTAGTATAGGGTGTGTTTCAAGGTGGAGATTTGTGGAATATTGGAACAAACACTAGTACGAATAGCATGTCGTCGAAGTCTGCTCACATGTTATTGTTTAATTGGGCCTTGTGTTATGGATCCAATTGTTTAAGTTAGCTTGTACCCTAAGTTAGCTTGTAATAGGTAATTGTTAAAAAGCCCATTATGTTAGTATGTTAGTTTTATTATAAATAGCATACTAGTCTCTCATATTTTGCATAAGGAAAAATAGGAAGATAAAACGCTAATTCAAATGTGAGAGAGGTTATTTTGTTATTCTTGTATACTTGAGTGTTGTTTTAAGAGAAATGAAAGAATAACAATTTATAACAAATCCTTGTTGTTATCTTTTGTAACCCTAAACCCTAACCCTTGTGGGTTTCTTGAGAAACATATTATACTTTGTTTCTAAGGTATCTAATTCACAAGATATTGGTGCAGTGAGCATGAAGAATATGCCTTCAACAAAGTATGAGATTGAAAAGTTCACCGGTGTGAACGACTTCGGTCTGTGGCGCTTGAAGATGAAAGCCCTACTTGTTCAGCAAGGTTGTTTGGAAGCGTTGAAGGGAGAGACGGCCATGAATGTTGCGTTGACGACAACTGAAAAGACGACCATGATTGAGAAAGCACACAATGCAATATTGTTGAGCCTTGGTGATAAGGTTCTTCGACATGTATCAAAGGAGACGACGACATCAGGGTTATGGTTGAAACTTGAAGGTTTGTACATGACCAAATCATTGGTGAATCAACTCTACCTGAAGCAAGCCTTGTATTCATTCAAGATGAGTGAAGACAAAGTGTTGGCTGAGATGCTGGATATGTTCAACAAGCTGATTCGTGATCTTGAAAATATCCAAAAAATCGATTTTTTTCGAAAATATCAAAAAACCGACATTGTTTTCGAAAATATAAAAAAATGACTTTTTTTCGAAAATTTCAAAAAACCGATTTTTTTTAAATTTCAAAAAACCGATTTCTTAGAAAATATAAAAAACCGATTTTCTTTCGAAAATATAACAAAAAACGATTTTTTCCAGAATATTCAAAAAACCGTTTTTCAAAAATATAAAAAAAAATCTATATTTTTCGAATATTTCAAAAAACCGATTTTTTCCCAAAAATTCAAAAAACATATTTTTTTTTCGAAAATATCGAAAAACCAATTTTTTAGAATATATCAAAAAACCGATTATTTTTTAAGAAAATATAAAAAAAAAAACGTTTTTTTCGAAAATATAAAAAAACCGATTTTTTTGCGAAAATATAAAAAAAAACCCTTTTTTCAAAATTTCAAAAAACCGATTTTTTTCGAAAATATCAAAAAATACCATTTTTTCTAAAATTTCAAAAAACCAATTTTTTTTCGAAAATATAATAAATAATCGATTTTTTTCTAAAATATAAAAAAAAAACGATTTTGTTTTTGAAAATATCAAAAAAATGACTTTTTTCGAATATTACAAAGACCCAATTTTTTCTGAAAAATATCAAAAAACCGATTTTTTTCGAAAATATAAAGAAAAATCGATTATTTTTCGAAAATATAAATCAAAACCCGATTTTTTTAGAAAAATATAAAAAAACCGATTTTTTTTTCGAAAATTCAAAAAACTGTTTTTTTTCGAAACTATCAAAAACTACAATTTTTTTTTTAAATTTCAAAAAACCGATTTATTTTCGAAAATATAAAAGAGCCAATTTCTTTTCGAAAATATAAAAAAAACGATTTTTTGTAAAATGTAAAAAAAAAAAAACGATTTTGTTTTTGAAAATATAAAAAAAAACAACTTTATTTTTCGAAAATATCAAAAAACCGATTTTTTTTCGAAAATATCAAAAAACCAATTTTTTTTTCAAAAATATAAATAAATAAAAAAGCTATTTTTTTTTCAAAAATATCAAAAAAACGATTTTGCTTTTGAAAATATAAAAAACCGACTTTTTTTTTAAAATATCAAAAACCTATTTTTTTCGAAAATGTAAAAAAATCGATTTTTTTCTTGAAAATACAAAAAACCGACTTTTTTCGATAATATAAAAAAATCGGATTTTTTTTAAATATAACAAAAACCAATTTTTTCCGAAAATATCAAAAAAATATATTTTTTTTTCGAAAATATAAAAAAAAACGACTTTTTTTTCGAAAATATCAAAAAAACAATTTTGTTTTTGAAAATATAAAAAAATAACTTTTTTTCAAAAATATAAAAAAAAATCGAATTTTTTTCAAAAACGTAAAATAATTGATTTTTTCCCTGAAAATACAAAAAAAACGGCTTTTTTTCGAAAATATAAAAAAAATCGGATTTTTTTTTCTAAAATATAAAAAAAACTGATTTTTTCGAAAATATCAAAAACCGACTTTTTTTCGAAAACATAAAAAAAAATCGATTTATTTCCAAAAATATTTAAAAAAACCGATTTTTTTTCGAAAATATAAAAAAAAAGCGATTTTTTTCTAAAATAACAAAAATATATAAAAAAAATAAGTTTAACGGTTCGATTCTTAAGCAAATGGCTTGGTTTGGAAAATTTTATCTTCTAATGGTTTAGTACAGTCCGGAGATCTAAACCGTTATATCAAACCAAAAGTTTTGGTTCAATTCAATTCTGAAAAAAATAGAAACGATTTGGTTCGGTTCGGATGAAATTGACCACTTCACTTCACTTCTCTTTAAAGTGCCATTTTTACCCCTTTCTTTCATACCTCGATTTGATCGCATGGAAGTTATCTACAACACATCACAAGCCCTCTGCAAACCTCCCCTTATAACGCACAATTGATTCCTAAAATTATTTATCTTGTGAATAGAATAGAATAAAAAGCATAAACATTCATTACATAAATGGACTTTCCTTCCAATATGACATTATCAATATTAATCAACATCAATCCATCCCCCACAAATAATGAACTACATCAATATTAATTTGTTCCATCGTGGTCTCTTGAATTAGACACATAGAGAAATTCCGAGCATAGTGTAACTTACTCAAACTCTTACACTTAATTAATCTCCCGCTACCACGAATGTTGTTAAAAATTAAATTCATGGGTACCTCGATTTTGAAACATTAAATTCCTTTTCCCTTGATTCCAAAATTTTGATTATCTCCACATGCACCAAATCCTCTAAGACACTAGAAACCTCACATTTCTTAGTGTATGTTTAGGTTGGCTTTTGGAAGATCCAAAATCGATTCTAGAGGTGTAGAATTGATTATGGGTGATTTTGAGGTGTTTGTTTTATCAAAATTAGAATTGATTCTACCTCCAGAATTAATTCTACTTGAAGCTAGAATTTGTAGCTTTTACCTTTAGAATTGATTCTGGATTATTTTTACATTGAGATTTATTACTTAACTCACTTTTACTGTTTTACATTACTGAGATTTATTATTTAACTCACTTTTTACTGTTTTATATTAATGTATCTAAACATAAATCAATTTTTCTAAACTCAATTATGCAAGAATCAATTTTGTTTACCGTCAATCCAAACACACCCTTGGCCTTTTGAATGTGAAAAGGAAGAGAATGTCACGCAAATTTTATTCGAATGTCTGATAGCCTCATCGACATAAAGCGATCTTTTGTCTTTCACGGTGATGTTTTGCATAATTTGTATCAGTTTGGTGGTTTAATCAGTGGTGGAAAGATCATGTTAGAGATGTTCATCGTCATTTGGTTCACGTGTGTTTGGACATTATGGAGGAATCGAAATGAGAATATTTTCATGAATGTTGGAGGAGAAAATTCAGCAATCTTTGAAGATATCCAATTCCTATCTTGGAAGTAAATCAAGAGTAAGGCAGTTGGTTTCAACTTTGATCTCAATCACTGGATGTCAAACCCAAAGGAGTGCATAAAGGGAATTTCTAATTGACTATTTTGGGGAGAACGCAAGGCCGTGATTATTTATTGAGTATATTCTATCATCCTCTTGGAGGAGGATATATAGATAGGTAGGTTCAAGGGTATGCAGTCGGCTTCATGTGCACCTTTTCTGATAAATTTCTTCATGTTTTGTGTTGCAATATGAATTCGGGACTAGGTTCACATTTTTCTTTACTACTATATCAATTTTCATCTTTATGTATTTTTCCATACTTTTTATGGGTTTGATTTCCTCATAGGACCTATCTCTTTTTCTAGTTTACTAACACTATGGGAGTTTATGTGATGCAATTTGCTTTGCATTTTTTTAGTTTTTGTTAGTAAGGACTAGAGCTTTTGTTTACTCTCTATCATCTGGATTGGTTTTAGGGACATATTGGTATGTGGCATTTCTTATGCCTTTTTGGGTAGTTAATATATATTTTGGCTTTCCATAAAAAAAATCAAACTTAATTAAAAAATTATCACTTTTACATAGTCAAATATATTTTCAAGAACATGTTGAAACTTGAGAGTCTTCTTGACCTAGAATTGAATTTATATTCACATTAACATTAAAACAATACACAGTGTTATACACATGTTTGGTACTATGTATGGTTCTCACGTGAACAATTTTTTTATTAAAATGAACTGATTAGTTAAAATTAGTTGATTGAAAGTGAATTGATTAATTAAAATTAATTGGTTGAAAGTGAATTGATTAAAAGAGACTTTGAGGTTGGTAGGATATTGAGAGCTAGCTCGGGTGAGGAGATAAGTTGTTGTATATGTATATTTTTTTGTGTTATTGGTTGTCCTTGTCAATATTGTGGTACTTATGTATTTATAGTCCCCAAAGGTCTTGAATCGAGTGAGTCAAGTCTCTCTAGATATAGTAGCCTTCATAGAAATAGGTGGTTGATACCCAAAACTTCAGAGAAGTAGTTAAGCCCCGCGTTTTCATAGGTATCGACTATTGAACTAGTATACGCTTCATCAAAAATCATCTGTTATGGACAGAGAAACGAAAAGTCAGACGAAAAATCTACACAAACAACTATAAAACCAAACAAAGTACGCTTAGACTAATAAAGGAACGACTTGTGAATGACAAAGTGTGTGCTTGTGCCCTAGCCCCAAGGTATTCCTCAATTATATCACTACAACATTAACTTAAAAGATGATAATATCAGTTCTAATTCATCAAAATTCGTCAAAATTCAGTTTTAATGAACTCAGTTTGAACTTCATCAAAATTCATCAATTCAATTCAGTTCTAATAACATTCAAATTCATTTACTAATTCAATTCACTTCAGTTCTAATACATCTTAAGAATACTCATACATCTTAAGAATACTCATTTATCAAATTGAATTCAATTCTAACTCCCAACATCAATTCAATTTAGTTCTAATACATCTTAAGAATACTTATTCATCAAAATACTTAACTTATAAACTGATAAGAATACTCATTCATCAAAATACCTAACTTATAAACTCTTAAGAATACTCAGTTTAGTTCTAATTCCACTTCTGACCCATCTCTCTCACTCACACACGAAATCCAAAAACATACTCCTATTAAACAAAGAAAATATCTTCACATCGAACTGAAGTTTTTGCAAGAGGAGACTCACCATAAAGAGAAGCTTGAAGGAGAAATAGAAATATTACAAGAACACTGACATTTTGACCTCACCCTTTTCCCTACCAATTAACATTAAAACAATCCATTCAAACAAACCGAACTGAAGAATAGAAATGAAATGCATAGAAGCGAATGCGAAATTGAAACAGCTTATTGAAATTAAAAGAAATTAAAAGATACCTGAAACAATTGTGAGGGTTTAGGGTTTGAGATGAACGATTTAGAGGGTTTATGGTTACTGAACGATTGAGAGGGTTTGAGATGAACGAATGTGATGAGAAGGATAAACGAATGCGATTGAGAGGGTTACTGAAATGAAAGGGTGAAAAGAGATGAAAAGAGATGAACAATATATTGTTTCTTCTTTAATTGTTATTTTATTTTATTTAGATATATTGTTTCTTTTTTTTCATTTAATTTTATTTAATTTTATATGTTTTTTATAGTATTAATTTTTATAATTTCAATTTATTAATTTATAATTTAGATATTATTTTATAAAATAGATTAATTTTATGCTATTGATTTATTTAATTTTAATTTTTTAATTTATATTAAAATTTATCTAATTTATTTTTAGAATAAATTTTAAGAAAAATTGTTGGCCTAAAGGAATTTTATAAATTTAGAATATTTTTATGTTATAGTTTAATTTATATTTAGTATAAAATAATTAATTAAAATAATAAAAAAGGAATCAAACTAAATCTATGTGAAAATTGAATATTTTTGAGGCAAACGAAACTTGTGGAGGGAATGAATATTTTTCACACCAATATTAACGTCGGCTTTGGCCGACACTATAAAACAAGTAAAATATTTAATATTTAATAAACATTAAATAAATTATTTAAAACGAAATAAATTAAATTCGCAGTTAGCGTCGGGTGTGGCCGACGTTGTAGCGGTAAAAACATGAATGTAAGTTATTAGTTAACTTAACTCAAAGTAAACAGAGTCGCCACCGCACTTTTATTTTCTTCCTAGAGGAAAAGGAAAAAGAGCGAATAAATCCTAATGAATCTAAAAAAAAAAGAGTTAAAAGAAACAAGCAAAGAACCGGGTAAGGGGATAGGTTACACAATGGGAAGGTTTTGCGCACCCAAAATGTCTATGGTATTCCATGGGAGCCCTTTGAAATATTTACTGCTTTTGGTTTGAAAAAAAAAGGTTTGTAAGAAAGAGAGTGGAGGGATGAGAAAATAATTAATTTTTTAATGTTTTTGTGTTTGGAGGTTTACCACCTCATGTCTACGTACCCACAAAGTGCACTGCGAGATCAAAACCTCAAAGTTCGTGGTACAAAGAGTGAAAAGGGTTGGTTGTAATTGATTTTATTAGGTGATGAGAATTTGTCATCTTCAAGTGGATAGCCAAACAAATATACCATGAGAATGAAGGCATGGACTCATACATCATTATGGGGAGGGCGCCAACTCGGATAAAATCAACGAGTATGCCAATAAACCCCCACGAATGACAAGAGACTCAATTACATCAAATTACTACCATGGAGATTGAGAGACTTGCAACCGACTAAAGAATAATGACTCATAATCAACATTTTTTAAAGAAAACAAACAAAAGTGCACAAAGACACAAAACAACTTGAATGAGTTTGATTCTTTTTATTTTTTGAATTAAAGTCAAGATGATTAGATTAATTGGTTTTTAAAAGAAAAGAAAAAAAAAGTAAAATCCACTTGACAAAAGTCAAGTTTTTTTTTTATTAAAAAGGTAATGATTTATAAACAAGAATCCTTTGAAAAAGAGGGAAGTTTTGAAAATTAAAGAAGGATGGAGATGAATAGACTATCCTAAAAAAGAAAATAAGGAGATAAAGGAGGAAAGATCTAACCAAACTTGATGATAATTTCAATTAAGAGCATAAGAGTTCCATCCTTATAAGCTAGAAAAATGGCCAAATAAAGGCAAGTATACCAACTTCATGAAGATCAAAGCAAAAGAGAGGTGTCCTAAAATCTAAGTTCAAAACTACATTCCAATGCCAAGGATAGTAACCAATAGTCCAAAGATTAAAGTCACAAGTTTTTTAGAGATTTAATCCTTTATTAATGTTTTTGTGTCCAAATGGACAAAAGGAAAATCAATACAATAATAATAAGAGCAAAAATAATAAACATGATAATGGATGAATAAATCATAATAGAGCATAATAAAATAAATGCAATAAAGGTGCAAGAAATTAAATGTTTGTAGCAAAAGTAATTAAAGTACAAGAATCTAAAATATTAATAGTAGTAATAGTATAACAATATTTACATAATAGTGGTATGGTGAACTTAATCAACCACAACCAAAAGAGTAACCAAAAATGAAAAGCAACCGGATCAACTTAATATCTTACACTATAGCGATTAATCAAGGAAAACCGAAACAAATTCAATGAAATTTGAAAGGATATTAGGAGACCCAAAGCACATACGCATCAAAAATTCATAAGTCTTAGTTCTTAATGCAAAATGATCAAACACTTTAGGATTACGCGACCAACAAGAGGTCCGGTCCACGAAAGTGCAAGTATCCAATTGGATTTTTTACTCCGAATTCGGGACACATTTAGGTCTATGTTAAGCAATCGCCGAGTAATTTACGAAGTAATTACCCTACAAATGAGGCCGGTCACCACCAATTAAGGTGAACAATGTTAGTTCTAATGCATACGAGGTAAATGATATGTAAATCGCTATCCGAATGCAATACCTCACAAAACTAAAGATGAATACCAAATTGAGTCACACTTATGGTATTCTTCCATATTTAAGTTCAATCACTCGTCTTGATGGATTCAAGCATGAAAATGTATCACTAATGTAAAGTACCTTAAATGAATTGAATAATTCACTTAAAGGTAGTTTTGAATTAATGAACATTAACTACTCTAATCTACACCCAAAGTTCATTGAAATTAAAGAGAAATCACTCCCAAAAGTGCTTCCCAAGGTAAAAATAAAAGGAGGAAGGAGAAGAAGAAAGAGGAACCATAGAGAAGCTTAAAATAAGCCAAAAAAACAGCCTCTGACTTGTGTTAACAGGTTAACCAAAATGCACTGGAAATGGTTAACCGATTAACGCAACTAGTTTCAAAACCTGCGCCATTTTACACTGGTTAACCGGTTAACCAAATTACACTAAAAATGGTTAACCGGTTAACACTAAACCAGTAGCAGAAAAAATGTTGAAATTCAGCATGATCCATTTTCAAAACCTTTTTTCAAACACTTGATGATCATGATCTGAATTTACACGAATTTTAAAACCAAAATACAGTAAAATCCCTGCAATCAAACAACAATTTAAGATCCAAAGGATCTAGAATCAAAGGCACCAAAGATCTACATCTTGAATGTTGATGATGAAGATGGGTTTATGGAAAGAGTGAATTACCAAAATTGTAGATGTTAAGAATTGGCAGAATTTTTGACAAACAAGAAGTGTTGAACTTAGTTCAGGATGTCACACCAGATGTTGTGACATTGACAAACAGAGTAAAAGTTAATGAACTTAAGTCAAGACATCAGGATGTCACACCAGATGTTGTGACATCGTAAACCTGCTACCAGACTTAAATGATGCATAACAGAACTGAGTAAATTCAGGGGAATTTATCTGGAATTAATTATAAAGAGATAAGCATTCCAAGGCGCATCTTTAGGGAGCTTAGTTATCTGATTTCAGTGTAACAGAATAACTAGCTCAGCTTGAATCAAGGAGGTAACAAACTAACTAACCCTAATTCAAGGTGATGACAGTGGGATTTATCAGGTCTGGATAATTTGCAAAAAGCCCACAAACCAAGCATCTATTTAAGGAACTGAAACTCTCAGAAAAGAGTACGAATTTCAGAAGACCAAAAAGGGTGTTTATGTTTTATAGCAGGTTTTAATTATTTGTCACTTTATGAGCTGTTAAGAAAAAAGTGTATTGTGTCTTGATTGAAACTTTTAAGTAAGATCAAGCTGTTGTGTTTGAAGTGTGACTTCAATTTTATTAATCATTGTAATATATCACTGTGTGATTGAGGGGGAATGAGTAGGTACTCATATCTAAGTTGTGTCTTTGGTAGAAATTGCCTTGGGTAGATATTAAGTGAAGGATTAAACTGGTTGTTTTAATTCCAGAATTAATATTACTTATATTGGATTTCCTTCCTGGCTTGGTATCCCCCAGATGTAAGTGTGGAGATACACTGAACTGGGTTAACAATTTCCTGTGTTATTTAATTTATCAGCACTTTAAGTTTTGTTTAAGTCTTCAAGTGTTTAAACATCTGATTCGACATCACGTACCTGATCCCAGAATTTCAATTGGCATCAGAGCAGGCACCCTGCCTGTTTAACTGGGTGAGATCTAGGGACTGCAAATTTTGGGAACATGGACAGAGATGTAGGATCTGTGAATCGACCACCTATATTGGATGGATCCAACTATTACTACTGGAAGCCAAGAATGGGAGCATTCTTAAAATCTCTTGATAGCAGGGCTTGGAAAGCAGTCAACAAAGGATGGGAGCACCCTGTCCAAGACAATAAGGGTGGGGCAAAAGTGTTGAAACCTGAAGAAGAGTGGAGCAAGGAGGAAGAAGATTCAGCACTTGGAAATTCCAAAGCCTTAAATGCCTTATTCAATGGCATTGACAGGAACATATTTAGACTTGTGCATCACTGTGAGCTGGCCAAGGATGTTTGGGACACTCTCAAAACCACTCATGAAGGAACATCAAAGGTGAAGATGTCAAGACTTCAACTTCTCACCACCAAGTTTGAAAACTTGAGGATGAAGGAAGATGAGACCATTCATGAGTTTTACATGAACATCCTGGAAATTGCTAATACTTTTGTTGCCTTGGGAGAGAAGATGAGTGATGAAAAGTTGGTAAGGAAGATTCTCAGATCACTGCCAAAAAGATTTGACATGAAGGTTACTGCAATAGAAGAAGCTCAGGACATCTGCACAATGAAGGTTGAAGAGCTCATTAGTTCCCTTCAAACCTTTGAGATGGGAATGAATGATACAATTGTGAAGAAAAACAAAAGCATATCCCTGGTCTCAAATACTGATAAAGAAGAAGAAAGTCATGAAGCAGACTCTGAGGACAACTTATCAGAAACAATTGCTATGCTTGGAAGACAATTCAACAAAATTCTCAAAAAAATGGAAAACAGGCCCAGACCAAGTGGAAGAAACTCAACCTCTGAGAATAAAAGACCTTATGATTCTAATAGAAGGTCAAACTATGATGAGAAGACTAACCAAGGAAAAGGGATCCAATGTCATGGATGTGAAGGGTATGGACACATCAGAAGTGATTGCCCAACCTACCTAAAGAAGCAAAAGAAAGGTCTCTCTGTGTCCTGGTCAGATGAAGACTCAGGTTGTGAGTCAGAAGAAGAATCTGCAAAGCACATCACTGCTCTAGCTGGAGTATGTGAAACTGAAGGAGGATCCAGTGATGAGGAGCTGACATTTGAAGAGCTTGAAGCATCTTACAAGATCCTGTGTAAAAGGAGCACTGAAGTGTGCATGGAGAATATACAACAGAAGAAGCAGATTGAGGAATTAAAGGCTGAAAAGGCAAGTAATCTAGAGATCATTGACACTTTGAAAAGTGAAGTCAGCCTACTCAACTCCAAAATAGAGCATATGTCCAAATCTGTCAGAATGCTGAACAGTAGCTCAAACACACTGGATGTCATTCTCAACAACAACAAGCACTCAGGGGATAGGACTGGGCTGGGATTCAATAAAGCTCAAAACTTTGTGGCTAGCACCAGCCAAGCAACTCCAAATCCCATGAAGCCAAACAAGATGTCCAAGCAGATGTCTCAACATCATGACAAACACATGATGAAAAAGAAATATCAAAGATGGAGATGCCATCATTGTGGAAGGTTTGTTCACATCAAACCTTATTTCTACAAGCTACATGGATACCCAAATTAGAGTTCCCAGCACCCTCTTAAGCATAAGACAGAGGTCACCAAGAAAATATGGATACCTAAAGCTAGTCTGTATGCAGATCAAAGCTACAAGAACATGCCTAAGAACAAGGTCAACAGGCAGCCTTGGAACCCTAGAGATGGACACTATCCAGAACAGATGCATCAAAGGAAACCTCACAACAGGCACAAATGGTCCAAGAAGGTTGTTGCCTCTATAGCTCATACATCTCTCAGAGTATCAGCTAAGGAAGACTGGTACTTTGACAGTGGCCGCTCAAGGCACATGACTGGACTGAAGAATCTGCTGGTAGACTTAAAGTCACACTCATCCAGATATGTAACCTTTGGAGATGGAGCAAAGGGGGAAATCAAAGGAGTTGGGACCCTAGACTTCTCAGGTGTACCAAGTCTAGATGATGTGCTATTGGTAAAAGGATTAACTGCTAACTTGATCAGCATAAGTCAATTATGTGACCAAGGTTACAGTATAAACTTTACCAAAACTGAATGCATAGTTTCTGATAAAGAACAGAAGGTTGTCATGAGAGGATCCAGATCAAAAGACAACTGCTATATGTGGGAACCCCAAGACTTCAGCCTCACATCAACATGTTCCTTAGCCAAAGAAGAAGAAGTAAAGTTGTGGCACCAAAGACTGGGTCATCTCCATCTTAGAGGAATAAAGAAGATCATTTCTATGGAGGCTGTAAGAGGGATCCCAAGACTTAAAATTGATGAAAGTAAAGTGTGTGGTGAATGTCAAATAGGCAAGCAAACCAAGATGTCACACCCAAGGCTCCAACATCTGACAACTTCCAAATTCTTGGAATTATTACATATGGATCTTATGGGACCAATGCAGGTAGAGAGTCTTGGTGGAAAAAGATATGCCTATGTGGTTGTTGATGACCTCTCAAGATATACCTGGATAAGCTTCATCAAAGAGAAGTCTGATGTGTTTGATGTATTCAAAGATATGTGTCATAGAATCCAAAGAGAGAAAGCAAGCTGTGTGGTCAGAATAAGAAGTGATCATGGAAAGGAGTTTGAGAATCAAAAATTCTCAGACTTCTGTTCTGCAGAAGGGATCAATCATGAGTATTCTTCTCCCATCACCCCTCAACAGAATGGGATTGTTGAAAGGAAAAACAGAACTATTCAGGAGTCAGCTAGAGCCATGATTCATGCCAAGAAGTTACCCCTGTATGAAGCTATGAACACAGCATGCTACATCCACAATAGAGTCACACTAAGAAAGGGAACTTTATCCACCATCTATGAAGTCTGGAAGGGTAGAAAACCTACAGTCAAGTACTTTCATGTATTTGGGAGTAAGTGCTACATTCTGGCTGATAGGGATCAAAGAAGAAAGATGGACCCTAAGAGTGATGAAGGGATATTTCTTGGATACTCCATAAATAGTAGAGCTTACAGAGTATTTGACTCCAGAACCAAGGTTATAATGGAGTCAATAAATGTGATTATTGATGATGCCTATGAAAATGTTGCTGATGATGTTGGAACATCTGCTGACAATCAAACTGAAGTTGAAATAGAAAGTGATAATCTTGACTTCACTCTAACTGAGGCAAGGTCAGAGCAATCCAACAAACCTCCCTCCATCAGAATCTAGAAAGATCATCCTAAAGAACTGATAATTGGTGATCCCAACAAAGGTGTCATCACTAGATCAAGAAAGGTGATCTCAGGCTCCTGCTTTGTTTCAAAAATAGTATGCCTACTTGATGCTGACTGGGCTGGAAGTGCTGATGATAGAAAGAGTACATCAGGAGGATGCTTCTTTCTAGGAAACAATTTAATTTCTTAGTTCAGTAAGAAACAAAATTGTGTGTCCTTATCCACTGCTGAAGCTGAATATTTTGCAGCTGGTAGCAGTTGTTTACAGCTAGTATGGATGAAGCAAATGCTCACAGAATACAATGTCTCACAAGATGTCATGACATTGTACTCTGACAATTTAAGTGCTATTAACATTTCCAAAAATCCTATCCAACACAGCAGAACTAAGCACATAGACATCAGACATCACTTCATCAGAGACCTTGTGGAAGAGAAAGTAATCACATTAGAGCATGTAGCCACAGAGCTGCAATTAGCTGGAATTTTTACTAAGGCTTTGGATGCTACCCAATTTGAAAACCTAAGGGGTAAATTGGGAATATGCTTATGTGAAATATAGCAGTTATGGAGAAGTGCCAGCATGTCTCATGACATCGTGTGGCATGATCACCAGATGGCAGCACCAGTCTGGTCAATAACTCTGTGTATTCCACTCTTAAAAATTCTACTAGTAATTGATTCTATAAATGTACAAACGTGCTCTCAGCTCCTCACCTCCTCACTATCTCCACTAAACGGTTTGCATGCTAAAGCTGAATTTCTAAGCTCATCAAAATCAATCAAACCTAACTCCTCTTCCACTACATTCGAAAAATGTCTCAACATCAAAACCCTAACTTCATTGATGAGGGTCTCAATCAAGAAGATGTAGTGCATGAAACCCCAATCTCAGTAGTACCAATGGGTGCTACTCCTATAGATGAGATCAGAGGAAGCATTCCTATTGCTCAAAAACCTAGAACTCCCAATGCAAGAAGAGCTAAGGAGCCTGTTTTCAGCAAAAGCAAGGGAACTCCTTCATCTACAAGCACCACCAAGGCTTCTGATTATGTGGATGCATCCATCAAACAGATTGTAAACAGGATCCTTTCTGAACAAAGAGTTGTCCCTAGGGTGTCTGTTCCCCTGAACAGCATGCCTGCTCCACAAGAAGAACCAAACAACCAGGCTGAAGAGGACATACCTGCTCAACAGGATGTCCCAAGAAATGTTGAAGCATCTGAGGACCAGGACAAAGCCTCAACTGATGATGATAAAGCCACTGATGATCAAGCTGCTGAAAAAGAGGTTTCCCAACCTCCACCTGTTGAAAACATAGATGATGACTCTGACACAGCGATCATTGCCTCTGTTAATCCTAGCATAGCCAAAAGGCTTAGGGCTAGGAAAGAGAAGAAGCCAGCTGCACATGCAACTCCTGAAAAGAAACAGTCTACTCCTAAAAAGGACAAAGTCAAAGTTTCCTTTGGACCTACTAAGCAATGGAGCAAGGTAAGCACCCAGAAGAGGAAAGCTACAACTCCACCTAACTCAGATGTTGAGGAGGATGTCCCAACATCCCAACCAAGGAAGAAGCCAACACCTCCCAGGACTGCCTCTGATGTTCCTGAAGCACCTCTGGACAATGTGTCCTTCCATCATGTCTCTAGTGTAAGCAAATGGAAGTATGTCTACCAAAGAAGGGTGGCTTTGGAAAGAGAGCTGGGCAGCAATGCTTTGGAGTGCACTGATGTAATAGACCTAATCTCGAATGCTGGCTTATTCAAAACTGTTTCCAATTTTTCTCCCTGTTATGAACTGCTGGTCAAAGAGTTTATAGTCAATCTGCAAGAGGGGTGTGCTGATGGGAAATCTGAGGATTTCAGGAAGGTTTATGTGAGGGGGAGATGTGTTGATTTTTCTCCTAGGGTTATAAATCAGTACCTATGAAGAGAATCAGATGGGCCAAATGAGCTGGGCAAAACTGACAACCAAGTCTGCAAGATCATCACTGCCAACCAGGTCAAGTCTTGGTCAGTCAAAGGCAAACTATCTGTCAGCTTGCTAACAAGAAAGTATGCTATGCTGCATAGAATTGGAATTGTCAACTGGGTACCCACCAACCACACTTCTTCTATAGCTACTGGGCTGGGAAGATTCATCTTTGCTGTAGGCACCCAATCAAAACTGGACTATGGTGCTTATATCTTTGATCAAACACTAAAGCATGCAGGAACATCAGCAACCAAGCTTCCAATAGCTTTTCCCTCTCTGCTTTGTGGAATTATTCTCAACCAATATCTAGGCATCCTTACTGATAAGGATTATGTTTGCAAGAGGGAGAGTCCACTGTCCTTTCACTACAAACTGTTTCTGAGCCATCATGCTGCAGATGTTGAAGCTCCCAGTGGGACATCTGCTGGACCAACAAATGTCAAGACTCCTATATCTAAAGCAGCCCTGATTGCAGAGCTCAAGACAACTTGCAAAGAGCTGGATGAAAGGAAGAAAAAGCTTGAGGAAATCATTCAAAGGCTGGAGCTGGAAGAGGTTGCTCAGAATGTTGATGGATCTGATGCTGAGTCCGAGGATGAAGAAGATACAGAGTATGATGAGTCTGAGTGAAGCTGAGTGTGATGGAAACTGTATTACCTGTTCTGCATTGTAATTTTGCTTTGTAATGTTTTTGTTTTTCTCTCTACTTATGTAATGTTTGGCCCCAAATTTCTGTCTAACAAGGGGGAGAAGTGTACTGAACAACAATGTCTGCTGCTGTTTTCCTGATTAATGAACAATGCTGAAGTTAATTTTTGTCTTCTGAACTAAGTTTTTTTTGAATGCTCATTGGTATATCAAATTCTGTTGAACAAGTCATAGTAGTATACATACAGGTTTGAGGGGGAGAAAATTATTAGCTCTCACATGATTCAACAGAAAAGAACTCTGTTTCACTCTGATAAATAAAACTCTGCTGCACTCTGATGAAACCAGAAGATTGTGTTAGCCAAAAATTAGCCAAAGGGGGAGTTTGTAGATGTTAAGAATTGGCAGAATTTTTGACAAACAAGAAGTGTTGAACTTAGTTTAGGATGTCACACTAGATGTTGTGACATTGACAAACAGAGTAAAAGTTAATGAACTTAAGTCAAGACATCAGGATGTCACACCAGATGTTGTGACATCGTAAACCTGCTACCAGACTTAAATGATGCATAACAGAACTGAGTAAATTCAGGGGAATTTATCTGGAATTAATTATAAAGAGATAAGCATTCCAAGGCGCATCTTTAGGGAGCTTAGTTATCTGATTTCAGTGTAACAGAATAACTAGCTCAGCTTGAATCAAGGAGGTAACAAACTAACTAACCCTAATTCAAGGTGATGACAGTGGGATTTATCAGGTCTGGATAATTTGCAAAAAGCCCACAAACCAAGCATCTATTTAAGGAATTGAAACTCTCAGAAAAGAGTACGAATTTCAGAAGACCAAAAAGGGTGTTTATGTTTTATAGCAGGTTTTAATTATTTGTCACTTTATGAGCTGTTAAGCAAAAAGTGTATTGTGTCTTGATTGAAACTTTTAAGTAAGATCAAGCTGTTGTGTTTGAAGTGTGACTTCAATTTTATTAATCATTGTAATATATCACTGTGTGATTGAGGGGGGGTGAGTAGGTACTCATATCTAAGTTGTGTCTTAGGTAGAAATTGCCTTGGGTAGATATTAAGTGAAGGATTAAACTGGTTGGTTTAATTCCAGAATTAATATTACTTATATTGGATTTCCTTCCTGGATTGGTAGCCCCCAGATGTAAGTGTGGAGATACACTGAACTGGGTTAACAATTTCCTGTGTTATTTAATTTATCAGCACTTTAAGTTTTGTTTAAGTCTTCAAGTGTTTAAACATCTGATTCGACATCACGTACCTGATCCCAGAATTTCAAAAATCACTTCTTCAAATTGGACCAAATCAAGCTAGATCTACTGAAATTGATGAATAAGAAAAGAATAGGATGAAGGTTTAGCTCAAGTTGATCAAGAATTCAATGTGATTCTTGATAACTTAAAAAGAAGGAAATACAAGCTTTAGTGAAATTTTTGGTTTTAGGGGAGTATTTTGCAAGAGATTTGTTGGCTCTCAAAAGCTTGTTGAATGAATGAAATTAGAGTGCTATTTAAAGACTTTAGGTATGGGAATTTGGTGGAATGGAGCTTGCTTTGGTAATCAAAATTAGGTTTGGTAATTGAAAATTTGGTGGGAAATGGAAAAGAGTGGTGATTAGTGAGGGTTTATGGTAGGAAATTATCAAAGTGATGTAGAGAATTCAAAGGGAAATAGATCTAGAATATTCCAAATGAGATCAATGATCCAAGGGTGCTGAATTTGAATAAAATATTCAAATTTCGCACTGTTTAACCGATTAACACATAGGGTTAATCGGTTAATCAAGCTAAAATTTGAATTTTTTATTCAAATGTGATTGCTTGGTTGTTGTGACCCGATTATTTTGTACGTCGAAGAAGGCATGGAAATAAAAACATGAACCTTGGAATTCCTTGAATGAATCAATTAACTTGAGAAATCCTTGATCAGATAAATTTGAATTACTTGCAGATCAACTTCGACTATTGTCTGTGAAATTTTATTCGAGCTGCAAGACTGCTATTTTTTGCATTTTCAATTGTTCCTCTTCCTGAAAATGTTAGTGAAAGACAACAAACTATTTTTGGATTTTAATTAATGGTTAGTAAACATAAACAAATAAAGAAATGGTGATCCCCTGCGAGACATAAACCTACACCTGAGAAGAACCGAGCAACCAGTGTGATCTTGTTTGTATGCAAGATACAGATGAAATGCGAAGAAAACTTAGGGCCAAAATTAGGGTGCTACAGCTTCCCCTATTTAAGTTTCTTCAATCTGGAGATAAGAAGATTGACATCTTCGTCTCTGCAATATGGGAGAGACTTAAATACAGAAAGACCAATTTTTGTCCTAAGGGAACATGATATGAATATGATATGCAAACCCAAGATCTTTGTGGGGAAAATATGACCACCAGAGGAAAACAAAAGCTTCGGAACACAAAATAAAAATCCCGCTGGGGAAGACAACAAACGCCAGAAGAGTTTAGCAGGAAAACAAATCACTGGATAACTGACTCAAATTGGGGCAAATATGATATAATTAGGGTAAAAAGTTCAACAAGGAAGAGTAAATACTTTTCCAGGTAATATCAACCAAACAAAGTATTCGAGTCCAAAAATGGAGGAATACCGAGTTGGAAAAGAATCATCAACTACCAGTTTACTAGGTAGGAGAAAAAGCAATGAGTTTGATTAACTTGGTAATATTACCCACTATCAAATTATTGATAGCTTAATTTCAAAGTAATATACTCAAGCTGGAGAAAATATTGCCCACTATCAAACAATGATAGCTTAATTCCAAAGCAATAAACTCAAAAGGAAAGATTACCCACTATCAAACAGTGATAGCTTAATTCCAAAGAAATCAATCAAATAAGAGGGGAGAAATATTACCCACTATCTCACAAGTGATAGCTTAATTCCAAAGTAATATACTCAAACTGGAGAAAATATTACCCACTATCGAACAACGATAGCTTAATTCCAAAGCAATATTACTCACAAAGAGGACCAAAGTTCAATCCAAGAACAAGTCAGAGAGAAACAGACAATCAAGACTCATACCAAGGAGGAAATATCTCAATTGGGGAAAATTTAATCCAGATAATAAACTGGGGAGGAAACCGAATCAAAAATCATCCACGAGGAACAAACTCAGTGGGTAATTTAGAAAGGATAAACACTTTCTACTTAATGGTTGACATTCTAACTTGAGAGGAAGACACAACACACACTATATGGGGAAAATACATACCAAAGAGCAGGGGAAATGATAAATGCAAGAATGAAAACAAATGATACCATGCTTATGCGTATGAATATCCTGACAAAACAGACATAAAGATAAGCAAAAGGTGATAGAAACACCACAACAACCGGATACTCGGCTAACCCCAAAGCAACAAAGTTGGGAATCATGATGGAGATTTAATTCGAAATCCACAAGGCTAAACTCCTGTTGAGGAAAAAATTGTTAAGAAATCAATTCGCAAAGCAAAATTCAATAATCCATTAAGGATAAAATCTGAGAGGATAACATATCGGAGATGCAACAACACAAAATCCTTCACTCTTTAGGGAAAGAGGGAAGCGTCCTTGTTAAACTCTGGTGGGGGTAATTATTTTCACAACTCTGGTTGGGGAAACAAGATAAAGATCTACCAGTGATGCATATAAAGCATTATCTACTGGACTATCAAACATCAAACATCAACTCTACATAGGGATACTACCCTACCGAGGAAAGATAATAATCTGTCGGGGATAGGGAAAAGCTTCCACAATCCTTGTTAGGGACAAAAGTATTCAAACTCTGCGAGGAACAAACATCATACCATTCCCGCTCCACTTGGGGAAAGGGTGCAAGACTTGTTGAGTATCACATAGAAACCTGCTGGAAACCATCACATGCAGACATACTGGGGATACGAGAGAAAGACTGTTGGAGATCATTCATCACTGAAAATTTCGGACTTGCCGCCCCACCTGGGAATACTAGAAGCTAACATCATAGCCAAAACCAATTACAATGGATTTTAAATCAATACCCACCATCCGGTGAAAGAAATCCTCTAAACCGACTGCTATATCAATACTTCTATTAGGGGACGCAACCAACTCAAGTTGAGGAACAAGAACTCAGCTGAGGATTCCTAATGCTTCAAAAATAAACTGTTGAGGAAGAGATTAAAACTCAGTTGGGGATTCTCAAGGACATCTTGTTGCTCCCTGGATTTCCATCCTGGTACAAACGCGAAAGTGGCGCGGAAAAGGTAGAGTCGTCAGCCAGACATTTTTATCCCGAAGGAACGGGAATGGTAATGCTGCACAAACCAGAAGAAAAGAAAAGGAAGGACAAAGGTCTTGCGAACCAAAGAAAATGGGTTCGGGAGTCAGGAGTCGGTTACGACCTGGGAAGGTATTAGCACCCCAGATCGTCCTCCGTACCCGACGGGATCCACACTTGCAAAGGAACTGCTTCAAAGGGTTAAGAAATGAAAGATGCTGCAAAGAAAAGGAACTGAACTGGAGAAAAGAAAAGAAAGGGGGAAATGTAGGGAAAATAAAAGAGTGCTCAAACGGGCCCTACCCCGTTGCCTGCGTACCTCATCTGGACATGAGGATCAGAGTCGTTGTAGTTCCCCTAACTAGGGCTGGAAAAGATTGCTTGTGTCTTAAGGCTTGAACTTCCTATGTCAATGCTCAGGTGTTGCAGGCTCAGACGACGAGTGTGTTACCGTCTTGCAAAATGACAATTTGGAGCAAGTTCGTACGTAAAGAGTGAATGAGGTTAGAAGAGAATTCCCGAAGGAAAGACGCTTATTGTTTGTCCAGTGTTTTTTTATGAGTCTTTTAGAGTGTGGCACAAGGAGGTGAAGGCAAATCCCTCTCTAAGGACATGTCCTTATTACCACATCCCAAAATAGAATGAGTAACAAGTCTATCAAGAATGAGGAATATCCTCAAACTTGTTTCCTAAGATTAGAATTTAAATTCACTAACTTGTTTGTATTATTAAATGATTTTGGTGGATTAAAATGAAGAAGTGTTTTTCTATGCTTTTCTTTGAGAAAGTGACAAAAGGGAGAAATCATCTCAACTATTATTAATGTTTTTTTAGATTTTTTTTGTTTGAAGATGAGAGAGAGAGAGAGAGAGAGAGAGCACCAAAAGGATCTCAAAGGTAAAAACTAAAAGGGAAGTCTAATCCTAAAGTTATCATGCAAAGGTGGTCCTAAGGTTAATATGGTTCAAACTATCCTAAGAAGGAGAAGAAGAAGACAAAAGGAAGAGAAGAAAGCTAGATAACAACTTACTCCTCTAAAGGAGACAAGTTGCTTCTAAAGGGGTAAGATAACAAGTTGAAACACAAGATGGCACAAGGCACATCAACAAACAGGAAGCAAAGTAAGAGAGGAGATACAGAATTGAAATATGGATAACATCCACACTTCACTTACCATGAGCCCCTGAAATGGTTAGAACTAAACACATATGACAAGACAAAACCAAACAAGAGCAAGTGAAGCATAAACAAGCAAAAGATCAACTCCTCACACCATAACCAGAAGTGATTCAGCTTACTTACATTCTAAAAAATACCTCAAACAAAACCAAAGAGGAAGAAGGAGAAGCAGGGCATTTCAAGTCCACATGAACTACTTATGAAAGAAGAAAGCATACATGAGATTAAACACATCATTCAAGCCTAAAAAACATCATGTACCTCAATACCAGAATCATATCACCACAAGATTGTGCACAAACACAAAATACAAAGGAAAAGATCATACAAGTTCAAACATAATCATCACAAGAATGAGAAGTGAAGTGAACATGTGCATAAGTGTAAGAATAAACAAATGCTCATCAAATCAAAACATAGGCATCATCTAAAAACCAGGGACCTAATCATGTTAAAATGTGCCTAAGAAGCATGAACAATCATGGGTAAGAAGTACCAAACTTAAGCATAAGCATCATGAAGGGCACATGAACAATGAAGGTGAGGTGAACATGCATACATTTGTGAGAAACCTCAAAGGCAAGCAAAACAAAACTTTCCAAAGTACAAACACAAATCAAGGACCAGGTATCAAACCTCATATAAAAAGAACTCAAAACAAACTATAGGAGTTGGCCCAAGTGCCATCCTAACCTAAGAACTAAGCATGCAACAAGAAGAAGCAAAAACTAGGGCAAGCACACATGAAAACTCAAATCAAAACAAAACTTCATTCAAAAATTCCACAACTAAGCACAAGTGTTCATTAATCATGTGCTAACATCATACCAAAAGAGAAAATTCAGAATCAAAAGCAAACTAGGTCAAAGGACCTCATGAACACAAACTAGGGTTTGGAAACTTCATGCTCAAGTCAATTGCCAAACATATTCATGCAAGGTTCTAAAAATCATAAGAAAAATCCACCATAAACTACATCCTAATATGAATCAGATGCAAAAAGAACCAACTCAAAACTCAAATTGATGATCAAGATAGAAAATCCACAAGTCAGCATGCATTTAAAATAAATTAAAAACAAATAATAAAAATGAAAATTAATTTCTATGTGGAAAATAAATAAAAATGGAAAATAAAAATGTCATAAATTAAATAAAACTCAAAGCATCATTCATGAATTTTTTGGTGAATTTTAGAAGTGTCTAACTATTTTTAAAAAGTAGAAATCAAATTGAAAATAAAGTGAAATAAAAATAAAAAGGAAATAGGCCAGGGGTGCAGTTAGCAAGGGATTCAGTTCAAAACATTGGGCCAGAAAGAGAGGGAGGTGCGTATAGCATGAAAAGCCCATGGATCTGTGCAGGTTCACAAATATTATGGTGGAAATTCAAATAAAAACTGGAAAATACCCAAGCCAATGGATTAATCTCACGCACAGGATTCAGTCACATGATCAACCAAAGTCAAACAATCAATGAAACTCAGCACACGCACTTGGTAACTATTGTGGACTGACACACATCTGGCATTATTGTGCAAAGCATAAACACGTGAGGGAGACCCTCCCCTTTTAATGCGTTGGCATCCTAACATCCATCCAGATCAAACAATCCAACGCACCAGACATCATCTTCTTCATCCAACTTATTTCCAGAATCCAGTGACCGAAGCCCTTGCTCCGGCACCGGAAAACTCATGGCCAAGAACAAACCAACACTGGAATGGATCAAACTATCCAGATTAAACAATTCAAGCATACTGAACTCAAAAATCACATCAAAATTTCCATTAGATCTGTGAATCAAGCAGATCGAACACAACCAGTTTTGCACATCAAACTTTAAATCAACAATGCAAGCTCAATTCGTACTCATTTTCAATTCTAAATAGATTAGCATGACCAACAAAGTATGTAGATCAAAACACACACAATTAAAACCATTTCCAGATCTATGAATTTAGAACTCACCTGAGATTTGCAGAACTCAAAATAGCTCAAGATAAGCTTCCACAAGGTGCAGATCAAGGCCTTGAACCCTCTCCTTGCAAAATAAATGCAAGGGAACTCTTGAAACTCTCTGGATCTTAGAATCCGAATGCACTTGCACCAAACTTGCAATGTATGAAATCCTTGGTTTCAGCTAAAATTGATGATGGATTATTGCTCCTTACTCTTCAGTGACACAAATATGGAAGAAGAAATGGCAATGTGTGGAGAGATTGTGAGTTTCGAACAAAAATGCAAGAGAATGTGAAGCTGAAAAATGAGAGAGGCTGAGGGTTTAAAATTGTGTGCAATAGCTTTTATATCATTTGTGTACCACATTGATTAGGGTTTGTGAAATTGTTGTGGCAAGGAAAGTGTGATATGGGTATTTATGCAAATTTGCATGAAGAGTGTGACCTCATGATTTGTGTGTGTATCCTTCTATTCATGTGCACATTCTGATCCCTTTTGAGTCCCTAATCACCATTAGATTAATCTTAAGGCTTGGAATTAGTGGGATCATGCTTTTCTCATGATTTTGCAAAAGTGCATTTTGAGAAATATTCTTCACTCAATCCACGGGTTGCTTGATTTCTCTTGAGCCAAATGCTTCTCATGTGTTGTATTTTATGTTTATGGCCACAATTGGTACAAAGAATGGCTTGAAAAGGCATTACATGACAATTTGCAAAGTTGTGGAAACTTGGAAATATGGTAAAACCCTAAAAATCACCACACTTCAAATGAGCATAACTTTCAAACCATGAGGGCTATGGTGATGTTCTTGTACTTTTTAGAAATGGGAGACAATTTCCTACAACTTTCATGCTCAAAGAAATTTCATTTGAAGTCATTCTGGTCATGAAATAAAGCTTTGAAGATTAAGGCAAAACTTGCCAAATTTAGAAAGTTAGTTACATGCCCCATGTCCAAAAATAGAAACTCTTTCGAAAATCCTAGATCCTTGACTTTTAACTTTTCCAAACCTCTTCTATGACCTTAAGAACATCCCTTGGCTTGAAAAATAGGATTGGAACCCTTGCATTGTCACAGTTGACTTTTCAAAAATAATCAGTTTGATCAAATTCTTCTTGTGCAAGCAACTGATGAAATGACTGCCTTCTTCAATGAATTTTCTCACCAAATTTCATCCATAGAATTCACATATCATATGAAGGACTTTTCCCACATGAAATGGCCAGAGTCACAAAGAATCTCTGCTTGAAAATGAAACCCTAATTTGAGGACCATTGGTGTAGGAGCTTGCCCTTTCTTGGATCATCTGATAATCTCCCAACCTTCTGGCTTCTTGTAAAGGACTTTGAGCTTGTATATGACCTAGAGACACTTCATGAGACTTGGACAAGGTCACTTGACTTCTTGCTTTGACTTGTAAGGCTTCAAATGCACCAATGATTGATCATATGCCCAATGATAGAACATGAGAATGTTATGCTTCATTTTCTATGCCAAAATGCTAAGGATATGCCATGCTTATGATATGATGATGATGCTAGAAAGAAGAGGGAAAATTTGGGGTGTTACAGCTGCCCCTATTCAAGCAATTGTTAATCTGAAAAGGACGATAGCACGGGCTATTGACCGTTCAAGATAAATTGTGGTTGAATAGCAAGAAGACCTGAAATTTGCACTCTGCTGGAGAATGCAGAAATGGGAAATAAACCCAACCAAATAACACTTTGGGTGATTGAAGTGAAAACAAAGCAAACGAGCTCCTTCTAAATTGAATTGTTACGCCGGATAAGAAAACTTAGACAGACAAGTCTTTTTCAAGCAAACTTGTTACGCCAGGAACTGGACATACGAGCCCTCTTCAAGTAAAATTGTTACACCAGGAATGGACAAACGAGCCCTCTTCATACATTTTACAAAAATATATGTCTTGAGACAAACGAACCTCCTTCGGATAACCCGTTACGCCAGGACCAGTGATGCACTTAAGTCTGTGGGATAGACATGCATAATCAGGATAGAAGAATCCTCTTCGTATATCCTTCGTAGATATATGGTCTAAGACAAATGACCCTTCTTCAGATAACCTGTTACGCCAGGTGAAACATTAGGATTGGAAGAACCCTCTTCACAAATCTTGCGTAGATAAGTGGTGCTTGAGACAAACGAACCTCCTTCGGATAACCCGTTACGCCAGGAGTGATAATCATTTTGACTTTTAATCCCACCGTCAGGACTTCAAACCTCTTCAACACAGACGAGTATTAGATAATCATCAAGAGAACACAGACTAGTGCAATAAGTCAATGATACAAACAAATATTAGACGATGATTTAAGAAACACAGACGAGCGCTTCAAGTGATGATACAAACGAATATCAACCATTGATATAGACGAATACCAGAAATCCAACACAGACGAACATTTGGAGTAGCAATACAGACGAGTACCAGAGTAACTATCAAATCAACACATATGGATATAAGATAACACATATGAGTGTGGAGGATGATACAGACAAGTATCCAAACAAAGCAGACGAGCTTCAAACAGATAACAAACACATACAAGTGTTGAGGAATGCACACGAGCAAAGCAACTATCAAACCTAGACGAGTGTTGGGAAGTACATATGAGCACAGACAAGTGCCTGACTGGCAACAAGAATCACAACTCTGCATGGGAGAACCAGATCAAAAGGCTTTGGCACTTAACCCTGGCTGGGGAGATAAATAATTGTTTGTATCATCACAATGGCCATAAATTGGCGACTTCTTTGGGGAATATTTCAATGATGGGAGTAAATCCCAACCATGACCTCTGTGGGGAAATCAGGCGTTCAACTGCCTGCTGGGAAGAAACCTCTTTAATCAACTTTGGAGTCCTGCTGGGGATTCCACTTGCTCTAACTCAGCTGGGGAGCATTCTCTGCTTTGGGAGATATGACACCATCCTGCAAAACCTGCAACAACAGTATACACACATGTGCCCCAGGGATTTGCATGGTATGATCTATTCATCCATTGTCACCCGACACTCAAGGATAATTTTAAAGGTTTCCCTGCAATGTCATTTTTTTAGAAAAATCAACATGTTTCAAATGCAATGTTCTTTTTGCCAAAAATTCAGGACGTTTTTGCAAACAAAGTAAACAAAACACAACACAACTTTTGACCGAATATGCATTTATTGAGGGGCCTCTGAATAGGCAAAGTTTTACATCAGGAAGCAACTATCTGAAAAGAGGTAGCTACCATAAAATTGAGAAAAGAAACTATCCTAATGTCAATGTACACGATATTCCAATGAGTTTCCTTCCTGCTATGACCAACATGTCTTCAACACTTTCCATTCTTGCCTTCACTTTCTGAAGAAGATGAGGGGACTGATTCCTATCCTTCTGATATTGCCAGACTATATGAAATGATGATTTGGTTCAGATTACCCGGATCATAGTTGTTCGCTTATTCCCTTGTTTTGCGTGGATCGCCCTTTCGGGTTTTCAATCCACCGGATACCCTTTTTTGCCTGAGATGTCCGATGTGGCTTTTCAACTCAGCGGGTGTACATTTTTTCCCTAACTTTTGCTCGAGCTTGCTTTTTATTCTGTTTTTAGCTCGCCGGGATGCCCTTTTCTTACCTGGACTTTAATTCTGTTTTTGTGTCCAACGGGTCTTTTATGCGAAGTATTTTTTAACTGCGTCCGAGTTAACAGGGGATTGGAAGTATTCTCCATCCATTGTAGTTAGCATCAGTGCCCCACCCGAGAAAACTTTCTTTACTATGAATGGGCCTTCGTAGTTTTGGGTCCACTTGCCCCTGTGATCTGAACCTGAAGGAATAATCCTTTTGAGTACAAGCTCGCCTACTTGATACTCTCGAGTACGTACTCATTGGTCGAAATCTCGCTTCATTATCCTCTAATAAAGCTGGCCATGACAGATAGTTGCTAATCTCTTTTCCTCAATTAGACACAACTAATTATATCGAACACGTACCCACTCAGCCTCATCAAGCTTTACATCCATCATTACACGCAAAGAAGGAATTTCTACCTCCACAGGCAAGACTGCCTCCATGCCATATACCAAGGAGAATGGAGTTGCCCCGGTTGACGTCCTGACTGACGTTCAGTACCCATGCAGCGCGAATGGTAACATCTCATGCCAATCTTTGTAAGTGATAACCATCTTCTGCACAATCTTCTTAATATTCTTGTTAGTTGCCTTTACCTTGCCATTCATCTTTGGCCGGTAAGAAGAAGAATTGTGATACTGAATCTTGAAGTCTCGGCACAGTTCTTCCATCATCTTGTTGTTCAAATTGGAACCATTATCAGTAATGATTCGCTCGGGCACTCCGTATTTGTAAATGATGTCTCTCTTCAGAAATCTGGCTACCACTTGGCGAGTGGCGTTGGCATAAGATGCTGCTTCCACCCACTTGGTGAAGTAATCAATCACAACCAAGATGAAACGATGACCATTTGAAGCAGTAGGCTCTATTTTTCCGATCATGTCAATGCCCCACATAGAAAAGGGCCAAGGAGATGACATGACGTTGAGCGGGCTTGGAGGTACATGTACCTTGTCTGCATAAATCTGGCATTTGTGGCACTTACGGGCGTACGAACAACATTCTGCATCCATTGTTAGCCATTAGTACCTTGATCTCAATAATTTCTTAGCCATATTATGTCCTCCTGTATGAGTACCGAAGGATCCCTCATGGACTTCTTGCATCAACGACTCTGCTTCGTGTCTATCCACGCATCTGAGCAAGACCATGTCAAAGTTCCTCTTATACAGAACTCCATATGCATTCAAGAAGAAGCTGGCAGCAAGTCGTCTCAAGGTCTTCTTGTCGTTGGATGATGCCCAGCTGGGTATTCTTGTTTTTCCAGGAAAAGCTTGATATCAAAGTACCAAGGTTTCTCATCAGACATTGCGTCTACGGAGAAAGCATAAGCTGGTGCATCAAGCCTGGAAATGTCAATCCTAGGCACATAGTTCCAACACAAGACTTTCATGGACGAAGAAAGAGTAGCCAATGCATCGGCAAATTGATTCTCATCTCGTGGTATATATTGAAGCTTAACCATTGTGAAGAATGTCAACAGTCTCCTGTCATAATCCCTATAAGGAACTAAGTGTTCTTGATGTGTATACCACTTGCCGGTAATCTGATTAATAACGAGGGCTGAATCTCTGAATATATCGAGGGTCTTAATCCGAAGATTAATAGCCTCCTCTATTCCCATTATGCACGCCTCATATTTTGCTTCATTGTTGGTGCAGCCAAAAGTAATTCTGGAAGCGAAGGGAAAGTGAACACCTTCAGGAGTGATAAGAATAACACCAACTCCACGTCCATTGATATTGACTGCCCCATCAAACATCAACTTCCATTTGGATTCAGAGTCAGGCCACTCCTCCAAAAGTGGTTCCTCGCAATCTCTTTCCTTGAGGTACATGATGTCCTCATCAGGGAAATCAAACTCCATTGGCTGATAATCGTCTTCAAGCAGTTGTTGTGCAAGATAATCTGACAATACGCTTCCTTTGATGGCTTTCTGGGAGGTATATTGTATGTCATACTCTGTTAATATCATTTTCCACCTTACAACCCTTCTGGTTAATGCTGGTTTCTCGAAAATATACTTGACAGGGTCCATTTTTGAGATTAGCAATGTGGTATGAGTCAACATGTACTTTCTCAGTCGGCGAGCAGCCCATGCCAAAGCGCAACAAGTTTTCTCGAACAGTAAATAACGGGATTCACATTCGGTAAACTTTTTGCTAAGGTAATAAATAGCATGCTCTTTTCGACCAGGCTCGTCATGTTGGCCTAGAACACACCCCATCGACCCTTCTAACGTAGTCAAGTACATGATAAGTGGCTGTCCTGGAACTAGAGGCATTAGAATCGGAGGCTCCTGCAAATATTCTTTTATCTTTTCAAAGGCTCTTTGACAGTCCTCATTCCACCTGACCATTTGTTATTTTCTTAACAATTTGAAGATTGGCTCGCATGTGGCAGTTAGATGAGATATAAACCGATAAATGTAGTTCAATCTCCCTAAAAACCGATAATCGTCTTCAAGTGGTTGTTGTGCAAGATAATCTGACAATACGCTTCCTTTGATGGCTTTCTGGGAGGTATATTGTATGTTATACTCTGTTAATATCATTTTCCACCTTGCAACCCTTCCGGTTAATGCTGGTTTCTCGAAAATATACTTGACAGGGTCCATTTTTGAGATTAGCAATGTGGTTTGAGTCAACATGTACTGTCTCAGTCGGCAAGCAGCCCATGCCAAAGCGCAGCAAGTTTTCTCGAGCAGTGAATAACAGGATTCACATTCGGTAAACTTTTTGCTAAGGTAATAAATAGCATGCTCTTTTCAACCAGGCTCGTCATGTTGGCCTAGAAAACACCCCATCGACCCTTCTAACGTAGTCAAGTACATGATAAGTGGCCGTCCTGGAACTGGAGGCATTAGAATCGGAGGCTCCTGCAAATATTATTTTTTCTTTTCAAAGGCTCTTTGACATTCCTCATTCCACCTGACCGTTTGTTCTTTTCTTAACAATTTGAATATTGGCTCGCATGTGGCAGTTAGATGATATATAAACCGATAAATGTAGTTCAATCTCCCTAAAAACCCATGCACTTCTTTTTCTATTTTTGGTGCAGGCATGTCTTGTATTGCTTTTACTTTTGCAGGATCTACCTCAATCCCCCTTTGGCTAACAATAAAACCCAGCAATTTACTAGAATGCACTCTGAAAGTGAACTTGTTTGGATTCAACCTCAACCTGTACTTTATCAATCTGTCAAACAACTTTTTAAGATTGACCAGGTGTTCTTCTTCGTCCCGGGACTTGGCAATCATATCATCCACATAGCACTCAATTTCCTTGTGTATCATGTCGTGGAACAAAGTTACCATAGCCCGTTGATACGTTGCCTCAACATTCTTTAACCCAAAGGGCATAACCTTATAACAGAATGTACCCCACGGGGTAATGAACGTCGTTTTCTCCATGTCTTCCGGTGCCATCTTAATCTGATAATACCCGGAGAAGCCATCCATGAAAGAAAATACCGAGAACTGAGCGGTGTTATCTACCAGCAGATCAATGTGAGGTAATGGAAAGTCATCCTTTGGACTTGCTCTGTTTAGATCCCGATAATCGATGCACATCCGGACCTTGCCATCTTTCTTTGGTACAGGCACAATGTTAGCTACCCAAGGTGGGTAACTAGTTACAGCAAGGAACTCGGCATCCCACTTCTTTTGAACTTCCTCCTTGATCTTCATTGCCATGTCAGGGCGAGTTCTTCTCAACTTTTGTTTTACCGGAGGACAGTCTTCCTTTAGTGGCAGCTTGTGTACAACAATGTCAGTATCCAACCCCGGTATATCTTGATATGACCATGCGAAGATATCCACATATTCGTGTAGCATACCAATCAACTCCTTCTTTACCTCGGCCTGCAGACTGGCCCCAATCTTTATTTCTTTCTTTACATCCTCAGACCTGATGTTGATGATCTATATTTCTTCCTGATGAGGCTGAATGACCCTTTCCTCTTGTTTCAACAACCTAGCCAATTCTTCGGGGAGTTCACAGTCTTCCTCAACCCCTTCATCAGCTTGGTAGATAGGATTGTCGAAGTCATGCATGGTCACAATAGGAACGTTATCACAGGAATCCGAATGATCAACACTGCACAAATGATGTGCTTATTTCAGAATCTGTTCTTTTTCAAAAGAGACACAAACACACAAAAACACAGGAAAAGAAAACATTGCCATTTTATTTGTTTTTTGTGAAAAATTTAAAAAACGAAAGAAAAAGAACACAATTTTGCTTGAAAATGTCCTTTATTTCATGGTAAAAATAAATGCATTAAATGCATGGTGACCCTACAAATGGATCCATGCACCTTGGGCATAGTGCAGGATTTGACATGCAATATGATAAAATGGAAACAAGAATATTACTTTGACTGCCAAGTAATTTGAACAAAATCTTCAGCATACCAGTTCCGGAGCTCCTCCCTAGGTGCACATAGGTGAATCCAGTTATCCAAGTCGCAGTCACTATCCCCATCTTCATCTGTTGCACAAATGTTGTTGTAGTCGAGCATTCCAGCACTAGTGAATGTTATGGACTTACTACCCTGAGACCAGCTAGACCATCCATGTTGATATCCAAGACCATACTTTTCATCCTTCTTTTCCACTTCTAGCAATTTGCCCCAGCCCTGGGCATTTCCGGATTGGACTACTTCCTTAGCTTGCTTGTAGGAGTAGATAGGAGTCCATTCCTTCTCATTGCTTTGAACTGCAGCAACCGGAGACAAAGTACTAACACTGACTGTCTCAAAAGCCTGGCACAGTGTCTCATGGATCTCCCCGTCCATTTCCACGTATTTGAAGGTCGACAAATGGCTTACGAAAATATCTTCTTCACCACATACAGTAACAAATTGGCCGTCTACCACATACTTTAACTTTTGATGCAACGTGGATGTTACTGCGCCAGCAGCATGAATCCAAGGACGTCCCAGCAGATAACTATAAGCGGGTTGGATATCCATAACATAGAACATGCTCTTGAATACCTGAGACCCAATCTTGACCGGTAGCTCCACCTCCCCAAACACAGACCTTCGTGACCCATCAAAGGCTTTTACAATCAAATCACTAGGTCGCAAAACAATGCCATCAACATTCAGCTTCATTAGGGCCTTCTTAGGGAGCACATTGAGAGAAGAGCCTGTATCTACCAGGACACGTGATAGAACATCTCCCTTACACTCCATGGTGATGTGTAAGGCATTGTTGTGATTGCGTCCCTCAGAAGTGAGATCTCATTCTGTGAATCCCAACTCATGGTTGGCGTTCACACTGGCTACCACAGCTTCCAACTAGTTAACAATTATCTCTTGTGCTACATGAGCCATTTGCAAAACTTTTAGTAGAGCCTCTCGGTGAGATTGGGAACACATTAACAACGACAGAATGGATATCTTGGACAGGGTCTGATTCAGATATTCAACCACCTTGTAGTCACTTTTCTTAATTATCCTCATGAATTCCTCAACTTCCTTTTCAAAAGTGCTCTGACTAGCGGCAGGAGTTATCACCTCTTCAGTTGCTATCTGCTTACCCTTAGCTTTTGCAGAAGCTTCATCTTCAGGATCACCTCTAAGAGCTTGAGGAGGAAAGAGACGCCCACTCCGTGTAAACCCACCAACTCCTCCGACATTCATAACAGTCGGGTCAATTGTCACTGCTTTACCTTCCACCTTCTGACCTTCTACATACACGTATGAGCCATAATGCCAAGGAATGGCCTTGTCATCAACATAGGGAACTAGTCTCAGAACAGTAATAGAGACCCCGGGCAGGAACTTCAGCAGGATCAATATAAATTGTTATTGTAGACACACAATCATTTATGTTGTCAACCTTGTCAAACTGTAGAGACCCCTCATCAATCAAACACTGCAACCCAGCTTTCAAATCTATGCAACCATTAACTAAACTCATACAACCCTCGCAGTCAAAATCACAACCTGGCAATAACTACCCTTTCAGCAATCTATCCTTTACCACTAACAACGAAGTCTTTACTTCTTCCACGTTCAAAATCAATTTCAACCCCTCGCCACCATCAACATTGTTTATCCGGGGCCCTCCATGATTTGGAATGGGGTTTGATGTAACATTTGGAGGCGGTGCGAAGTTAATTGCTTTCGAATCAATCAAGTCTTGGACTTTATGTTTTAATGCCATGCACTTCTCTATTGAGTGTTCGGGAGCTCCTGAATGAAATGCGCATCTTGCGTTAGCATCATACCCCACTGGAAGTTCTCCAGTTGGTGGTGGTGCTAATGTCCTCAACTGAACCAAGTTCAAATCTAACAATCTCTGGAGTAGCGTTGTGTATGTCATAGGGATGGCCTCAAGCATCCTGTTAGCTGGACGAGCTTGTCTATATTGATAGGGTCTTTGCCGATAGTTATTGTGCTACAACTATTGTTGTTGCTGCTGTTGTTGTGGTTGTTGAACATGACTTGTGGGAATGGTGACGGCTTCCACCTGCTCGTAAGATCCCCTGTATCCACGGACCCATCCTCAGCCGTACACAACATTAGTTTCTCCCTCCCTTCTTCTTGGAAGTCCATTAAAAGCTTTTCTAACACCACTTGAGCTACATGCACCACTGTCTTGAATTTTCCCCATTTTTAGCAGAGTTTCAACTCTTTCTCCGGCTATCACGATGTCATTAAACTTTGTTGCTGAACAAGACGCCAGTCTCTCAATAAACACACCCTGTAGTGTTCCCATAAACATGTCTTCCATTTCATTCTCTAACAAAGGAGGTTGCACTCGAGCAGCAAGCTGACGCCACCTCTGGGCGTACTCTTTGAACCCCTCCTTAGCACTCTGAGACATTGTCTGCAACTAGGTACGATTTGGAGCCATATCCAAATTATACTGATATTGTTTCACAAATGCCTCAGCTAAATCCTTCCAGATTCGAATATTGACCCTGCTCAGCTTCATGTACCATTCCAAGGAAGCTCCTACAAGACTATCTTGGAAATAATACATCCACAACTTTTCCTCATCTGTATGCGCGACAATCCTTCCCACAAAAGACTGAAGGTGAGTTTTCGGGAAGGCCGTGCCGTTGTACTTATCAAAAGTAGGGACCTTGAACTTGTAGGGAATTCTCACCCATGGCACTAAGCCCAGATCAGTGATGTCAAACTCTAGAGAACTCTGAGATTGAATGGCACAAATTTGCTCAGCCATTTCTTCAAATCTCTTATTCATGTCAATCCCCTGGCCTTCTGCTTCATCCAGCAAAGTGAATTGTTCATCCTGCCCATCCATCTTTATGTTATGCACTCCATCATTGATAATAGTGACCCCTGGTTGCACCACAGGGATTTCAATATGACGGGTGCCAGCCCCATTGCGATTACCTCCATCTGTTGTCCCATTGTTCCTGGCCTGATTGTTCTCTACCAGTTCGCGCAAGTGTAAACACCCCAAATTTTCCCTCACCCATTCACACCATGGCTTGTGATCTTTTCATATGCATAAGTTCAATCATAGCACCTCATATTGCATATTTGCTTCACTACATTGGTTCAAAGTCATTTGCATCTAGGGTTTGTGATCTGAGCAATCCAAGAGCCATCTGAACCACCTCAAAGGTCTTCAATCACTTCAAAGGGGTCCATGTATGTTCAAGCATCATATTATATCCTCTCAAAGTCAAAGAAGTCAAAGAATCACAAGAACTGAGGATGGCATGGAAGCAGAGCCAGGTTTAACTGCACAGATGACCTAGAATTAGGGTTTTGGTTTCAAAGGCCATAACTCCAAAAATTTTGGTCATTCTTGTTTCTATTGGTTTCTATATGGTATAGGGATCATGCATATCAATTTTCATGAAGAAATTCAATGGGGAAGGCATCTAATAAGAGTTGACTTCTTGAGCAAGTTAGTGCAAAATCAGGGCATCTGAGGCCCCCATTGACCCAACCAAGGGGTGTTCTTCATCATTTTGATTGTGTATGATCTTTATTTGATCATAGAAGATGTTGGAAGTTCACAAAATTGAATAATTTCAAGCCATTTGCAAAGTTGACTTTTTGGGAAAATGACTTGTAATAGAAACTTGCCATTTTGGGAAACTTTTTCAACCCTTTCTTTTTGATTCAAAAATGCTTCAAATGAGAAAACTTTGGTCATGAAAGTTGTAGAATGGATCATTCCCTTTTCAAAAAGTACAAGAACTCATTCTAATTCATTTTGGATCAAAAGTTATGGCTTGTCAAAGTTGGGAAAAATCACATAATTTCAAGTTATGTACCAAAGAGGCAAAGTTGCAAAACCACTTGCCAAGGCAAAATGAGACCTCAAAGTGACTTCTAAATTTTACACAAACATAAATCAAGGCCTAAAATTCAGATTACACCAAGAGTTTGTCCATTTTCATGACTTATGGATCAAGAAACTTCAAAAGGGCAAAAGTGGGACAAAGTTGCAAAACCTATGATAAACCCTAATCCACTTGCTGCATTTCCTCTAATCCTTTTCCATGGCTCTCCCTGATTCAAGCTGCAGCCAAGCCATGCTTTGTACCTTCACTGCCACAGCCCATACCTCTCTTACACAAAACTTGACTTTTTTGCATAAAGACCCATACCAATCACAATAGGGCACAACCACTCCACAGACCTATCCAAGAGTGATAAGTGGACCAAATGCAGCATAACACACCACACACACAAGCCTGAAACCTCTCATAAGCCATAGTTCAAGAAACTCACCTCTTATGCACTTTCCTTCGAATCTGATCACACAGGCATCAAATATCAAAACAAACTTCACCAAATCACTCACCATGATCCTCTGATCATTTCCCAACCATTGTTTTGGCCTGAAACCTCCCACATCACAAATACGATTTTCACACTCCCTTGGCCTGAGCTTCTGCCAACTCTCTCTAGAGTCCATATAAACTCTAGCTAAGTTTCAAAAGCTTCAAAGGAGGATCATTGGAGCTTGTTTGAACCAAAGAAGCAGCCAGAAAATCCCTGTTTCGAAAGCTCAATCTCAGGTAACATGATGAACAAATTTTCCAGAACTTTGATTTCTTGTTAAAATGTTGTTCTATATGTTACCCTGATCATGGGGATCTATTTATTTTTGAAAATGAGCCAGAAACAAGCATGTTATGATGTTCTGAAAGTTTGCCCGTAAAAATGGTTTTGCTTGTTTCCTTTGATTCACGAAAAATAAATGTTGTTTGATTTAGGGTTTATGTTTAGAGATGTTCATAGGTTGATTCTGGAGAGTTTTGTGAGGTTTTGATGCGTTTTGAGAGAGATTGAGATTTTGGCTTGCCGGAGAAGATGACTGGAACACTGTTCCGGTCATCTGAAAGTGATTAGGGCACAGGATTAGGATTTAATCATAATTAGTGAGATTTGAATTCTGGCCGTCCATTCGCGCGTGCAGTCAATTCCCGCCCCCCTGATTTTGAATCTGGACCCTTGGATTGTTTGACTTTCCCATTTTCTCATTAAAATCATTTTAAATTCATTTGTTTTATATTTATTTTGTACGAATTTTTAAAAATAGTTAAAATCATCTAAAAATTATGAAATTTTTTGTCAAAGGTTTCATGAATTTTCAGAACACAAAAATATTTTTAATTTTATTTTTTGCATTAAAAATTATTTTTAAATCATTTAAATGATTATTTTTAATTAGTTAATGAAAATTAATTAATTAAAAATACATTTAGGTATTTAAAATCACAAAAAAATTCATATAGCATTTAGGAACATTTAGAAACATTTTCCAACTCTCAAACCAAATTTCTTTTTTGATCTTGATGCCTTTTGATAATTTTCCTTGGATTTAATTTCATTTCAAGGCAATATTTTGTTTCAAACTTCAAAAATTCATTTCTGCCCAACCATTGAGAGTTGGATGATGATTCTTTTTGCATTGCATCTTGTATAGCATGTAGTTTATAGGATAAATTTGGTTTGAATTGATCTTGCATTTTCAATTTGTTTTTCATTTTTCTTGTTGAAGTACTCCAAAACCCTAGCAATCTTAGGAAATTCATAACTCTCACTAGGTTAAGAGTTGGATCCCCTCCTTTGGGAAGTGAGTTTGTATAGGTCTAGGGTATCTTTGATTGCCTTTTCAAATTTTTATCATGTCATTTGCTTCTGGTTTTGGATTTTTGCTTTGTGTGATGTATGTAACCCTAATTTATGCCTTCCTTTGCATCCATCTTCCATTTTGCTTACATACCATGACTTGCCATGACATTTTGTGGATTCATTTGATTCATGATACATCTTAAGACATATTAGAATCATGTTTGATCATTGCATCTTTCATTTGCCATGTTATTTGTCTTTTGCATTCCATAACTTTTCATGAACATCCATGGTTCAAAGCATGTTTCTTTTGCATCCATATGTTTGTTTGATCATTCTCATGCCTTGCCTCATGATTGTATCATCTCTTAGCATCATTAACATCATACTCATGCTTCTGGTTTTGTTTTGCATCATGACATTGCATCTCATTTTGCATTGCATTTCATTTCTTATACTAACATTTCAGGTGGTAAGTTGTTTGGGAAGTGAATTTGCCTTCACTTCTCATAATCTCTTTTCATTTCTTTCATACTTCCTTTGCTGCATTTTGGTATGTGTATTGGATTGAGCTTGCTCATTCTTGTTCATCTTACCTTCTTTCCTCAAGCAACTTGACTTCTTAAGTGAAGCAAGTTGTTTTGCTTCTCTTTGCTTCTTCCTCCCTTCATCTGCTTCTCTCCTTGGTGGTTCCTTGAAGATCTTTCTCCCTTGAGCCTCATAAACCCTAGGAACAACCAAGCATGACAATAATTAGGGTTTGATTAGTCCCCCATTTTGATTTTACCTTTGAGTCATCTTTGAGTCTTCTCTTCTCATCCCATAATCAGGGACTAAACCCTAAAGGTTTTAAGGCTTTGTGATTAAGCTTATGCCTGCATCCTTCTATTAGGATGGAGTGTATAACTTTAATCCTAAGTGTTAAACCCTTAATGTGTTTAAATCCTTTAATCAACCCACTTAATAATCATCAAGACATCAAGCTTGTAACTTGGGCCTTGCATTAGGGTTCTAATTCTTCCTTAATTGGTTAAGAAGGACTAACCCTAGTGTTAATGGACAAGTCCCCCTCAAGTTGTCTTACAAACCATAAAAACCACTTCTTGATCTTACCATTAACTAAAATCCACTTAATAAAGGTTTTGTTTTGTCATGAGGTTAATCCCTAATCATGGATTAAGTTGAGGAGTCTTTCTCAGCTTAAATGTTCTCATCTATTATCCTTCTATTAGGATAGTGTAATGGGTCCATTAAATCCTTGATTATGGCTTAAACTCATTACTTAACACTAAACAAAAACAACAAAAAACATCTAAATAATCACAAGTAGGTTAATGATCTTAATCCTACATCATGGTAATTAAGTGTGAGATGCTGACTTCACACTTAAGGTACTCTCATTACCCCTAATCAGAGGGAAGATGTGATGAGTTTACTAACCCATTGGTTTAGGCTTAAGCTATTTAACTTATGACAAATTCAAAAGCAATAAAAGACTGAAAACACAAAAACAAACAATAATCGTCTCCTTCGGGATTCTTTTCTCATCTCATTCATTCACAAACGAGAACTTGCTTCTTCCGTCTAATGCAAGACAGTTTGCACCTGAGCCAGACAGGTCATACACTTGAGCATAGGCAAGCAAGCAGTTCACAAGTCAATTCATTTTTCAGTCTCTTTGGGTCGAACTACGGTGTTCTGACTTCCTCATTGCACGAGAGGATACGTAGCCATAACTTAACAGTTATCGAACAAAAGTCTTTGTATATTCCCCCTCTTTCTAGCCTTATTCTTTCAGCCTCATGGTCTTGAGCATTTCATCTTTATTCTTACACTGACACTTCACTTATACACTTCACTTTTCTTTTACACTGACACTTGCATTCTTTTCCAGCTTTGATACACAAATTGCACTGACACTGCCCCTCTTAAACACAAATCTTTTAAGCGTGGATCCCGTCGAGTACGGCGGACAATCTGGGTGCTAATACCTTCCCAGGTTGTAACCAACCCCCTTTCTCAGTTTCTCTGGTTCGCTACCGTCTTATCCATATCTTTTCTTAGGTTTATGCAGCATTACCTTTCCTTCGGGATAAAAATGCCTAGCTGGCGACTCTATTCATTCCTTATCTTTCACCGACCGTTCGCGTCTGTACCACTTCTGACCAGGTGTCATTTGGTGGGAGCGACAGCAAGCGCTCTTGCGTTTGGCCCATCCCAGTCATGAGGGTCATGAAGTTTTCCATTCTTGTCCTTAAGTCAGCCAGATCCGTTTGCATCTGATCCATTGCTCTCTCTCTATTCACCTTTGTAGGGTATATGTGTACAGTTGACTGTCTCTGAACCTTCTTGGGAGCTATAGTGCCTGAAATTGACATAAACGTTAGAAAACTGATGAATCACCTGCAAAACAAACAAACACGTTATATGCAATGCAATCTTCATGCTTTTATTATCAAGGTTTCATTTCCCCCCAGTTCTGGTATCTCATGAGGAATCCAGATGGCCTTTGGAGTGATCTTTGTGAACATTTCTTTCACTGTTTCCACACCATTTCCACAACCAAACTAGGAAAAGAAACATACAACTCAAAGAGTCTGACAAAATAAAGATGCATAAATCAAAGGCCCTAAGGCACAAACAACATCCCCATAGGGTTTCAATTCTTACAAAGCACAAAATACATCAATCAAAATAGATTCCTACAACAATTATGTAGGTAATCAGAAATACAAAGGAAAGAAACTAAAACTCCAAACTATAAGAAGACTCTGGCTCTTCCTCTGCAAGCCCCATCTTTACTCGAGTTCTCTTCACATCTGCTCTTCTTCTGAGATCTGCTATCTCTTTAAGAGCCTCATGCAGCTGCTGAGACACCTCTTGTTGCCTCCTATAAGCCTGTTCTAACTCTTCTCCTTGAGTAGCAATCTGCAGCTTGAACATCTCTTCCTTCCTCTTGTACTCTGCTTGATCTTGCTCTCTTTGCCCATATACCCAAGTGAGAGATTGCCTAGCATCCCTGAGAGCTTTCTTGTTTTTCTTGAACCGTTTTTCTCTCTTGATGTCCATCAACCCTCTTCTTTGGAAGTAAGCCACCCTTTCTGCCAACTTTTTGTTCTTAGCCTCTTGTTCTACCTGTACTTTGTGCATCTTCTCTTCTATAGTCAACTTGGAGAGAGCTAACTGATGGTGCAAGCTAACCATTTATGTATGTTCCACCTTCAATTCTTTCAGCTGAGCTTCAAGTCTTTGATAATCTTCTAAAGGAACAGTGCTTGGTGCTACAGGGATCTGTGAAATTATTTCCTTTGGGTAGAAAGGAAGCTCCAAAGAAAAAGGCAATAAAGTAATCTTGACACGCTTCTTCAACCATGCTGCAAAGGGTTCATACATGTTGGGATCTACCCTCCCAAACTCCTTCTTTCCCTTTTGAGTCCTGATATCCCAAGCTTGGAATACCTGGACAGCCATGTCAATATTCCCCACAATAGGAAGATACAAAGATTCTCTCACATCCTCATCAGAAGGGGATTCTCTCAAAGGATATCCAAACTTCCTTATAGCCAGAACTGGATTATAATTGATCATTCCTTTCCTTCCAATCAAAGGAACATTGGGGAACCAGTTACACTTTACAATCATCTCTTTTCCCAACACATCCATATCATACCCCCAGCTTATATCACCTGCATTCAACCCCATCAATCTACGAGACCATTTCCATTCTCCCCTCAAATCCTTGAAGGGCCCCACCTTAGGCAATTGTATGGAAAACCAGTCAGCAAACAGAGGCACACAACAGCTCACATGACCTCCCTTGTTCTCATTCCTATAGTGAACCCCATAATAAAAGTCACCTAACAAGGTAGCTGTGGGATTCCTTCTGAAGAAAATGGAAATAGCCTCGAGGCATACCATCCCTTGATCACTTGGGAAAAGACTAATTCCATAGACCATCAAAGCTAAGAGTAAACTGAACTGTGCCCATTGATCATCTTGAGCATATGTCAGGGCTTCCTAAATCAGCATATTACAAGACAACCCCTTCCCTTTGCTACTACTCAAACCCTGATCTACCCTGCTTAGAGGCAAATGACACCTTTGAGCAATCTCCTCTGCCTGAAGTACTCTCCCTGAGTTGTAATAAGGTTGTCTTCCACTAAGGGGGATATGCAACAAGCTAGCAATTTCTTCCAATGTAGGTGCTAAGACATAATCTTGTAATACAAAACAGCGTAATGGAGCATCATAGAACTGAATTAGAGTATGAATGATATCCCTTTGGTATTATGTTGGCTTGTCCATGTACCTGAGAATCTGCCCAATTCTGGCCCTGAAATCTCCTAAAATATTGTCATTCATCAGACCCTTCAGTTGGTGTAGTTTCTTCACCTCTGGTTATGGAAATGTGTAATGTGCATTGTTCTTTTTGAGAGCTGTGATGCTTGCCATCTGGATGTGAGAACTACCAGATACCAGAACAGGGTGTGTAAATATAACCTGAAAAATGAAAACACTAAGATGTTAAGGATGCTATGATATGATGCAGATGCAAATGCAAGGCAAATATGATCAATCTGGAACTGTCTGGGTACTGTTTGCAAGAGTCAAGTGATCACAAACTATAAGTCCTCTAAATAACAACCCATATAGACTTGGATGAGTCATAGATATCCTCAGATCAAACTACCAAACCATCTAGATCAAGAACTCAGAAGGTCAAAATATCAGATCAACACATAAGACTGTACTGGCAGTGGGTATGATGAAGTTAAAGGGTTCCTGCAAACCTATAACCCCCCCTCCAATCTCACTGGTGTGCTCCGGGTCAAACATCACAGACTCTCAAAGTCGAATAGCAATAATACTTTCACCATTTCCGAGAAATGTCTCATGACCAAATCATGGAATCGGTTTGGCATTATGTACTAATCAGGGAGGTCTCAGTGTGAGTCCGGGAAAAACAAGCATCCCTTATAGGTCCCCAGCTTCGAGCGCTGAAATCGAGAAACAATAGTACATTCATCCCGAAGGGTACAATACTTTCGTCATACGACCAAATGCTTTTAAACTGAGTTCTTATAAAAGAACAAGGCCATCCTATGCGAGTTCCCAGTGGACCCTCGGGTGCGAATGGGTTTGCCACGGAATGTGGTCTACCACTGTCACTACTAGAGAGGGTTGTTTCCACAAAGGTTCTCAATGATCGGTCCCCAGCCGCACATAACTATCAAGGTTGTGTAATGAAGTAGGGAAGATCCCTATATCAAGACACTTCCAAGACGGTCGCAAATCTGGGTGTAACACACTAATACCCCCATGACAATATGACATAGGGCCAAAGTGATTGTCCATGCTAAATCCAATGGTGCACTCAAGCCAGGTATTTGGCTAGTCTCATCTGACCACACACAAGTAACACCCAAGTCCCACCAAACAGAAAACCAGTCCAGATAGTCCAGTATAATATATGATGCATGAAAATAAAATACTGAAAACTATAAATAAAGTTGTAAATAAACCGTAAGTAAACAACAACAAAATATACACACAACAGCAAACAATCAACACCCAATAAAACATAAACAAACAAGCACTAGGAGAGACTCTCAAGGGGAACCAGAGATTCTGGGTTCGGTCCCCAGTAGAGTCACCAGTTGTTGCTCCCTGGATTTCCATCCTGGTACAAACGCGAAAGTGGCGCGGAAAAGGTAGAGTCGCCAGCCAGGTATTTTAATCTTGAAGAAACGGGAATGGTAATGTTGCACAAACCAGAAGAAAAGAAAAGGAAGGACAAAGGTCCTGCGAACCAAAGAAACTGGGTTCGGGAGTCGGTTACGACCTGGGAAGGTATTAGCACCCCAGATCGTCCGTCGTACCCGACGGGATCCACGCTTGCAAAGGAACTGCTTTAAAGGGTAAAGAAATGAAAGTTGCTGCAAAGAAAAGGAACTGAATTGGAGAAAAGAAAATAAAGGGGGAAAATGTAGGGAAAATAAAAGAGTGCTCGAACAGGCCCTACCCCGCTGCCTACGTACCTCATCTGGACATGAGGATTAGAGTCGCCGTAGTTCCCCTAACTAGGGGTGGAAAAGATTGCTTATGTCTTAAGGCTTGAACTGCCTATGCCAAGGCTCAGGTGTTATAGGCTCGGATGACGAGTGCGTTACCGTCTTGCAAAATGACAAGTGGGAGAAAGTTCGTACGTAAAGAGTGAATGAGGTGAGAAGAGAATTCCCGAAGGAAAGACACTTATTGTTTGTCCAGTGTTTTTTTATGAGTCTTTTAGAGTGTGGCACAAGGAGGTGAAGTAAAATCCCTCTCTAAGGACATGTCCTTATTACCACATCCCAAAATAGAATGAGTAATAAGTCCATCAAGAATGAGGAAGATCTTCATACTTGTTTCCTAAGATTAGGATTTAAATTCACTAACTTGTTTGTATTATTAAATGATTTTGGTGGATTAAAGTGAAGAAGTGTTTTTCTATGCTTTTCTTTGAGAGAGTGAAAAAAGGGAGAAATCATCTCAACTATCATTAATGTTTTTTTAGATTTTTTTGTTTGAAGATGAAAGAGAGAGAGCACCAAAAGGATCTCAAAGGTAAAAATAAAAAATGGAAGTCTAATCCTAAAGTTATCATGCAAAGGTGGTCCTAAGGTTAATGTGGTTCAAACTATCCTAAGAAGGAGAAGAAGAAAACAAGAGGAAGAGAAGAAAGCTAAAGAACAACTTACTCCTCTAAAGGAGACAAGTTGCTTATAAAGGGGTAAGATAACAAGTTGAAACACAAGATGGCAAAAGGCACATCAACAAAAAGGAAGCAAAGTAAGAGAGGAGATAAAGAATTGAAATGTGGATAACATCCACACTTCACTTACCATGAGCCCCTGAAATGGTTAGAACTAAACACATATGACAAGACAAAACTAAACAAAAGCAAGTGAAGCATAAACAAGCAAAAGATCAACTCCTTACACCACAACCATAAGTGATTCACCTTACTTACATTCTAAAAAATACCTCAAACAAAACCAAAGAGGAAGAAGGAGAAGCAGGGCATTTCAAGTCCACATGAACTACTTATGAAAGAAGAAAGCATACATGAGATTAAACACATCATTCAAGCCTAACGAACATCATGTACCTCAAGACCAGAATCATATCACCACAAGAATGGGCATAAACAACACAAAATACCAAGGAAAAGATACTACAAGTTCAAACATAATCATCACAAGAATGAGAAATGAAGTGAACATGTGCATAAGTGTAAGAATAAACAAATGCTCATCAAATCAAGACATAGGCATCATCTAAAAACCAGGGACCTAATCATGTTAAAATGTGCCTAATAAGCATGAACAATCATGGGGAAGAAGTACCAAACTCAAGCATAAGCATCATGAAGGGCACATGAACAATGAAGGTGGGGTGAACATGCATACATTTGTGAGAAACTTCAAAGGCAAGCAACACAAAAATTTCCAAAGTAAAAACACTAATCAAGGACCAGAGATCAAACCTCATACAAAAAGAACTCAAAACAAACTATAGGAGTTGGCCCAAGTGCCCTCCTAGCCTAAGAACTAAGCATGCAACAAGAAGAAGCAAAAACTAGGGCAAGCACACACGAAAATTCAAATCAAATAAAAACTTCATTAAAAAATTTCACAACTAAGCACAATTGTTCATTAATCATGTGGTAACATCATACCAAAAGATCAAAGTCAGAATCAAAAGTAAACTAGGTCAAAGGACCTCATGAACATAAACTAGGGTTTGGAAACTTCATGCTCAAGTCAATTGCCAAAAATATTCATGCAAGGTTCTAAAATTCAGAAGAAATATCCACCATAAACTACATCCTAATATGAATCATATGCAAAAAGAACCAACTCAAAACTCAAATTGATGATCAAGATAGAAAATACACAAGTCAGCATGCATTTAAAATGAATTAAAACCAAATAATAAAAATGAAAATTAATTTCTACGTGGAAAATAAATATAAATGGAAAATAAAAATGTCAAAAATTAAATAAAACTCAAAGTATCATTCATGAATTATTTGGTGAATTTTAGAAGTGTCTAACTATTTTTAAAAATTAGAAATCAAATTGAAAATAAAGTGAAATAAAAATAAAAAGGAAATAGGCCAGGGGTGCAGTTAGCAAGGGATTCAGTTCAAAACATTGGGCCAAAAAGAGAGGGAGGTGCGTATAGCATGAAAAGCCCATGGATCTGAGCAGGTTCACAAATATTATGGTGGAAATTCAAATAAAAACTGGAAAATACGCAAGACAATGGATTAATCTCACGCACAGGATTCAGTCACATGATCAACCAAAGTCAAACAATCAATGAAACTCAGCACACGCACATGGTAACTATTATGCACTGGCACACATCACGCATTATTGTGCAAAACAGAAACACGTGAGGGAGACCCTCCCCTTTTAATGTGTAGGCATCCTAACATCCATCCAGATCAAACAATCCAACGCACTAGACATCATCTTCTTCATCCAACTTATTTCCAGAATCCGGTAACCGGAGCCCTAGCTCCGGCACCGAAAAACTCATGGCCAAGAACAAACCAACACATAAATTGATCAAACTATCCAAATTAAACAATTCAAGCATACTAAACTCAAAAAATCACATCAAAATTTCCATTAGATCTATGAATCAAGCAGATCGAACACATCAAACTTTAAATCAACAATGCAAGCTCAATTCGTACTCATTTTCAATTCTAAATAGATCAGCATGACCAGCAAAGCATGTAGATCAAAACACACACAATTAAAACCATTTCCAGATCTATGAATTTAGAACTTTCCTGAGATTTGCAGAACTCAAAATAGCTCAAGGTAAGCTTCCACAAGGTGCATATCAATGCCTTGAACCCTCTCCTTGCAAAATAAATGCAAGAGAACTCTTGAAACTCTCTGGATCTTAGAATCCGAATGCACTTGCACCAAACTTGCAATGTATGAAATCCTTGGTTTCAGCTACAATTGATGATGGATTATTGCTCCTTACTCTCAGTGATCACAAATATGGAAGAAGAAATGGAAATGTGTGGAAAGATTGTGAGTTTCGAAGAAAAATGCAAAAATGCAAGAGAATGTGAAGCTGAAAAATGAGAGAGGATTAGGGTTTAAAATTATGTGCAATAGCTTTTATATCATCTGTGTACCACACTGATTAGGGTTTGTGAAGTTGTTGTGGCAAGGAAAGTGTGATAGAGGTGTTTATGCAAATTTGCATGAAGAGTGTGACCTCATGATTTGTGCGTGAATCCTTCTATTCATGTGCACATTCTGATCCCTTTTGAGCCCCTAATCACCATTAGATTAATCTTGAGGCTTGGAATTACTGGGATCATGCTTTTCTCATGATTTTGCAAAAGTGCATTTTGAGAAATATTCTTCACTCAATCCATGGGTTGCTTGATTTATCTTGAGCCAAATGCTTCTCATGTGTTGTATTTTATGTTTATGGCCACAATTGGTACAAAGAATGGCTTGAAAATTCATTACATGACAATTTGCAAAGTTGTGGAAAGTTGGAAATATGGTAAAACCCTAAAAATCACCACACTTCAAATGAGCATAAATTTCAAACCATGAGGGCTATGGTGATGTTCTTGTACTTTTTAGAAACGGGATACAATTTCCTACAACTTTCATGCTCAAAGAAATTTCATTTGAAGTCATTCTGGTCATGAAAGAAAGCTTTGAAGATTAGGGCAAAACTTGCCAAATTTAGAAAGTTAGTTACTTGCCCCATGTCCAAAAATAGAAACTCTTGCCAAAACCCTAGATCCTTGACTTTTGACTTTGCCAAACCTCTTATATGACCTTAAGAAAACCCCTTGGCTTGAAAAATAGGATTGGAACCCTTGCATTGTCACAGTTGACTTTTCAAATAATCAGTTTGATCAAATTCTTCTTGTACAAGCAACTGATGAAATGGCTGCCTTCCTCAATGAATTTTATCACTAAATTTCATCCATAGAATTCATATATCATATGAAGGACTTTTCCCGCACGAAATGGACAAAGTCACAAAGAATCCCTGCTTGAAAATGAAACCCTAATTTGAAGACCATTGGTGTAGGAGCATGCCCTTTCTTGGATCATCTGATAATCTCCCAACCTTCTGGCTTCTTGCAAAGGACTTTGAGCTTGTATATGACCTAGAGACACTTCATGAGACTTGGACAAGGTCACTTTACTTCTTGCTTTGACTTGTAAGGCTTCAAATGCACTAATGATTGATCATATGCCCAGTGCTAGAACATGAGAATGTTATGCTTCATTTTTCTATGCAAAAATGCTAAGGATATGTCATGCTTATGATATGAGGATGATGCTAGAAAGAAGAGGGAAAATTTGGGGTGTTACACATCCCTTCCAACAATTCTTCTGGGAAAAGACATTGGAACTAGAAACTTTCATTCAATCCATTGATGCTTGTTTTGAATCAAAACATGATTATCAATCCAAGAATAAACAGGCATTCCAATAAAAACAGATCAAACACTTCTTTGGGAGGGGCGAGTTACACACATCAAGTCTTCACCATCCCTGGAATCACTATTAACATCCTTTCTTTGTTCGCATATCAAAAGAAAAGTGTTTTTTCAATCTTCAAAAATTAAATTCATTAAATTTGTTTCAAAAATCATCATAAAAAATAAATTGAAATTTTGTAAACAGAAACAAAATAAAGAATTACAAACAACTCGATAAAGGCTCAAATTCATTGATAGAATGGTAGCCAGCAAATGGCATGACTCCGTGGATCATTACAAGTTTGAAAAATGGTAAATACATGGAAAAGGGCTACATTGAAATACAATGATCACTATTATCCCTATCAACTTTGAACCCTATTGTGTCTGAAACTTCAGTCAAAGATGAGTGAATAAGAATCTTTGATGGGCAATTCTTCAGAGGGATATATCTGAAATTATCGGTTGTTCAAGTGATCCAGTCTGTAGACACAATTACTTGCCATGATCCCTAACTTTTGTCTAGATTACCCTTTCGAGTTTTCAATCTACCGGGATAATTATTTCTGTTTATGTCTCTAAATTTTTGCCTAGATCGTCCTTTCGGGTTTTCAATCCATCGAGACGCTCATTTTTTCCTAAGACGCCTGTAAACACCCCAAATTTTCCCTCTCAATTTCTTATGCCTTGACTTATGATCACACATATTGCATAGCATATCATTGCATATTCACCTTTAATATCTCATTGCATCTCTGCACAGGTAGGGTTTGTGATCAGATGAATCTTGAAGAGAGAATGAGGTATCTCATAGGCCATGAAGAATGACAAGAAGGTCCTTGAGTGTTCTAAGGTCATATTGTACCCCCAAGGTTCTTAAAAGTCAAACAATCACAAGAGATTGCAGAGCCACCCAGGCAGGCTCAAGGCTCCTACACAGATGACTTGAAATTAGGGTTTTGGGTTTGAGGCCTTTATAACCAAAAATTTTGGTCACTGAGGAAGTCATCTGATCAAGCTGTGACTTGTTGTGCAAGAAAATTCAGGATTAGGGTATCTGAGGCCTCCAACAAGGGTCCCAAAGGGTCATCATCATCAATTTGAGGTCCTATGACCTTTATTTGGTCTTAGGAATGTTTGAAAGATCACAAGATTGAAGAATTTTGAGCCATTGCAAAAGTTGTCATTTTTGGACATGACTTGTAATGAAAACTTTCCATTTTGGGAAAGGTTTTCAACCTCCTCTTTCTTGATAAAAAAGGTTTCAAATGAGTTTTCTTCAAACATGAAAGTTGTAGATTGGATCTTCCCATTTTCAAAAAGTACAAGAACTCATCTTGATTCATCCTAGAACTCAAGATATGGCAAGTCAAAGTTGGGAAATATCTTGTAATTTTCAAATTCATGTCAAAGAGGGAAATGTGCAAAAGTGAATTTCAGGCCTCCACATGACTTCTAATCCACTCAAATACATCATGGCATGATCAAACAACCTCTCAAAGTCAGAATTGAGCCTTGAACCAAAGAATTCCATGACTTGTTTCTCAAGAAATCACAAAGTTGCAAAATTGCAAAACCTATGCAAACTCTTGATCTAAGCCATACAGCTCATAACATTTGATCCTAGGGTGCTCCTTGAAGCCAGTTGAGGCAGCTCAAGCCCTCAAATTAGCTCTGCCATGGCCCATACCTCAAGTACAAACTTTTGACTTTTTGGCCAATTGAGCCATGCCATTCCCACAGTGGATATCTACTCTTATGACTCATTCCAATTGTTTATGCATTGCCCAAAGATCATAAAACACAACACACAAGAGCTCAGAAGACACACACACTCAGATTGCACAAAAATTCCCAAAAACTTCCTCTCTTCAATTCTCTCAATCCAGCCATCAAACTTCAAAAATTCCTTCACCAATCAACCACACATCATCCATAGAACAAATCTCACCCCATACAATGGCCTGAAACACAACACACAAGAACCTCCATTTCTTCCATATCAGAACTGAACCTCTCAAACTAGCCATTTTCAACTCCATTCAAGCATTCCATTAGCGTCAGGAGGTTCAAAGGAGGCCATTTGCACAAGAGGCTCTGAAAGCTCAATTTCAAAGGTCTCCAGCTCAGGTATAGCTCAAGAACTTTTTTCTCAGAACTTCATTTTCTTGTTACAAAATGAATCTTCATGTTGCACTGATCATCTAGATGTGTTTAGAATTGAAAATGAGCAAGAAATGACCATTTCATGTTGTTCTAAAAGTTTGCCCGTGTTTTGATTTTTTCTTCGATTTGCTTGATTCATGTATTATAAATGTTGTTTGATGATTGATTTGTGCTCCATGAAGTGTGGGGAGTGTTTCTGGGCAGGTTAGAGGTCTTGGGATGGCCTGGGGAAGAAGATAGGGTTTTGGGTTGGCCGGAGAAGATGACCAGAGCACTGTTCCGGTCATATGAAAGTGATTAGGGTTACGGTGCCCAGATTGAACGTGAGCCCTTAGATCTTGATTAGGTTAAGTGTTGGACGACCCAGATAAGTCATTAACCCTAATTATGTTTAATTAAATTAAAACCTAATTAATTAAATCAGATTGAATACTGGCCTTTGGATTGCACGCATTTTATAAGTTTAAACCTGGACCCTTGGATTTTCATACCTTCAGTCAAGATGACTCCCAATCTCAACCCTTGATCTGGCCTCCACGCAATCTGAGCCATCCCTTTCAATTACTTTTCATTTTTATTTCATTTTGTTTTCCTTTATTTATTTAAAATAGCAAAATATTTTCAAAAATTCTGATTTTTTACACTTTCATTCTAATTAATATTAAAAACCCAAAAACATTTTTATTTTTATTTTTTGCATTAAAAAATTATTTTTAAATCATTTAATTGTATTATTTAATTAATTAATTCATTTTAATTAATTAAAAAATACATTTAGGTCTTTAAAAATCACCAAAAAAATCACAGAGCCTCTTTGAACATTAAGATCAATTTACAAACTCATTTCACAAATTTATTTTAGGGTTTGTTCATGTTTTGACAATTAAACTTGAATTAGGGTTTTGAAAATCCCCTTTTTCATAACCATAATTCAAAAATTCATTTCTGCCTAACCATAATGAGTTTGTACTTGGTTATTTTTGCATTCTTTTACATGTTGCATTTAGTATCTAGGACATTTAAATCATATTTTTGCATTACATTTTCAATTTGTTTTGACTTTTTCTTTGCAAAGTGTCCAAAACCCTAGCCAAACTTAGGAAAATCATAACTTGACTTTGGTTTAGCTTTAGACCTCCACCTTTGGAGGGTGTTATTATGTAGGTTTAGGGTTTGTTTGGATGTAATTTAAATTTTTTATCATGAGATTTGCTTCTGATTTTGATCATGGACTTTGTATATATGTACATACTAACTTTTCAGGTGCAAATGGTAAGTTAATCAGGATGTGGATGTGCATCCACATCCAATCTCTTATCTCCCTCTTATTTATTTTTGCTTGAAGTGAATTTGATTCACTTGTGTTGCTTTCTCTCCCACTCCTAGGTTACTTAACTTCTTCAGGAAGTAAGTAACCTATCTTTCTCTTTCTTCCTCTTTCATTTGCTTCTTCCTTGGTGGCCATCTGAAGACTTCTCTCTAAGCCTCATAAACCATAGGAACACCCAAAGAATGACAATTTTAGGGTTGTGAATAGTCTCCCTTAGTTTTTACCTTTTGAGTCTCCTTGAGTCTCTGCTTCTCATCTCTATAACAAAGGCTAAACAGTTAAAGTTTTGGGGCTCTGTATTAGGGTTATGCCTGTATCCTTATCTTAGGATGGAGTGTATAACTTTAATACTTAGTGTTAAAACTTTAATTTGTTTTCACCTCTTAATCAAAACACCTAATAATTATCAAGACTTAAGCTTGTAACTTGGGCCTTATATTAGGGTCCCATCTCTGCCTTTGGGTCAGAGGGACTAACCCTAGTGTTTAATGGACAAGTCCCCCTCAGGTTTAGTCTTACAAACATAAAATTCACTTTTTAATCTCATATCTAATTAAAATCCACTTTAATAAAGGTTTGTTATATGATGATTTTAATCCCTGACTATGGATTAATTTGAGGTATCTTCCTAATCTTAAGTGTCCTCATCTATCATCCTTCTCTTAGGATGGTGTAATGAGTTCACTAATCCCTGATAAGAGATTAAACTCATTACTTAACACAAAACAAAAATCCAAAAACACTTAATAATCACAAATTGGTTATTGATATTAATCCAGTATCATTAGGGTAATTAAGTTGAGATTCCCATCTCATACTTAAGTAGACTCATTATCCCTAATCAAGGATGATATAATGAGTTTACAAACCCTTGATTAAGGCTTAAGCTCATTATCCTATTGTAAACACCCCAAATTTTCCCTCACCAATTCACACCATGGCTTGTGATCTCCTCATATGCATAAACTCAATCATAGCATCTCATATCACATTTTTGATTCATTGCATTGGTTCAAAGTCATTTGCATCTAGGGTTTGTGATATGAGCAATCCAAGAGCTTCTTGAGCCACTCCAAAGGTAATCAATCACTTCAAAGGGGTCCATGTATGTTCAAGCATCATATTATATCCCCTCAAAGTCAAGGATGTCAAAAATCACAAGAACTGAGAATGGCATGGAAGCAGAGCCAGGTTTAACTGCACAGATGACCTAGAATTAGGGTTTTGGTTTCAGAGGCCATAACTCCAATTTTTTTGGTCATTCTTGTTTCTATTGGTATCTATATGGTATAGGGAGCATGCATATCAATTTTCATGAAGAAATTCAATGGGGAAGTCATCTGATCAAGAGTTGACTTTCTAAGCAAGTCAGTGCAAAATCAGGGCATCTGAGGCCCCCAATGACCCAACCAAAGGGTGTTCTTCATCATTTTGACTGTGTATGATCTTTATTTGATCATAGAAGATGTTTTAAGTTCACAAAATTGAAGAATTTCAAGTCATTTGCAAATTTGACTTTTTTTGGGAAAGTTGACTTATATTGAAAATTGCCATTTTGGGGAACTTTTTCAACCCTTGCTTTTTGATTCAAAAATGCTTCAAATGAAAAAACTTTGGTCATGAAAGTTATAGAATGGATCATTCCCTTTTCAAAAATTACAAGAACTTGACCTAATTCATTTTGGATCAAAAGTTATGGCTTGTCAATGTTGGCTAAAATCACAAAATTTGAAGTTTTCTACCAAAGAGGCAAAGTTGCAAAATCACTTGCCAAAGAAAATTGTGCTACGAAATGGACTTCTAATCATCATACAAACATAAGCCAATGCCTAAAGATCAGAATTCACCAAGAGTTTGATCATTTTTGTGACTTGTGGAACAAGAAATTTCAAAAGAGCCAAGAATGGAGCAAGTTGCAAAACCTCACTCAAGGATGAATCCACTTGCTTGCTGACTTCATAATCAATCCTAGGGCTCTCCACACTTCTTGCTGCGCAGGATACCCCATTTGTCCTTGGCTAGCTAGGAGCCCATACCTCTCTTACAAAAATTTGACATTTTGGCAACTTGAGCCATACCAATCACAGCAGTACACATCAACTCATCTGACCTATCACACTTGTTTATACAAACCAAAAGCAAGCCATTTCACTCAAGACACAAGCCAAAAAGCACCAAGAACACAACACTCTCATTTTCCACCCCATTTGCAAAACTCTTCGAAACACTCTCCACAAGCTGCAAACACACAAACAAACTTCACAAACAAACTCAACATGCTTCACTGATCAAAAACCACTAATCACCATAGCCTGAAAGTCACTGAAACAAAAACACGATCACCACCTTCCCTTGAACAGAACTTCTGCCATCTCACAAACCAGCCATCCTCAAAGCTTTCTAAGCCTCATTTCATCATCAGGGGGTTCAAAGGAGTGGACTTGCAGCAAAGGAAAGACCAGAAAGCTCAGGACCAGGAGTTTCCATCTCAGGTAGCCATCTCAAACTTTTTTCCAGAAACTCCATTTTAAGTTCTTGAATGGTTCTATGTGCTCCCCTGGTCATGGGGATATGATTATTTTTAAAAATGGTTGAGAAACCAGGATGTATGATTGCTCTGAAACTTTCCTGCCCTAAATGTGTTTTGTTTCGATTTGCATGATTAATGATGAAAAAATGATTTTTGTTTGGGGGTTTTGATTCAGTGTTGAATGGGGATGGATTCTGGGCATTTAGATTTCATTTTCATGGCGTTTTGAGAAAGTTAGCAACTTTTAGGTGAGGGTCTGGCCGGAGAAGACGACCGGAAGTCTTCTCCGGCCACCTGAAATTAATTAGGGTTAATCTGTGTAATTATGAGAGTTTGAATGTGGAGCGTTGATCTGGTTGACTTAGTCAACTTCCCGCGCGCGTGTGTGGTCCAGATTTGCCACTTAGCCCTAATCTCACTTAATTAAATTAATTAATCAATATTAGCCAGTTTGAATGTCAACCCTTGGATCTGGCGCGCAGTCTTTCCCTCCTTCCTGAGTTTGAATGCTGTCCCTTGGATGCGCATACTTTTCATTTAATTCAATTTTATTTGCATTTAAATTCATTTGTTTTCTACATTTTATTTAAAATAGTAAAAATCATTGAAAAATTCTGAAAATTTTTATTCAAGCTTTTATTAATTTTCAGAAACCAAAAACATTTTTTATTTTTATTTTTTGCATTAAAAATTATTTTTAAATCATTTAAAAGTTTATTTTTAATTGATTAATGAGAATTAATTAATTAAAAATACTTTTAGGTATTTAAAAATCACAAAAAAAATTCATGAAACATTTAAAATCATTTAGAAACATTGTCCAACTCTCAAACCAAATTTCTTTTTTGATCTTGATGTCTTTTGACAATTTTCCATGGAATTAATTTCATTTCAAGGCATTATTTTGATCCAACCTTCAAAAATTCATTTCTGCCTAGCCTTTAAGAGTTGGACAATGATTCTTTTTGCATTGCATCTTGTATAGCATGTAGTTTATAGGATTAAATTGGCATGAATTGATCTTGCATTTCCTATTTGTTTGGCATTTTTCTTGACAAGGTACCTTAAAACCCTAACAATCTTGAGAAATTCATAACCCTCATTAGGTTAAGAGTTAGAACCCCTCCTTTGGGCAGTGAGTTTGTATAGGTTTAGGGTTCCTTTGAATTCATTTTCAATTTTTTATCATGATGTTTGCTTCTGGTTTTGATTTTTGTTTTGTGCATTGATCATAAACCCTAATTTGGGCTTTCATTTGCATCCATCTTCCATTTGCTTGCATACCATGACTTGCCATGACATTTTGTGCATCCATTTGATTCATAATACATCTTAGGACATGTTATAATCATGTTTGATCATTGCATCTTTCATTTGCCATGTTGTATGTCATTTGCATTTGATAACTTTTCATGTATGTCCATGATTCTAAGCATGCTTCTCTTGCATCCACATGTTTGTATGATCATCCTCATGCCTTGTTTCATGTTTGCATCATCTCATAGCATCATTATCATCATACTTATGCTTCTGGTTTTGGTTTGCATCATGCCATTGCATCTCATTTGCATTGCATTGCATTTCTTATGCTAACATTTCAGGTGGTAAGCTGTTTGAGAAGTGGATTTGCCTTCACTTCTCACAATCTCTTTTCATCTCCCTTATGCATCATTGCTGCATTTTTGTATGTGTATTGGATTGAGCTTGCTCATTCTTGTTCATCTTATCTTCTTTCTTCAAGTGACTTGTCTTCTTAAATGAAGCAAGTTACTTTGCTTCTCTTTGCTCCTTTCATCTACTTCCTGGTGGTTTCTCTGAAGATTTCTCTTGTAAACCTCACAAACCTTAGGGACAACCAAGCATGACAATGATTAGGGTTTTGATTAGTTCTCCCCACTTAGTTTTACCTTTGTGTCTCATTGAGTCTTCTCTTCTCATCTCATAATCAGGGACTAAACCCTAAAGGTTTTAAGGCTTTGTGATTAAGCTTATGCCTGCATCCTTCTATTAGGATGGAGTGTATAACTTTAATCCTAAGTGTTAAACCCTTAATGTGTTTAAATCCTTTAATCAATCCATCTAATAACCATCAAGACATCAAGCTTGTAACTTGGGCCTTGCATTAGGGTTTTAATTCTTCCTTAATTGGTTAAGAAGGACTAACCCTAGTGTTAATGGACAAGTCCCCCTCAAGTTGTCTTACAAATCATAAAACTCGTTTCTTAATCACATCATTATTTAAAATCCACTTAATAAAGGCTCTGTTTTGTCATGAGGTTAATCCCTAATCATGGATTAAGTTGAGGAGCTTTCCTCAGCTTAAACACTCTCATCTATTATCCTTCTATTAGGATGGTGTAATGAGTCTGTTTAATCCTTGATTATGGCTTAATATCATTACTTAACACTAAACAAAAACACCAAAAACATCTAAATAATCACAAGTAGGTTAATGATCTTAATCCTACATCAAAGTTGATTAAGTGTGAGATGATGACTTCACACTTAAGGTATTCTCATTACCCCAAATCAGAGGGAAGATGTGATGAGTTTACTAACCCATTGGTTTAGGCTTAAGCTCATTAACTTATGACAAACTTCAAAAGCAATAAAAGACTGAAAACTCAAAAACAAACAACAATCGTCTCCTTCGGGATTCTTTTCTCATCTCATTCACTCATAAACGAGAACTTGCTTCTTCCGTCTAATGCAACACAGTTTGCACCTGAGCCAGACAAGTCATACACTTGAGCATTGACAAGCAAGCAGTTCACAAGTCAGTTCATCTTTCAGTCTCTTTGGGTCGAACTACGGTGTTCTGACTTCCTCATTGCACGAGAGGATACGTATGCATAACTTAACAGTTATCGAACAAAAGTCTCTGTATATTCCCCCTCCTTCCAGCATTATTCTTTAAGCCTCATGATCTTGAGCATCTTATTCTTGTTCTTACACTGACACTGTACATTTATAGACTTCACATTTCTTTTACACTGACACTTGCATTCTTTCCAGCTTCTTTTGCACACAAAATTGCACTGACACTACCCCTTTAAACACAAACTTTCAAGCGTGGATCCCGTCGAGTACGAGGGACAATCTGGGTGCTAATACCTTCCCAGGTTGTAACCAACCCCCTTTCTCAGTCTCTCTGGTTCGCAACCGTCTTATCCATATCTTTCTAGGTCTATGCAGCATTACCTTTCCTTCGGGATAAAAATGCCTAGTTGGCGACTCTTTTCATTTCATCCTTTCGCCGACCTTTCGCGCATGTACCTTATTTGAGCCAGCCTCATCTTTTGGGAGCGACAGCTTGGCGACTCTGCTGGGGAAACCTTATACTGTAACCAGGGCTTCTGGTTCTTTTTGTGGGTTACTCCTAGCGCTTGTTTGATTTGTGTTTACTGGGGTGTTATGTGCTATTTGTGTTTGTATATTTATTTTGTTTATTGCTTTATGTACAGTTGTTTTATTGCCTTCTTATATAGCTTTATATACATCATACTGTCATACTGTGTTTGGCTGGATCTGGTTTTGTCTTGGTGGGTGGGGTTCTATTGAGAGTTCAAGGTCCTATACCTGGGACCTGAGTGACACCTAGGCTAGAGTGGTTCATGTTCTTTCCCATTCCATTTCGGTTTGGTGCGGGAATATGAAACACGGTTCAGATATGGGTTTCTTCTTGAGAACTCTGTGCTACAGATTTCCTGTAGTGCTAGGGCTATCTGGGAAGCCTGCTAAGTCTGGATGACCCTTAGTATTGACCTTCAGAAACTGAGGTGAATTAGAGGAGGATCTTTTATGGTTATTGTAAACACTGTACCTCCGGGTTAGAAGTGTTTACACTTCTCATAACTGATCCAAGTCTGAGGATCCTTGTTTTAGAACACCACCTGTGAGGGGGTTGGGCTGTTTACAGGTTTGCAGGTACCCTTGACCTCAGCATACCCTGTTACTTGGTTTTGATTAAGAATACTCCATTTTGGGACAGTTCTTGTGATTTTAACCCTGGATATGTGACTCTTTATTTGAGTTCCCCACCTTGGTTACTGGACTTATGAACCTCCATTTGGACTTCTTAGACATACATGGACTTATATCAAGGCAGTTAATCAGATCCAGCTTGATCACAAACCCTTGCATATCATTTGCATACATCATCATTGCATCATCTAACATTTGCTTATTTGTTTTTCAGGGTATCCATATTATATTTTGGCTTGGTTTTGACCCCTTCATCTGCATAGGCCCTTGTTCACCAGCTATCTGCTTTAGCTACCTTCTTCAGCTACATTCATCAGCTACCTGCTTCAGTCACCTGCATCACCAGCATCAGCCTGTCACTGGCCCATCTTCTAGTATCAGTCATCATCATCAGCATCTGTCTCAGCTCTTCATCAGCAGACATGGAACCCAAGAAAAGCAATATCTCATACCATTTCCTTGAGCCTGAGCTGACTGGCATCAGGAAGATCCAGGCCCTTATCACTCCAGACCATATACCACTATTCAGAGAACATTTTGGAGGCATTCTTGATGTGGTTATGGATTTGGACCCTTCTCAGAGGATCTTGATTCACACTTGCCTACAGTTCTATGATCCTCCTTTGAGGTGTTTTACTTTCCAGGATTTTCAGTTGGGGCCTTTATTAGAGGAGTATTCATCACTGGTTGGAGTACCTGTCAGGGGTGGTATTCCCTTCAACCCATAAATGGTTTTTCCCAGCAATGAAGAAGTGGCAAAGGCACTGTATCTGGAACCTTTTCTGATTGAGCAGAACATGACAACCAAGGCTGGAATCTCTGGTCTACACTTGGATTTCTGGACTTCTCAGGCTATCCTGAAGGCCTCCTTGGGAGAATGGAAGGCAGTCTGTGCACTGTTAGCCCTCAGCATATATGGGGTTATACTTTTTGTAGATGAGCCTAAGTTTATTAGCAAGAATGCCATTCACCTTTTCATTCTGAGGAACCCAGTGCCCACCTTACTGGGAGATTTCTACTACTCTATTCATCAAAGGAATGAAAAGCAAAGAGGAAGATTGGTGAGATGTTGTGCTCCCCTGTTCCATACCTGGCTGCTCAAGCACTTGCCCAAGACTGATGCATTCTTGAATCCTCACCAACAGAAGAATTGGGCTAGAAGACTCATTGTTTTGACCTCAGATGACATCAGGTGGTGCACCCAGAGCACCAAAGGCAGGGACATCATTACTAGTTGTGGGCAGTTCCCCAATGTACCTTTGATAGGAGTGAAGGGTTGCATCAACTACAACCCTCTACTATTCAAAAGACAATTGGGCTATGCATTGGTCCACCCTCCTAGAGCACAAGACTTGGCTGAAACCCTTTATTGTGAGATTAAGCCTAATCTAGCTGTTGTCAGGCAAGCATCCTGGGCTTGGGACAATGTCCAGACCAAAAGGATGGCCATTCTTGGGAGATGCAACAATGTGGCCTCAGCTCAGTACTATGAGTGGTCTCATGCCAGGGCTCAAATTTCTGGGATGCCCTTCACCATTGAGGATGCACCTGGACCATCCACAGCACCACCTCCAGCCACTGTCAGCCTGGAAGAGTTTGAGAAACTGAAAGAGAGGAATGAGAATCTGACTCAAGCTCTGCAGAAGACCCTTCGGGAGAGGAGTGATGGTCGTCTAGACATTGAGAGGCTAGAAAAGCTAAAGGTGGAGCATCTAGCCAGGATTGAGAAGTCAGAGGACTACATCAAGAAGTCAAGAGCTAGGGAGCAGATTTTGAAGAATGCTTGTAAAGAGGCCCAGTTCCAGAAGGCTAGGACTGATCTCTATCTGAAAGAAAGCCAAGCTAGGTGGGTCAGAATCACTGAATCTCGCACTCAGGAAGATAAGAGAACTCGGGACAAGATTGAGCAGTTGGAGGCTAATGCAAAGGAGCAACAGGAAGCCCTGCTAGCAGCCTAGAAGGAGATCTCAGAATTGAAGCTTAGGGCTGGTGTGAAGAGGTCAAAGGACCAAAGCAGACATAAGAAGTTAAACACTGCTATCACCACTAGGAATCTTCTTATCAGGAACCTCACAGAGCATCCGGCTGACCCTGTAACTGAAGCACTTCTGAAGGAAGTTCAGGAGGATGAGTTTGGTCTTGGTGTCTGACTTTTGTTTGTTGTGGCTTTCATTTCATGTACTTTTCTTTTTCTTATGTTGTATTTTGACCCCTCAGGGGCATGTTTTGTAAAAAACAAACTATGTATGATTCATCATTTGTAATATATTCATTATTTTGTTTCATCTGAGTTCTTTCAAAGCAACATCAAAGCACCTTCCTCAAGGGTCTGGAAAGGTCAAAACCAAATGCCAAGCCGGATACCTTGGAAACAAATAAGCATACTGCATTGTATACTAACTTTTGTCTTGTTTTGTAGGTTTCATTTTGTTTTTGTTACTAACTCTGTTGTGGTTCAGGAACTATTGCTCGACGTCGGGTGTTCCCACTCAACCGTCCGCACAGATATCCTACCCGCAACAACCTTCCGGGTATACAAATGGACCAAGTACAACAGGACCTTACAGAGGTCAGGGCTCAAATGGCCAATGAGAGGCTAGAGATGAGAAACCAGATGACCCAGTTCATGGAGGTGATGAATGGTTTGGCTCAAAGCCAAGAAAGATTAATGGCATTGGTAGAAAGGCAGGCCCAGGAGGAACCCCATCTAGGGACTGGAGGAACGAGCAACAATGAGAGAGTTCAGCCTCATGTTAATCCACCTATGTATGGACCCCACCTTCATCCAGAGATCAACATCCCTGCTAATGTACAAGGGAGTGCCACTGCAGGCAGAGTATTACAAGAAGACCCCCAAGAGGATCAATTCACTGTGATGGGAGCTGGGGATGAAGCCTATGACAGAAGGCTAAATGAAATTGCTGAAAAATTGAGATCTCTGGAGTCTCAAAATTCCCTGGGCTTTGATGTCATGGACATGGGATTAGTGGACGGGGTAAGGATTCCCCACAAGTTTAAACCTCCGTGCTTTGAGAAGTACAACGGAACCTCCTGTCCACGAACCCATTTGCAATCCTTTCTGGGGAGGCTGAAAGCATACACCATGGATGAAAAACTATGGATGTTTTATTTCGAAGACAGTTTAACAGGAGCTTCAAGGGAATGGTACTCTCATTTAACCAGAGCAACCATCAGATGCTGGAAGGACCTAGTTGAGGCCTTCATCAGACAGTACCAGTACAACTTGGATATGGCTCCTAACAGGACCCTCCTGATGGGAATGTCTCAATCATCCAGGGAAAGCTTCCGGGAATACGCCCAGAGGTGGAGACAGCTTGCTGCTGCTATCCAGCCACCCATGTCGGAAAGGGAAATGGATGACATGTTTATGAACACCCTCCAAGGGACATACATTGACAGGCTAGCTGCCTTTTCTTCCACCAGCTTCGCTGACGTAGTCATAGCTGGGGAAAAAATTGAAAGCCTATTGAAGATGGGCAAAATTTCTGACAACGGTGCGAGCTCGTCCAGCAACCCAAGAAAGCCTTTTGTGGGCCCAAGAAGAACCGGTGAGACTAATGCTATTCAGGCTAACAGGGGCAGACCACAGTATGTTCATAGGTCAGTGGCAGCTGTCACTATTCCCGCTCCAATTCCTCAGCAACCAGCATATCAGCCACAACAACAACCCCACTACCAGCAACAAGTTCAATATCCGCCTCAGAGAAACTACAATAACAACAACAGCAACAATCAACAAAGAACTTTTCAGCAGAGACCATCTCAGGCCAATAGGGTGATTGATCCAATCCCTATGCCTTATGCCGCTTTATTGCCACAGCTCCTGAAGCTCAACTTGGTTGAGTTAAGGACGTTGGCACCACCAGATCCTTCCAGTCTGCCCAGAAATTACGACGCCAACGCCAGATGTGCTTTTCACTCCAATGCACCTGGCCACAGTACAGAGAAGTGCAGATCCCTACAAATGAAGGTACAGGACCTAGTGGATTCCAAAGCCCTCAATTTTGCACCCCCGCCAAATGTCAACAAGAACCCCATGCCCAACCACGGAGGACCCAGAATTAATGCTATTGAGGAAGATAATCCGTCTTTCTTAATAACCAGTGTGGGGCAGATTCGGACACCCCTGGTAGAGATTAAAGCTCAACTCCTTGAATGCCAGATGTTCCCGGGGTGTGATCTCGGGTGCGGTTATTGCAACATTTCGGTAAATGGGTGTGATAACTTGAGAAGCGGCATAGATGGTATTATCCAGAGTGGCCTACTTCAAATCACAACATCAACACCTCCAAATCCAGCAAATTCTTTAACAACAATTCCCGAGTCTCCTACAACTGCAACAACAATTATTCCAAATAATTCTTCGTTCTCATCAACAAATGCTTCACCTATCACTTCAGCAAACCAAATATCAACAAACATCTCTTCTACAACATCAGCACCCCTTTATTCAGAATCTTCTACAACAACAACACCCATCCAATCAACAGATTCTTCTACAACACCAACAGATATTTCAGCCGTCGCCATTTATTATGATCCGTCATATGTTCCTCCTAACAACAATTTTCAACAACAAATAGTGGCATCTCCTTCCAGGCCACCAATCACCATCTATTATGATCCACACACTATTCCAACACCCTCCTCTGCTGCAGTCAGTCCGGTTACCATCACGGTACCTGGACCAGTTCCATATGAAAGCAGTAATGCCATTCCTTGGCATTATGGATCTGACCTTTACTGCAATGGGGAGAAAATCACTCTTGACTCTTCAACCTCTTCTCCACAGATTGACAATGTCGGGGGAGGCGGAGGCTTCACCAGAAGCGGACGCCTCTTTACCTCGCAATCACAGAGACCTAATGCCGAAGCAGAAGCTGCTGCCAAAGCAAAGGGAAAGAGTATAATATCTGAAGAACCCATTCTCAAGGAAACACAGAAGACATCCTTTGAAAAAGATGTAGACGAGTTTATGAGAATTATCAAGAAGAGTGATTACAAGGTGGTGGATCAGCTTCACCAAACTCCCTCAAAAATCTCCATTTTATCCCTGCTGATGTGTTACGAAGCTCACCGGAACGCATTACTAAAAGTCTTGCACGCAGCATATGTGCCAGACGAGATTACCGTTAATCAGCTGGAGACCGTGGTAGCAAATGTCAATACCAGCCATGGGTTGGGTTTTACCAATGTTGATTTAACAATTGAGGGGTGCAACCACAACAAGGCTTTGTATATCACCCTGGAATGCAAGGGTGTTGTTTTATCGCATGTACTGGTAGACACTGGGTCTTCACTCAATGTTTTACCAAAGAAAGCCTTGGTGAAGCTGGAATATGATGGCTTGGCATTACGTCCAAGTAGTGGTGAGAGCATTTGATGGCTCTAAGAGATCAGTGCTAGGTGAGATTGATCTGCCTGTGATGATTGGCCCGCAGACTTTTAAAATTACCTTCTACGTGATGGACATTCAGCCGGCCTACAGTTGTTTGTTGGGTAGACCTTGGATCCATGTCGCTGGCGCAGTTACGTCTACCCTTCACCAGAAGCTGAAATTCGAGTGGGAGGGCCAGATCATCACCATTTGTGGTGAAGAAGATATTTTTGTTAGCCATCTGGCTACATACAATATATTGAGATGGATGGAGAGATCCATGAGACCATGAGCCAGGGATTTGAAGCCCTGAACATAAATGAAGCATCTAATGTACTTGGAACCTCCATGACATCTTATCAGCAAGCCAGGAAGGTTGTTGAGGAAGGGACTGCCCAAGGCCGGGGCAAGCTGTTGCCCGTGGAAAAGAAAGAGGACAGATTTGGGTTGGGTTACAAACCAACTCAACAAGATCAATCAGAGGCTGCTAAGAAGCCCAGTTTTGTCAGTGGGGGAATGCTCACCCCAGATGCAGTGAACAACTTGGAAGATGAGTCGGAAGATGAACGCAACCAGGAGAGCTGGATACGTCCAAGGATCCCGGGGAGCCGTATCTCAAACTGGTCTTCCCAGGAAATTATAAGGGTTACTCCTGCAGAGTAATTATTATTTCCTGTATATTTTAAGCATGCATCAAGTCTTGCATCTTGCCCAAGATGAAAAGACTCATTTTGTAATCGGGCCATCTTGTAATTTTGTGCAAACAGATCAATCAATGAATATCGGACATCTTTTGCAAATGAGTCTTTTTTCTTTTCCACTCACTGTTTTCCATTTTTCTTTTTTTACAAAAATAAAATGGCAATGTTTTCAAAATGATAACTTTACTTCACTTTTTCTAAACAAAGATTAAAATTGATCACTAAAATGAACAATCTAAACTCTTGCAGAGAGTGCCTTTCAGACTGCACCGACAACAGCACAGCTATGACTCTGTATGACTTTGACAATCAAATCAATCAAGCTGATGAAGGGGTTGAAGAAGATTATGAGCTTCCTGAAGAGCTAGCCAGGTTGTTAAGACAAGAGGAGAAGGTTATCACTCCTCATCAGGAGAAGGTCGAAACGATTAATCTTGGTACGGATGAAGATGTGAAAGAGGTTAAGATCGGGGCCTGCTTACAAGAGTCAGTGAAAAAGCAACTGATTGACATGATTCGGGAGTATGTGGATGTGTTTGCTTGGTCTTACCAGGATATGCCAGGGTTGGACACTGATATCGTCATGCACAAGTTGCCTTTGAAAGAAGACTGCCCGCCATTAAAACAAAAGTTGCGCCGTACTTGCCCAGATATGGCAATGAAGATAAAGGAAGAGGTGCAAAAGCAGTGGGACACCGGGTTCCTTGTTGTGACTAGTTATCCGCCGTGGGTTGCTAATATTGTACCTGTGCCTAAGAAAGACGGCAAGGTGAGGATGTGTGTTGACTACCGGGATCTGAACAGAGCAAGTCCGAAAGATGATTTCCCTTTACCTCACATTGATGTATTGGTGGATAATACGGCTCAGTTCTCGGTGTTCTCCTTCATGGACGGATTTTCAGGATACAATCAGATCAAAATGTCACCTGAGGACATGGAGAAGACAACTTTCATCACACCCTGGGGCACGTTCTGTTACAAGGTGATGCCATTCGGACTGAAGAATGCTGGTGCAACATATCAACGGGCTATGGTAACATTATTCCACGATATGATCCATAAAGAAATAGAATGTTATGTGGATGATATGATTGCCAAGTCCCTCACGGAAAAATACCACCTGGTAAATCTGTTGAAGTTATTCAAGCGTCTGAGGAAGTACCAACTGAAGTTGAACCCCAACAAGTGTACATTCGGGGTACGATCCGGTAAGCTGCTGGGATTTATCGTAAGTGAAAAAGGGATTGAAGTTGACCCAGATAAAGTCAAAGCCATTCAAGAAATGCCTGCACCGAAAACTGAGAAAGAGGTTCGAGGTTTTCTAGGTAGATTGAACTACATTTCAAGGTTCATATCTCACCTTACAGCAACCTGTGAACCTTTGTTCAAGCTATTGAGAAAAGAACAGACGGTCAGGTGGAACGAAGACTGCCAGAGGGCTTTTGACAAAATCAAGGAATACTTGCAAGAGCCTTCAATCCTTATGCCTCCAGTTGAAGGAAGACCTCTAATAATGTACTTGACAGTATTAGAAGAGTCGATGGGGTGTGTGTTGGGCCAGCATGACGAGTCTGGTCGAAAAGAGTATGCAATTTACTACCTAAGCAAAAAGTTTACCGACTGTGAACAACGTTATTCACTGCTCGAGAAAACTTGTTGTGCTTTACCGTGGGCTGCTCGCCGACTGAGGCAGTATATGTTGACCCACACTACTTTATTGATATCAAAGATGGACCCAGTCAAGTACATTTTTGAGAAGCCAGCACTTACCGGACGGGTTGCAAGATGGCAAATGATCCTCACAGAATATGACATTCAGTACACATCTCAGAAAGCCATCAAAGGCAGTGTATTGTCTGAATATCTTGCTGAGCAACCTATTGATGATTACCAGCCTATGAGATTTGACTTCCCTGATGAAGACATCATGTTCATAAAAGCAAAAGATCATGAAGAGCCTGTTCACACTGAAGGGCCTGACCCGGAAGAAGAATGGACTATGATGTTTGATGGGGCTGTTAACATGAATGGTCGTGGTGTTGGTGCAGTACTCATTACACCTAAAGGAGTTCACATGCCTTTCTCGGCGAAACTCACTTCCAACTGCACTAACAACGAAGCTAAATACGAAGCTTGCATTATGGGTCTTGAGGAAGCCATTGACCTCAGGATCAAGACATTGACTGTATTCGGAGATTCAGCTCTGGTAGTTAATCAAACCAACGGCAAATGGTACACACACCAGGATCATCTGATACCTTACAGGGATTATACAAGAAGGTTATTGACTTTCTTCACAACGGTCAAGCTTGAGTATATTCCCCGAGACGAGAATCAGTTTGCAGATGCTCTGGCTACCATTTCATCCATGATCAAAGTTCAAGCTGCCAACTTTGTACCTCAAATTTCAGTGTCCAGACTTGACAGACCAGCATATGTGTTCGCAGCAGATGTTGTTAAGGATGATAAGCCTTGGTTCCATGACATTAAGTGCTTCTTGGAGGATCAAACATACCCACCTGGGGCATCTTCAAATGATAAGAAGACTTTAAGAAGGCTTGCTGGTAGTTTCTTTCTGAACACTGACGGTTCCCTGTACAAGAGAAACTTTGATATGGTACTCCTCAGATGCGTTGATAGAACAGAGGCAGACTTGTTGATGCACGAGGTGCACGAAGGATCCTTTGGTACCCATGTTGGAGGACATGCAATGGCCAAGAAGTTGCTAAGATCAGGTTATTACTGGATCACAATGGATGTCGACTGTTGTGCCTACGCCAGAAAATGCCATAAATGCCAGATTTATGCAGATAAGGTGAATGTGCCTCCCAATCCTTTGAATGTGATGTCTTCACCCTGGCCTTTTGCCATGTGGGGCATTGACGTGATTGGCAAGATTGAGCCAACTGCTTCAAATGGCCACAGATTCATCCTGGTTGCCATTGACTATTTCACCAAGTGGGTCGAAGCAGCTTCATATGCAAACGTTACAAGGCAAGTGGTAGCCAGATTTCTGAAGAGAGATATCATCTGTCGGTACGGAGTCCCCGAGCGAATCATTACTGACAATGGTTCCAACTTAAACAACAAAATGATGGCAGAGCTGTGTCGGGACTTCAGGATCCAACACCACAATTCTTCTCCTTACAGACCAAAGATGAACGGCGTTGTTGAGGCAGTTAATAAGAATATCAAGAAGATTGTGCAGAAGATGGTAGTCACTTATAAAGACTGGCATGAAATGCTACCGTTTGCCTTGCATGGGTACCGCACGTCAATCAGAACATCCACGGGGGCAACATCGTATCAGCTTGTGTATGGTATGGAGGCAGTCCTACCTGTTGAAGTTGAATTACCCTCCCTACGGGTACTGATGGATGTTAAGCTGGACGAAGCAGAATGGGTCCGATCCCGATATGAACAACTGAGTCTGATTGAAGAGAAAAGATTGGCTGTAATCTGTCATGGGCAGTTGTATCAGAAAAGAATGAAGAGAGCCTTCGATCAGAAAGTCAAGCACCGAGAGTACCAAGTTGGAGATCTTGTGCTGAAAAGAATCCTCCCTCCTCATACAGACCACAGGGGCAAATGGACTCCGAACTATGAAGGACCATTCGTAGTAAAGAAAGTTTTCTCGGGTGGAGCTCTGATGCTCAGCACTATGGATGGTGAAGACTTCTCGTCCCCTGAGAATTCAGATGCAGTTAAAAAATACTTCGCATAAAAATGACCCGCTGGACATAAAAACAGAATGTAAGTCCAGGCAAAAATAGGGCATCCCGGCGAGTCAAAAACAGAATAAAAGACTCGGGCAAAAATAAGGGAAAAATAAAAAAAAATGTGTGTGTGCACACCCGCTGAGTTGAAAAGCCGCATTGGACAACTCAGGCAAAAATGGGTATCCCGATGGATTGAAAACCCGAAAGGGCGATCCATGCAAAATAAGGGAGTAAGCGAACAACTGCATTCTGAATTCGTCTGTATCACCTACAACTTGGTAAACCTCGAAAAGATCAAGCTTCTCTCAGAATCAGCCTTCTTCAGAAAGCAAGACGAGAAGAACGTCAAATGTCATACGAGTCATAGCAAAAGGGAAGCTCCTTGAAGCGTCGTCAACATTGCCAGCATTTTGTTTCTCAATTTGTAACAATCTCCTCATTTTAGGGGATATGTTTCTTTGACTGTATCTTGCCAATTCAGGGCACATGAATCAATAAAATCAGATTTTTAGTCACACGTTGTCTCGTACTCTTTTATTTGCAAAAATGTCCGATGTCATTAATATATCGATTGCATAAATACAGATGCGTCTTTCTGAAACTACGTGCTTGCAGGAAATATACTTATTCCCGGGAGTGTCTGAACTCTCATGATGGGATCCAGTAAAGGATACCTCGGGATTACTTGTGCGTCCCTCTGTCTTTGCAGGATTGCAGGTATTCAAAAGCGCAACATGGGGCATGTAAGCTTCATCCCAGCAAGCTGGAAAATCAACACTCACTCAGTCTTAGCACCCGAAGTGTTCTCCCCAGCTGAGTTGCCACTTGTTATTTCTCCCCAGCCGAATTGCCATCTACTATTCCTCCGCAGCCAGGTATAAAAGCCAGGGAACCATCACCCCACAGAGTGTCAACCTCTACTTGAAAAGAACAATACACGAAGGAATCACAACAGAGTGACGAAGGCTTCTGCAAACCCCAGCTGGGTTCCTCATTACCAAGGATGGGTCTATCAGTGACCTACTCCCCCAAGCAGATACATCTCATCAGATCTACCAATGATCTCACCCCCAGCTGGGATGTCCACTTCAAACAAATCGACCAGGGGTCTTCGTGGTATCGGGATCCGAATCCCGGTTCGTTATCTTTGCATAATCATAGCATTCGCATCATATTCGCCCCCACAAAGCGTAGCATTCCGTCTAAAACGGAGCATTACGGCAAAAATCAAACATATTGCATAAATCATAAGCCATGTTCTTAATCAAACACTTGTGAATAATGACAATCCATCAACAATATACAGAACGCTCCCCAGATTCCCCGGTAGAGAGCCCAAACATTTCTCTCACAAAACAAATACCTCCTTGTGGCACCCGTCCGTGTCATATCCCCAGCAGAAAACCAAAGCATCCTCTTTGCACTCACAGATGCTTATATATATATATATATAACTTTCTTGACATCCGTCCGTGTCACTTTCCTCAGCATAATTACCTAAACACTTTGTAAAGCATATACTTGTTTATAATATACCTTTTGACACTTGTCCGTGTCACTCTCCCCAGCAGGTTAAATACCCGTCTATACACCACTCATACTTATTACTCTTATCTCGCTTATACAGATACTCGTCCGTATCTTGTATACACCACTTATATCATCTCAGATTCGACACTAGTCCATGTTCTTTGTTAACCAGTTGGTACTCGTTCGTACCATCATCTCAGGACATGCGTCAAGCGTTTGTTTCTACCTGATACTCGTCCGTATCATAGTCTTAAGGATGCTCGTCCGCATCTTTAATCCATACACGTGTCAAACACTCATGTCTTCTTGAATTTAGACATTCGTCTGTGTCTACTATTCCCCAGAAGAGTCCCCTCAGATGCGACACTCGTCCGTATTCTCTGTTAACTAGTTGATACTCGTCCGTATCATCATCTCTGAACATGTGACAGTATTTGTTTCTACCCGATATTCGTCCATATCGTAGTCTTAGGGATGCTCGTCCGCATCTTTAATCTATACACAGCGTCAAAACACTTATGCCTTTATTTCTTGGATATAAACACTCGTCCGTGTTCACTATTCCCCAGTAGATAGCCAGCAAAGCAAAATTTCTTTTCTATCTGACATTCGTCCTCTGTCAGGATAAACCCTAAGAGCAGTCGTACCCTGCTAGGTGATCGTCCTTCACCTCTTGATGATCGTCCTTCATCATGCTCATCCGATGGCCGTCCCCATCGTTGATCTTTTCTATCCGACATTCGTCCTATGTCGAGATATTTTTAGCAGTTGTACCCTGCTAGGTGATCGTCCTTCACCTTTTTGATGATCGTCCTTCATCATTTTATCCGATGGCCGTCCCCATCGTTGATATTGTTGTCTGACATACGTCCTATATCATGATAAACCTTGAGAGCAGCCGTCCCCTGCTAGGTGATCGTCCCTCACCTCTTGATGATCGTCCTTCATCATGCTCATCCGATGGCCGTCCCCATCGTTGACCTTTTATCCGGCATTCGTCCTATGTCGCGATATTTTTCGGCAGCCGTACCCTGCCAGGTGATCGTCCTTCACCTTAGATGACCGTCCCTCATCTTACCCCTTTCAGAGCAGCCGTCCCCTGCTAGGTGATCGTCCTTCACCTTTGATGACCGTCCCTCATCATTATTTAATTTATTCTTTAACCCGATGGTCGTCCCCGTCGTGGTCCCTTTTCCTTTTCCTGATGATCGTCCTTCATCAGTTTAGCCCGATGGCCGTCCCCATCGTTGTTTACATTACTTTATGAACCTGATGGCCGTCCCCATCATTTTTCATTAATCCCCAGAGAGTCGTATAGCTTTACTTGATGGCCGTCCCCATCATAATCCCTTTTATCCCCAGCTTTTCGGTCGTCCCCGTCATTGCTTTATTTCCCGCACTTTTCCCAGCGTGTCGGCCGTCCCCGTCATTGCTCTTTCCCCAGCAGTCGTCCTCTGCTCGACGGTCGCCCTCTGTCGCCCTCACTTTATAATATACTTTATTTTCTTTTACAATCTATATCCCTTTTCTTCTTCATTCTGTGAGTGCAAATTTAGGACTGTCTTTGGTATTCAACCACAAGTTATCTTGTTTGCCTGTTAAGCCGTTGCTTACATCCTGCACAACTAACTCATGTTTGAATAGGGGCAGCTGTAAACACCCCAAATTTTCCCTCACCCATTCACACCATGGCTTGTGATCTCCTCATATGCATAAACTCAATCATAGCATCTCATATCACATTTTTTATTCATTGCATTGGTTCAAAGTCATCTGCATCTAGGGTTTGTGATCTGAGCAATCCAAGAGCTTCTTGAGCCACTCCAAAGGTCATAAATCACTTCAAAGGGGTCCATATATTTTCAAGCATCATATTATATCCCCTCAAAGTCAAGGATGTCAAAAATCACAAGAACTGAGAATGGCATGGAAGCAGAGCCAGGTTTAACTGCACAGATGACCTAGAATTAGGGTTTTGGTTTCAGAGGCCATAACTCCAATTTTTTTGGTCATTCTTGTTTCTATTGGTCTCTATATGGTATAGGGAGCATGCATATCAATTTTCATGAAGAAATTCAATGGGGAAGTCATCTGATCAAGAGTTGACTTTCTAAGCAAGTCAGTGCAAAATCAGGGCATCTGAGGCCCCCAATGACCCAACCAAAGGGTGTTCTTCATCATTTTGACTGTGTATGATCTTTATTTGATCATAGAAGATGTTGTAAGTTCACAAAATTGAAGAATTTCAAGTCATTTGCAAAGTTGACTTTTTTTGGGAAAGTTGACTTATATTGAAAATTGCCATTTTGGGAAACTTTTTCAACCCTTGCTTTTTGATTCAAAAATGCTTCAAATGAAAAAACTTTGGTCATGAAAGTTATATAATGGATCATTCCCTTTTCAAAAAGTACAAGAACTTGACCTAATTCATTTTGGATCAAAAGTTATGGCTTGTCAAAGTTGGCTAAAATCACAAAATTTGAAGTTTTCTACCAAAGAGGCAAAGTTGCAAAATCACTTACCAAAGAAAATTGTGCTACGAAATGGACTTCTAATCATCATACAAACATAAGCCAATGCCTATAGATCAGAATTCACCAAGAGTTTGATCATTTTTGTGACTTGTGGAACAAGAAATTTCAAAAGAGCCAAGAATGGAGCAAGTTGCAAAACCTCACTCAAGGATGAATCCACTTGCTTGTTGACTTCATAATCAATCCTAGGGCTCTCCACACTTCTTGCTGCGCAGGACACCCCATTTTTCCTTGGCTAGCTAGGAGCCCATACCTCTCTTACACAAATTTGACATTTTGGCAACTTGAGCCATACCAATCACAGCAGTACACATCAACTCATCTGACCTATCACACTTGTTTATACAAACCAAAAGCAAGCCATTTCACTCAAGACACAAGCCAAAAAGCACCAAGAACACAGCACTCTCATTTTCCACCCCATTTGCAAAACTCTTCGAAACACTCTCCACAAGCTGCAAACACACAAACAAACTTCACAAACAAACTCAGCATGCTTCACTGATCAAAAACCACTCATCACCATAGCCTGAAAGTCACTGAAACAAAAACACGATCACCACCCTCCCTTGAACAGAACTTCTGCCATCTCACAAACCAGCCATCCTCAAAGCTTTCTAAGCCTCATTTCATCATCAGGGGGTTCAAAGGAGTGGACTTGCAGCAAAGGAAAGGCCAGAAAGCTCAGGACCAGGAGTTTCCATCTCAGGTAGCCATCTCAAACTTTTTTCCAGAAACTCCATTTTAAGTTCTTGAATGGTTCTATGTGCTCCCCTGGTCATGGGGATATGATTATTTTTGAAAATGGTTGAGAAACCAGGATGTATGATTGCTCTGAAACTTTTCTGCCCTAAATGTGTTTTGTTTCGATTTGCATGATTAATGATGAAAAAATGATTTTTGTTTGGGGGTTTTGATTCAGTGTTGAATGGGGATGGATTCTGGGCATTTAGATTTCATTTTCATGGCGTTTTGAGAAAGTTAGCAACTTTCAGGTGAGGGTCTGGCCGGAGAAGACGACCGGAAGTCTTCTCCGGCCACCTGAAATTAATTAGGGTTAATCTGTGTAATTATGAGAGTTTGAATGTGGAGCGTTGATCTGGTTGACTTAGTGCACTTCCCGCGCGCGTGTGTGGTCCAGATTTGCCACTTAGCCCTAATCTCACTTAATTAAATTAATTAATCAATATTAGCCAGTTTGAATGTCAACCCTTGGATCTGGCGCGCAGTCTTTCCCTCCTTCCTGAGTTTGAATGATGTCCCTTGGATGCGCATACTTTTCATTTAATTCAATTTTATTTGCATTTAAATTCATTTGTTTTCTACATTTTATTTAAAATAGTAAAAATCATTAAAAAATTCTGAAAATTTTTATTCAAGCTTTTATTAATTTTCAGAAACCAAAAACATTTTTTATTTTTATTTTTTGCATTAAAAATTATTTTTAAATCATTTAAAAGTTTATTTTTAATTGATTAATGAGAATTAATTAATTAAAAATACTTTTAGGTATTTAAAAATCACAAAAAAAATTCATGAAACATTTAAAATCATTTAGAAACATTGTCCAACTCTCAAACCAAATTTGTTTTTTGATCTTGATGTCTTTTGACAATTTTCCATGGAATTAATTTCATTTCAAGGCATTATTTTGATCCAACCTTCAAAAATTCATTTCTGCCTAGCCTTTAAGAGTTGGACAATGATTATTTTTGAATTGCATCTTGTATAGCATGTAGTTTATAGGATTAAATTGGCATGAATTGATCTTGCATTTCCTATTTGTTTAGCATTTTTCTTGACAAGGTACCTTAAAACCCTAACAATCTTGAGAAATTCATAACCCTCATTAGGTTAAGAGTTAGAACCCCTCCTTTGGGCAGTGAGTTTGTATAGGTTTAGGGTTCCTTTGAATGCATTTTCAATTTTTTATCATGATGTTTGCTTCTGGTTTTGATTTTTGTTTTGTGCATTGATCATAAACCCTAATTTGGGCTTTCATTTGCATCCATCTTCCATTTGCTTGCATACCATGACTTGCCATGACATTTTGTGCATCCATTTGATTCATAATACATCTTAGGACATGTTAGAATCATGTTTGATCATTTCATCTTTCATTTGCCATGTTGTATGTCATTTGCATTTGATAACTTTTCATGTATGTCCATGATTCTAAGCATGCTTCTCTTGCATCCACATGTTTGTATGATCATCCTCATGCCTTGTTTTATGTTTGCATCATCTCATAGCATCATTATCATCATACTTATGCTTCTGGTTTTGGTTTGCATCATGCCATTGCATCTCATTTGCATTGCATTGCATTTCTTATGCTAACATTTCAGGTGGTAAGCTGTTTGAGAAGTGGATTTGACTTCACTTCTCACAATCTCTTTTCATCTCCCTTATGCATCATTGTTGCATTTTTGTATGTGTATTGGATTGAGCTTGCTCATTCTTTTTAATCTTATCTTCTTTCTTCAAGTGACTTGTCTTCTTAAATGAAGCAAGTTACTTTGCTTCTCTTTGCTCCTTTCATCTGCTTCCTGGTGGTTTCTATGAAGATTTCTCTTGTAAACCTCACAAACCTTAGGGACAACCAAGCATGATAATGATTAGGGTTTTGATTAGTTCTCCCCACTTAGTTTTACCTTTGTGTCTCATTGAGTCTTCTCTTCTCATCTCATAATCAGGGACTAAACCCTAAAGGTTTTAAGGCTTTGTGATTAAGCTTATGCCGGCATCCTTCTATTAGGATGGAGTGTATAACTTTAATCCTAAGTGTTAAACCCTTAATGTGTTTAAATCCTTTAATAAATCCATCTAATAACCATCAAGACATCAAGCTTGTAACTTGGGCCTTGCATTAGGGTTCTAATTCTTCCTTAATTGGTTAAGAAGGACTAACCCTAGTGTTAATGGACAAGTCCCCCTCAAGTTGTCTTACAAATCATAAAACTCATTTCTTAATCACATCATTATTTAAAATCCACTTAATAAAGGCTCTGTTTTGTCATGAGGTTAATCCCTAATCATGGATTAAGTTGAGGAGCTTTCCTCAGCTTAAACACTCTCATCTATTATCCTTCTATTAGGATGGTGTAATGAGTCTGTTTAATCCTTGATTATGGCTTAATCTCATTACTTAACACTAAACAAAAACACCAAAAACATCTAAATAATCACAAGTAGGTTAATGATCTTAATCCTACATCAAAGGTGATTAAGTGTGAGATGCTGACTTCACACTTAACGTATTCTCATTACCCCAAATCAGAGGGAAGATGTGATGAGTTTACTAACCCATTGGTTTAGGCTTAAGCTCATTAACTTATGACAAACTTCAAAAGCAATAAAAGACTGAAAACTCAAAAACAAACAACAATCGTCTCCTTCGGGATTCTTTTCTCATCTCATTCACTCATAAACGAGAACTTGCTTCTTCCGTCTAATGCAAGACAGTTTGCACCTGAGCCAGACAGGTCATACACTTGAGCATTGACAAGCAAGCAGTTCACAAGTCAGTTCATCTTTCAGTCTCTTTGGGTCGAACTACGGTGTTCTGACTTCCTCATTGCACGAGAGGATACGTAGGCATAACTTAACTGTTATCGAACAAAAGTCTCTGTATATTCCCCCTCCTTCCAGCATTATTCTTTAAGCCTCATGATCTTGAGCATCTTATTCTTGTTCTAACACTGACACTGTACATTTATACACTTCACATTTCTTTTACACTGACACTTGCATTCTTTCCAGTTTCTTTTGCACACAAAATTGCACTGACACTACCCCTTTAAAACACAAATCTTTTAAGCGTGGATCCCGTCGAGTACGACGGACAATCTGGGTGCTAATACCTTCCCAGGTTGTAACCAACCCCCTTTCTCAGTCTCTCTGGTTCTCAACCGTCTTATCCATATCTTTCTAGGTCTATGCAGCATTACCTTTCCTTCGGGATAAAAATGCCTAGCTGGCGACTCTTTTCATTTCATCCTTTCGCCGACCGTTCGCGCCTGTACCTTATTTGAGCCAGCCTCATCTTTTGGGAGCGACACATATGCAAAACACCAAAAACAATAAACAACGGAAAACACAAAAACAAACAATAAACGTCTCCTCCAGGATTCTTTTCTCATCACATTCACTCTGAAAACGAGAACTCGCTTATTCCGTCTAATGCAAGACAGTCAGCTCTTGAGCCAGACAAGTTATACACTTGAGCATAGACAAGCAAGTAGTTCACACAAAACATCCAAGTCTCTTTGAGTCGAACTACGGTGTTCTGACTTCCTCATTGCATGAGAGGATACGTAGGCATAACTTAACGGTTATCGAACAAAAGTCCCCAGGTCTCCCCCCTCTCCTCTTTCTAGCTTTCTTTTCTTAGCCTCAGTTTTGAGCTCCCATTCTTTGTATACCATCACCCTGTACATCCCTTTCTTTTATAACATATCTAGCACATACACTTTCCCCCTTTTTAAACACAATCTGGTAAGCGTGGATCCCGTCGAGTACGACGGACGATCTGGGTGCTAATACCTTCCCATGTCGTAACCAACCCCCTTACCCAGTCTCTTTGGTTCGCAACCGTCTTATCCACATATTTCTAGGTTTATGCAGCATTACCTTTCCTTCGAGATAAAAATGCCTAGTTGGCGACTCTATTCAACCTCAACCTTCAACATCGCCGACACCAGTTAGCGTTTGTAACAGGATGAAAATACGGGGAGTGACATCGCCCTTTCGGGTTTTCAACTTAGCAAGTTGTTCTTTTACTTTTTTAGGCGAAGTATTTCTTGACTGCATCCGCATTCATAGAGCGAGTGATCTCCTCACCATCTATAGTTGTAAGAATTAATGAACCGACAAAGAAGGCTTTCTTAACAACATATGGGCCATCATAGTTCGGAGTCCACTTGCCTCGAGAATCTATAATGAAAAACTGGATCTTTTTTAGCACGAGGTCGCCTTCTTTGAATATACGAGGTTTAACCTTCTTGTCAAAATATTTCTTCATTCTTTACTGGTACAACCGACAATGATACAAAGTTGCTATTCTCTTTTCCTCAATTAAATTCTACTGATCAAATCTACTCTGACACCATTCAGCCTCAGTCAACTTGGCTTCCATCAGAACTCTCATTGATGGGATCTCAACCTCGACGGGGACCATTGCTTTTGTACCATAAACAAGTGATAAAGGGGTTGCCCCTATTGAAGTGAGGACAGATGTACGATACCCATGCAAAGCAAAATGGAGCATCTCATGCCAGTCCTTATATGTCACAACCATCTTCGAAATTATCCTCTTAATGTTCTTATTCGCAGCTTCAACAGCCTCATTCATCTTTGGCCTATAGGGAGAAAATTATGGTGTTGAATCTTGAATTCTTCACAAAGCTCTTTCATCATCTTATTATTCAATTTTGAACCATTATCAGTAATGATTCTATTCGGAACACCATATCTGCAGATAATGTTATTTTTTATTAACCGAACCACAACTTGCTTGGTCACATTAGCATATGATATCGCTTCCACCCACTTGGTGAAGTAGTCAATTGCCACAAGAATAAAACGATGTCCATTCGAAGCCTTGAGTTCAATCATATCATTTCCCCACATAGAGAAAGGCCACGGGGAAGAAATCACATTGAGATGAGTTGGTGGCACATGAATCTTATCAGCAAACACTTGGAACTTATGACACTTTTTCACATACTTGCAACAACCGGATTCCATTGTCAGCCAATAGTAACCTTCTCTCAACATCTTTATAACCATTGCATGCGCATTAGCATGAGTACCAAAACATCCTTCTTGAATTTCTTTCATTAACATGTCTGCTTCGTGTCTATCCACGCATCTGAGTAAGACCAATGCAAAATTCCTCTTATAAAGCACATTTCCATTCAGGAAGAAATTGCCTGCCAATCTCCTCAAAGTCCTCTTATCTTTATCGGATGCCCCAAGTGGGTATTCCTGACTTTAGATAAAACATTTAATATCATGATACCAAGGCTTGTCATCATGGACCTCTTCAACTGCAAACACATAAGCTGGTCTTTGAAGCCGCATCACTCTGATCATGGGAATGTCATTCCACTGGTGCACTTTTATCATAGAAGCTATGGTTACCAAAGCATTTTCCATCTGATTCTCATCGCGGGGTACATAATGGAAATCAACTTTAGTGAAGTAATTTGATATCCTCCTGGCATAATCTCTATAAAGGATCAAGTGGGGTTGATGAGTTACCCACTTACCCTTGATCTGATTGATTACCAAGGCAGAATCTCCATACACATCAAGATGTTTAATCCTTAAATTAATAGCTTCCTCAAGACCCATAATACAGGCTTCATACTCGGCTTCATTATCGGTACAAGGGAAATTCAACCTTGCAGCAAAACGAATATGTGAACCATGGGAAGTAATGATCATTGCCCCAATTCTTCTTCCGCGTGCATTTACAACACCATCAAAAACTAAACTCCATCGAGATCCAGGCTCCGGCCCTTCCTTAATCAAAGGTTCATCACAATCTTTCATTTTCAAATACATCACATCCTCATCTGGGAAATCAAACTTGATAGGCTGGTAATCATCAATCAGTTGATGTGCCAAATGGTCAGCCAAGATACTACCTTTTATAGATTTTTGAGCTCGGTACTCAATATCATATTTTGACAATAACATTTGCCAACGAGCAATCCTCCCAGTCAAAGCAGGCTTTTCAAAGATATACTTTATTGGATCCATTTTAGAGGTCAACCAAGTTGTATGATTCAGCATATACTGGCGAAGACGCTTTGCAGCCCAAGCTAAGGCACAACAAGTTTTTTCAAGCATGGAGTACCCAGACTCACAATCAGTGAATTTCTTATTCAAGTAGTAAATCACATATTCTTTTCTTCCAGATTCATCTTGCTGACCAAGCATACAGCCCATGAAATCTTCCAACACAATCAAGTACATAATCAACGGTCTACCTTCCACCGGAGGAGACAAGATAGGAGGTTCAAGCAGATATTCTTTGATACTTTCAAAATCCTTCTGACAATCATTTGTCCAGACATAACCTTGGTCTTTCCAAGCAACTTGAAGATCGGAGCACATGTGGAAGTCATGTGCGAGATAAACCTCGAAATATAATTCAAACGACCCAAGAATCCTCTTACTTGTTTTTCAGTTCTTGGAGTATGCATTTCCCGAATAGCTTTCACTTTATCAAGATCAACTTCAATGCCTATTTGGCTGACAATGAAACCTAACAACTTTCTAAAACATACACCAAACATGCACTTGTTCGGATTCAAACGAAGCTTAAACTTCCTTAACCTCTGAAACAACTTCAATAAATGCTCAACATGATCCTTTTTAGTCCTCGACTTAGCGATCATATCATCAACATATAGCTCAATTTCTTTATGCATCATATCATGGAAAAGCATGGTCATAGCTCTTTGGTATGTCGCACCAGCATTCTTCAATCCAAATGGCATCACTATGTAGCATAATGTTCCCCATGGTGTAATAGATGTGGTTTTTTCCATGTCCTCGGGTGCCATCTTAATTTGATTTTAACCGGAAAATTTGTCCATAAAAGAGAACACATCAAACTTAGTCATATTATCTACCAGCACATCAATGTGTGGTAATGGTAAATCATCTTTTGGACTGCCTTTATTCAAATCTCTGTAATCAACACACATTCGGACTTTTCCGTATTTCTTTGGAACGGGCACAATATTGGCCACCCATTGAGGATAATTAGATGTCACAAGAAAACCTGCATCAATCTGCTTTTGAACCTCCTCTTTGATCTTTATTGCCATATCAGGATGAGTTCTTCTTTACTTTTGCTTCACAGGTGGACATTCAGGCTTCAGCGGCAATCTATGCTCCACAATATAGTATAAAGACCTGGCATGTCCGGATAAGACCAAGCAAATACATCAACATATTCTCTAAGAAGCTCTACCATCCTCTTCTTAACGTCAGAACCAAGAAATGCTCCAATCTTGACTTCTTTCTTATCATCTTCAGAACCCAAGTTGACCATTTATATAGACTCTCCATGAGGTTGAATAAATTTCTCCTCGTGCTCAAGCAACCGAGAAATATCATAAGGAATCTCTTCAACATCCTCTTCTTCCTCCGCTTCAAACACAAGGAATTCAAAGTTAGGAGTGAGCATAGGATCATTGTTTTCAATGGGTTTAACAATCAATCTGCACAATGATTTTATTTTTATTTTAGAGTATGAACAAAAGTGCAAACATCATACAGGTAAAAATAGTGATTATTATTTTGGGTTTTTTTATGTTACCATTTTTCAAAATAAAGCAAAAAAGGAACAACACATATGGAAATAACAAAATAACATTTTATTGATGATGATAAAATTTGAAACAAAGCCTGACAAACATCACTTTCACCTTGGGCAGAGTGAAATGATTTTTGAAAGAAAATAAAACAAATTACTTTGAAGCATGAACAAAATAAGGAACATCAACATCAATCCAGTTCTTGCAAATCTTTCCGTGCGTAACAAAAAGTTGGGAATTTCTTCATCTTCATCATCTTCAATGATGGCAGCAACGGAATGATCATTGATAAACCTAGCACTTCGGGTCATTGAGAGCCACACCTGGTGCAAAACCAATACCAAATCCTTCTTTGTTGTCAATAACAATAATAACTAATCTCCAACCGTCAGATCGACTAGTTTCGAGTACGCACAGAGCATCCTTGAGAGAAGACATAGGCATAACATTCTTCCTAGTAGCATCATCAACAACAGAAAGAGCCTGGAATGAAGTTCCCACCTCTTCTTCAGCATCAATATATGAGAAAGACGACAAATTGCTCACCAGCATCGCCTGCTCACCGCCAATAGTCACTAATTTCCCATCTTTCGCAAACTTCAGCTTCTAGTGGAGAGTAGATGTCACAGCTCCTGCCTCGTGAATCCAGGTTCTTCCAAGGAGACAACTGTAAGCGGGACATATATCCATTACTTGAAAAGTAATTTGGAATATAAACTGTCCAATCTGAATATTAAAATAAACTTCACCAATCACTGTCTTCTTAGATCTGTCAAAAGCTTTCACAATATCCCACTATGCCTCATGGGAGCACCTTGGTACGCAAGCCTTGACAAAGTCGACTTCGGCATCACATTCAGAGAAGATCTAGTATCAACCAGCACTTTAGACATAGCATCTTCCTGACAGTTTACTGAAATATGCAGAGCCAAATTATGGTTCCTTCCTTCTTCAGGCAAGTCATCATTATAGAAACTCAGGTTATTGCACGATATGATATTAGCCACTGTAACACCCTAATTTTTCTTCGCATTTCATCTGCATCTTACATACAAACAAGATCGCATTGGTTGCTCGGTCCTTCTTGGGTGTAGGTTTATGTCTCACAGGGGATCATTGTTTCCTTTTAATTGCTTTATTTGTTTATGTTTACTAACCATTAGTTAAAATCCAAAAATATTTTGTTTTTCTTTCACTAACTTTTTTCAGGAAGAGGAACAATTGAAAATGCCAAAAATAGCAGTCCTGCAGCTCAAATAAAATTTCATAGACAAAAGTCGAAGTTGATCCGCAATTAATTCAAATTTGTCTGATCCAAGATTTCCCAAGTTAATTGATTCACTCAAGGAATTCCAAGGTTCATGTGTTTATTTCCATGCCTTCTTCGATGTACAAAAGAATCGGGCCACAACAAGCAAGAAATCATGTTTGAATAAAAAATTCAAATTTATGCTTGGTTAACCGGTTAACCATTTCCAGTGTAATTTGGTTAACCGGTTAACCAGTGCGAAATTTGAATTTTTCATTCAAATTCAGTGCCATTGGATCATTGATCTCATTTGGAATTTTCTAGATCCATTTCCCTCTGATTTCTCTACATCACTTTGATCATTTCCTACCATAAACCCTCACTAATCACCACTCTTTTCCATTTCCCACCAAATTTTCAATTACCAAACCTAATTTTAATTACCAAAGCAAGCTCCATTCCACCAAATTCCTATATCAAAAGTCTTTAAATAAAACTCTAATTTCATTCATTCAACAAGCTTTTGAGAGCCAAATTCACCTTGCAAAAATTTCTTGAAGCAACAAATCTCTTGTAAAATTCTCCCCCAAATCCAAAAATATCACTAAAGCTCTTATTTTCTTCTTTTGAAGTTATCAAGAATTCACATTGAATTCTTGATTAAATTGACCTAAACCTTCATCCTATTATTTTCTTGTTCATCAATTTCAGTAGATCTAGCTTGATTTTGTCCAATTTGAAGAAGTGTTTTTGGTAATTCACTCTTTCATAAACCCATACTCACCATCAACATTCAAGATGTAGATCTTTGGTTCCTTTGATTCTAGATCCTTTGGATCTTAATTTGTTGTTTGATTGCAGGGATTTCACTTTATTTTGGTTTTAAAATTCGTGCAAATTCAGATCATAATCATCAAGTGTTTGAAAAAAGGTTTTGAAAATGGATCATGCTGAATTTCTGCATTTTTTCTGCTACTAGTTTAGTGTTAACGGGTTAACCATTTTCAGTTTATTTTGGTTAACCCGTTAACCAATGTAAAATGGCACAAGTTTTGAAAACTGGTTGTGTTAACGGGTTAACCATTTCCAGTGCATTTTGGTTAACTGGTTAACACAAGTCAGAGGCATTTTTTGGCTTGTTTTAAGCTCCTTTTTGGTTCCTCTTTCTTCTTCTTCTTTCTCCTTTTTATTTTTACCTTGGGAAGCACTTTTGGGAGTGATTTCTCTTTAATTTCAATGAACTTTTGATGTAGATTAGAGTAGTTAATGTTCATTAATTCAAAACTACCTCTAAGTGAATTGTTTAATTCATTTAAGGTACTTTGCATTAGTGATACATTTTCATGCTTGAATCCATCAAGATGAGTGATTGAACTTAAGGATGGAAGAATACCATAAGTATGACTCAATTTGGTATTCATCTTTAGTTTTGTGTGGTATTTCATTTGGATGGCGATTTACATATCATTTATCTCGCATGCATTAGCACTAACATTTTTCACCTTAATTGGTGGTGGCCGGCCTCATTTGTAGGGTAATTACTTCGTAAATTACTCAGCGATTGCTTAACATAGACCTAAATGTGTCCCTAATTCGGAACAAAAATCTAATTGGATACTTGCACTTTCATGGATCGGACCTCTTGTTGGTCGCGTAATCCCAAAGTGCTTAATCATATTGCATTAAGAATCAAGACTTATGAATGTTTGATGTATAGGTTCTTTGGGTCTCCCAATTGCCTTTCAAATTTCATTGAATTTGGTTCGGTTTGCCTTGATTAATCTCTATAGTGTAATATACTAAGTGGATCTGATTGCCTTTCGATTTTGGTTACTCTTTTGGTTGTGGTTAATTGATTTCACCATACCATTATTATGTAAATATTATTATACTATTTATACTATTAATATTTTAGATTCTTGCCCCTTTATATGCTTTTGCTAATAACATTTAATTTCTTGCACCTTTATTGCTTTTATTTTATTATGTTTTATTATACTTTATTCATCCATTATCATGTTTATATTTCTTGCTATTATTTTTGTTGTGTTGATTTTCTTTTGTCCATTGGGACACAAAAATATTAATAAAGAATTAAATATCTAAAAAACTAATATTTGGACTATTGATTACTATCCTTGGCATTAGAATGGATTTTTTTACTTAGATTTTAGGACACCTCTCATTTGCTTTTGATCTTCATGAAGTTGGTACTTGCCTTTATTTGGCCATTTGCTAGATTATAAGGATGGAACCCTTATGCTCATAATTGGAAGTATCATCAAGTTTGGTTAGATCTTTCTTCCTTTATCTCCTTATTTTCTTTTCTAGGATAGTCCCTTCATCTCCACCCCTTCTTTAATTTTCAAAATCTCCTCTCTTTCAAAGGATTCTTGTTTTCCAAAATCATCACTTCTTTAATAAATAAAACCTTGACTTTTGTCAAGTGAATTTTACTATTTTCTTTTCTTTTAAAATCAATGAATTTAATCATTTTGGCCTTAATTCAAAAATAAAAAGAATCAAGCTCATTCAAGTTGTTTTGCACATTTGTGCACTTTTGTTTGTTTTCTTTAAAATAGTGCCAATTATGAGTCATTATTCTTTAGTCGGGTGCAAGTCTTTCAATCTCCATGGTTGTAGTTTGATTTAATTGAGTCTCTTGTCATTCATGGGGGTTTAGTGGCATACTCGTCGATTTTATCCGAGTTGGCGTCCTCCTTATAATAATGTATAAGTCCATGCCTTCATTCTCATGGTAGTTTGTTTGATCTCGCATTGCACTTTGTGGGTACGTAGGCATGAGGTGGTAAACCTCTCCAAACACAAACATATTAAAATTAATTATTTTCTCATCCCTCCACTCTCATTTAACAAACCTTTATTTTCAAACCAAAAGTAGTAAATATTTCAAAGGGCTCCCGTGGAGTACCATAGACATTTTGGATGCGTAAAACATTCACATTGTGTAACCTATCCCCTTACCCGTTTCTCTGTTGTGTTTCTTTAGCTTTTTGCTTTTAGATTCATTAGGATTTATTCGCTCTTTGTTACTTTTCCTCTTGGAATAAAATAAAAGCGTGGTGGCGACTCTGTTTACTTTGAGTTAAGTTAACTAATAGCTTACACTCATGATTTTACCGCTACAACCACAGTACTATCAAACTGATGAACAGTCACATCATGATCAATGTAAGCTTGATCAAGAATCTTCTATAAAGACTGTCTATGAGCCTCATAGCACATCAAGAGTGAAAAAACTGATATCTTCGACGGAGTGTGTAATAACTCCTCAATAACGTTGTACTCGCTCTTCTTTATTAATTTCAACACCTCATTTTCACTATCTTTCAAATTGGAATCACCAAACTGACCTGATCGGGCAACATTATCCTCAATCTGCTTACTCGCACTTGTATCTTCAGCTCTCTTCGGAGGATCCGAAGCATAAACTCTACCACTTCGAGTAACCTTTGTCACATCAGCAATGCTAACCACAGACTTTGGATAAGGAATAGGAACTTTCTTACCATTTTCTTAACACCCCAAAATTTGCCCTATTATTTATTATCAACCTCAAGCAGCTTACGCTTCATTCTCACATCATTCCGCATATCATTACATACATCGCATAATAAAAAATAATAATAAATCATGATCATTTGCATGTGCATGAGGCATGTGATCGAGCAAGGCATGTCAATCATTGGAGCTCAAGAGAAAAATAATGCAACAAAAATATCCAAGGTCATTTCCAAGAAGGTGCCACCAAAGAAAAGGAAAATCCACATTTCTCTTCCGTTAACCAGTTAACGCATATGGTTAACCGGTTAACAGGGGGTGAATTTTAGGCAAAAATGTCAAAAATTAGTTGTTTTCACCATTTTTTCTCTTCCTTCTTTCTACCTTGCCTTACACTCCTTACACACTCCACTTTGCCTTGGATTATTTCACCACCTTCTAGACCTTTCCACACTCTTCCAAGGAATATTCTAGAAATCCTAACTAACGTTAACTAACTCCAAGCCTAGTTCAAAGCCTCATCCTCCTAACCTAATGCCAAACCTAATTCCTAACCCAAGACTCATGCCACACCTAACTTCTATATAATCTTAATTCATTCCAAACCTCAAGACTTCCACTTCATTCTCCATATTTCACTTCATCTCTCTCATTTTCTCTCAACTTTTTCTCCCATTTTCACCAAATTCACCAAAACCTTCTCCATAGAAGTTCTTCAAGTTTTCCATTGAAACTTGAAGAACTTGAAGCTAAACCTTCATCAATCATCAATTCCATGGCTTATTGAATAAGTAGATGATGTTTGTGGATTGACTTGAGCTACTTGGAAGTGATTTTGCAAGTGTTCACCAATATCATCGTCAACCGCATTTATTTTGCGCATTCGCGGATAGCATCAGAGCTTCGGTTTTCTCTCCTCTGTCGCGTTTCGATCAACAATACAACACTCACCAAAGCAAGCCTCCGCTTTGTAGGTTGGTGAATCAAAATCACTTTCTCGATTTAAGTTATTTCTCTTCATCTCGCCATACGGCGTTCTTCACTTTATCGTTTATGCGTTTATCGATTTTTTGGTGGATTAATCATTAAGCTAGAAATTGTAGCTTGCATGTGGCTTTCTTAAGTTCTAAAATGTTGCTTTTAGGTGTAAAATTTGTGCTCATTTGATAGGTTAATAATAGGAGCTTTTAGAAATAAGTTGGTAGGCTAAAAGTGCTTTCCGTAACTATTTTTTAAGTTTCTGTTCAGTGTTAACCAGTTAACCCCTGGGGTTAACCGGTTAACGCGTCTGGTCTGCACTGTGTTTGTTTGTGTTTAGGGTCCGTTAACCTATTAACCTATAGCGTTAACCGGTTAACGTTGTACATACTTGGAAAACATGGTTTTTTGCTTGCATATTCATGTGCCAATGCTTCTCTAATCTTCATAGATCAATAGGACATGATTTTAGAGAATTGTTATGACTGAATTGGATGCAGGATTCTGTATTTTTGGTAGCTTTTGACATGCGTTTCGTTAGTTTCCGTTTTTGTGTCTAATTGTTAATCTTATGCTCATAATGGATTATGAAGTTGATACCATGTTTGAACCTCTTCACTTTCATGTTAATAATGATCTAATATTTTGTTTTGAACTGTATTTTGTGATCAATACAAGTTATGATTATAGGAACACATAATTGCATGTTGTGTTTTGCTTGAAAATAAAGGATTCACGTGTAATTCTTGCTTGCTTATTTTCTACCACTTCCATGTTAGTTCTTAATTATGATTTGAGTATGACATGATACATGTTCACTTGGTTTCTTGTTTGTAATGTATGCAAGTTCACCTTGTGCTTATTTGTCAATATGTGTTTACCATGAAAATGCATAATTGTTTTACTTTGTGAAGGTTCTTTAAGTCAAGTCTTGAAAATGCTCACATGCTTGTAAATCCATGCCTATACCATGTTTGTTGATCTACTTTAATGAGGAAGTGATGTATGTTCATGTATTGACACTTGTGTATGCACAATAAAAAATGAGTCAAATCTGCCTTGTTTTTCATAGATATGTTTTGAAGCAGTGGATGTTAAATGTGTGTTGTTTGTTGTATGTTCATACGTTTTACACCTACTTTGCATGTTGTATGATAGTTGTAGTAGGTTATTTGTGTTGTGCATTTCTTTTCATAGCTGTTTGTGAATTTGAGAGTTGTGATAGTTGTTGGATTCTTAGATTAGCATTGTTTTTAGTACCTTTAGACTTAGGATTGAGTCTAGTTTAGGTCTTAGATGCCTTAGGAATTGTTTTGTATGTGTTTACCTCATTCCTTTTTATCGCATGTGTGATACTAACCTTTGTTTTGTAGGGATGTTGAGGTAAGTTTCTTCACCTTATCCTTTTATTTCTTATGCCATCAATTTTCATTTTTTTTTGCATTTTATGCTTATGCTTGTTAGGCATTCCCTTTAGAATCAACTTAACTTCATTAGGAAGTAATTTGCGTTCTACTTCCTTCTTCTTCTTTTCCTTTTGCTCATTAGGATTAGAAAGTCGCACTAACCTAGGTTCATCCATGCATGACAACACTTAGGATAATTAGTCTCCCGTTAGACTCTTAGCTTTAGTTTGTTTTGCTTTCTTTCTCATCTCAAGAAAATAATATAAAAAGCACCTAATAAAGGTTGAGCTTCTCATACAACATGAGACTTTGTCGTGGGTTGCTTATGCACGTTCCATTTCGGGGCAAGGTGTAAGTCATCTACCACAATGAACAAGTCTTAGTATGAGAATGTTCACAAACAAATAAGCAAAACACTTCTCATAAAAGACAACCAAAAAAGACTCCACGTCTTCTCTTCTCATCTCCCCCACTCTTTACGGACGATCACGACTTGCCTTGACAGTTCAAACAACGATACAGTAACACCCTCGGTTCAGCGAGCCAACAACACCTGAGTTAGAGCTATAGCAACATCATCCTAAAAAATCAAAAATAGTTTCTGCCTTAGTTAGGCGAACTACGTCGACTTTGTGTAAACACCCCAAATTTTCCCTCACTCATTCACACCATGTCTTGTGATATCTTCATATGCATAAGTTCAATCATAGCATCTCATATTGCATTTTTGCTTCACTGCATTGCTTCTAAGTCATCTGCATCTAGGGTTTGTGATCTGAGCTATCCAAGGGCCATTTGAGCCACTCCAAAGGTCATCAATCACTTCAAATGGGTCCATTTATGTTCAATCATCATATTATATCCCCACAAAGTCAAGAAAGTCAAAGAATCACAAGAACTGAGAAAGGCATGGAAGCAGAGCCAGGTTTAACTGCACAGATGACCTAAAATTAAGGTTTTGGTTTCAAAGGCCATAACTCCAAATTTTTTGGTCATTCTTGTTTCTATTGGTCTCTATATGGTATAGGGATCATGCATATCAATTTTCATGAAGAAATTCCATGAGGAGGGCATCTGATCAAGAGTTGACTTCTTGTGCAAGGCAGTGCAAAATCAGGGTATCTGAGGCCCCCAATGACCCAACCAAAGGGTTTTCATCATCATTTTGATTGTGTATGATCTTTATTTGATCATATAAGATGTTGGAAGTTCACAAAATTGAAGAATTTCAAGCCATTTGCAAAGTTGCCTTTTGGGGAAAATGACTTGTAATGGAAACTTGCCATTTTGGGAAAGTTTTTCAACCCTTGCTTTTTGATTCAAAAATGCTTCAAATGAGAAAAATTTTGTCATGAAAGTTGTAGAATGGATCATTCCCTTTTCAAAAAGTACAAGAACTCATTCTAATTAATTTTGGATCAAAAGTTATGGCTTGTCAAAGTTAGGAAAAATCACATAATTTCAAGTTATGTACCAAAGAGGCAAAGTTGCAAAATCCCTTGCCAAGGTGAAATGAGACCTCAAAGTGACTTCTAATCTTTGCACAAACATAAACCAATGCCTAAAAGTCAGAATGCACCAAAGGTTTGCCCATTTTCATGACTTATGGATCAAAAAATCACAAAAGGGGCAAAATTGGACAAAGTTGCAAAACATCATACAAACCCTAATCCACTTGCTAATTGGCTTCAAGATTGATCCCATGGTTCTCCTCATTCCTTGTTGCGCATGACACCCCTTTGTCCTTGGCCTACCAATGACCCATACCTCTCTTACACCAAACATTGACTTTATGCAAAAGGGTCATACCAATCAAGATAGGCCACACCAACTCTACAGACCTATCACAGTGTGATAAGTGGACAAAGAACAACTAAAAGCAACACACAACACAAGCTGAAACCTCAGATTGCCATAGTCATCAAAAATTCTCCAACTTGCAAAACCTTTCGAATCTCTCAGCTCACTCAACCAATCTTCAAACAAACTTCACCATTGATCTCAAAGTGACTCACTGGCCACAAACCAACCATTGAAACAGCCAAAAACACCCCATAAACCAAACACGATTTCTGACCAGTTGGCTTGCAAACTCCCAAATCAGCCAAAAGAAATTCCTTCTAAGCATCAAAACTTCATCAGGAGTTCAAGGGGAGTGGTTTGCACAAAGAGAGAAGGCCTAAAAGTCCCAAACTGAGAAAGCTCAAGCTCAGGTACCTCCTTGAAACTTTTTTCCATAACTTGTTTCTTTAGTTATAGAATGGTAGAGTATGTTCCACTGATCACTCTGAGCTTTATACTTTCGAAAATGGTTGAGAATTGAGTTTGTATGATTGCTCTGAAAGTTTTGACATTTTTAATCTTTCCTTCGAATCTTGTGTTTGAGCAGAAATCAATTCATTTTGAATGTAGATTCATGTTTAGGAGGGTGAGGGGAGTTGATCTGGAGCTTTAGAGCTCCAGAAATAACGTAGGGAAGAAGTTGGCAACTTTCAGGTGAGGGGGTCACCGGAGAAGACGACCGGAGCTCTTCTCTGGTGACCTGAAGGTCATTAATGTGTTAATCTGGATTAGGGTTTGATTTGAATGTGGAGCGTACGATTTCATTTCCCGCGCGTGTCCAATGGCCCAGATTGTCCCACTTAACCCTAATTTCCAATTATTTAAGTTAACCAGGATTAATTAATTATTTAATTGAGATTTATTCAGTTTGAATTGTGGCCACTAGATCACGCGCGTAGTCAACTCCCGCGTCTCAGCTTTGAATCTTGGCCCTCAGATCTGATTACTTCCCATTTAAATCAATTTTTATTTCATTTTAATCCCTTTTTCTTTGTCATTTATTTTAAAATAGTTAGAAAAATCCTAAAAATATTTCCCTTTGCATTTTTGTTTCAAATATTTTTCTCAATCAGAAAATGATTTTTATTTTATTTTTTGCATTAAAAATTATTTTTAAATCATTTAAATGTTTATTTTTAATTAGTTAATGAAAATTAATTAATTAAAAATACACTTAGGTATTTAAAAATCACCAAAAAATTCACATTGCATTTAGAAACATTGTCCAACTCTCAAACCAAATTTCTTTTTTGTTCTTGATGCCTTTTGATCATTTTCATTGGATTTAATTTCATTTTTAGGCAATATTTTGCTTCAAACTTCAAAAATTCCTTTCTGCCTAACCATTGAGAGTTGGATGATGATTCTTCTTGCATTGCACTCTTCATAGCATGTAGTTTATAGGATAAAATTGGTTTGATTTGATCTTGCATTTTCATTTTGTTTAGCATTTTTCTTGGTGAGGCACCCCAAAACCCTAGCAATCTTAGGAAATTCGTAACTTTCACTACGTTAAGATTTGGATCCCCTCCTTTGGGCAGTGAGCTTGTATAGGTTTAGGGTGTCCTTGTTTGCATTTTCAATTTTTTATTATGTCATTTGCTTCTGGTTTTGGATTTTTGCTTTGCATGATGCATGTAACCCTAATTTGTGCCTTCATTTGCTTGCATCCATTGACTTGCCATGAAATTTTGTGCATCCACATGATTCATAATGCACCTTAGGACATATTAGAATCATGTTTGATCATTGCATCTTTCATCTGCCATGTTGTATGTCCATTATATTTCATAACTTTTCATGTACATTCATGGTTCAATGCATGCCTCATTTGCATCCTTATGCTTGTTTGATCATTCCCATGCCTTGCCTCATGTTTTTATCATCTCTTAGCATCATTAACTTCATGTTCTTGCTCCTGGTTTTGGTTTGCATCATCACATTTCATCTCATTTGCATTGAATTTCATTTCTTATGCTAACATTTCAAGTGGTAAGTTGTTTGAGAAGTGAATTTGCCTTCACTTCTCATAATCTCTTTTCACCTCTTTCATACTTCCTTTGCTTCATTTTGTATGTGTATTTGATTGAGCTTGCTCATTCTTGTTCATCTTACTTTCTTTCTTCAAGCAACTTGTCTTCTTAAGTGAAGCAAGTTGTTTTGATTCTCTTTGCTTCTTGCTCCTTTCATCTGCTTCCTTCCTGGTGGTTTCTCTGAAGATCTCCTTGCAAACCTCATTAACCCTAGGATCTCCAAGCATGATAACAATTAGGGCTTGATTAGTCTCCCCATTTAGTTTTACCTTTGAGTCATCTTTGAGTCTTCTCTTCTTACCTCTTAATCAAGGACTAAACCCTAAAGGCTTTAAGGCTTTGTGATTAAGCTTATGCCTGCATCCTTCTATTAGGATGGAGTGTATAACTTTAATCCTAAGTGTTAAATCCTTAATGTGTTTAAATCCTTTAATCAATTCACCTAATAATCATCAAGACATCAAGCTTGTAACTTGGGCCTTGCATCAGGGTTCTAATTCTTCCTTAACTGGTTAAGAAGGACTAACCCTAGTGTTAATGGACAAGTCCCCCTCAAGTTGTCTTACAAATCATAAAAATCACTTCTTCATCTTATCATTAACTAAAATACATTTAATAAAGGTTTTGTTTTGTCATGAGGTTAATCCCTAATCATGGATTAAGTTGAGGAGCTTTCCTTAGCTTAAATGTTCTCATCTATTATCCTTCTATTAGGATGGTGTAATGGGTTCATTAAATCCTTGATTATGGCTTAATCTCATTACTTAACACTAAACAAAAACAACAAAAACACCTAATTAATCACAAGTAGGTTAATGATCTTAATCCTACACCATGGTGATTAAGTGTGAGGTGCTTACTTCATACTTAAGGTATTCTCATTACCCCTAATCAGAGGGAGGATGTGATGAGTTTACTAACCCATTGGTTTAGGCTTAAGCTCATTAATTTATGACAAATCTCCAAAAGCAATAAAAGATTGAAAACACAAAAACAAACAATAATCGTCTCCTCCGGGATTCTTTTCTCACCTCATTCACTCACAAACGAGAACTTGCTTCTTCTGTCTAATGCAAGACAGTTTGCACCTGAGCCAGACAGGTCATACACTTGAGCATAGACAAGCAAGCAGTTCATAGTCAGTTTATCTTCAGTCTCTTTGGGTCGAACTACGGTGTTCTGACTTCCTCAATGCACGAGAGGATACGTAGGCATAACTTAACTGTTATCGAACAAAAGTATCTGTATATTCCCCCTCTTTCCAGCATTATTCTTTAAGCCTCATAGTCTTGAGCATTTCACTCTTGTTCTTACACTGACACTTCTTTTATACACCACACTTTTCTTTTACACTGACACTTGCATTCTTTCCAGCTTTGATACACAAATTGCACTGACACTACCCCTTTTAAAACACAAATCTTTTAAGCGTGGATCCCGTCGAGTATGGCGGATAATCCGGGTGCTAATACCTTCCCAGGTTGTAACCAACCCCCTTTCTCAGTCTCTCTGGTTCGCAACCGTCTTATCCATATCTTTTCTAGGTTTATGCAGCATTACCTTTCCTCCGGGATAAAAATGCCTAGCTGGCGACTCTTGTCTTTCTGAGTTCACCCCTGTGTGTTCTCTCTCCTTTCGCCGACCGTTCACGTCTGTACCCCTCTTGACTTGGCCTCATTTGGTGGGAGCGATAGCTTGGCGACTCTGCTGGGGACCCTTATACTGTAACCAGGGCTTCTGTTTCTTTTTGTGGGTTCCTCCTAGCGCTTGTTTGATTTGTGTTTACTGGGGTGTTATGTGCTAATTGTGTTTATATAGTTGCTTTATTTATTGCTTTATGTACAGTTATTTATTGCTTTCTTTACAGCTTTATATATCATACTATCATACTGTCATCTGGCTGGATCTGGTTTTTTGTTTTGGTGGGTGGGGTTTCATTGAGAGATAAGGTCCTATACCTGGGACCTGAGTGACACCTAGGCTAGAGTGATTCATGTTCTTTCCCATTCCATTTCGTTCTGGTGCGGGAATATGAAACACGGTTCAAATGTGGGTTTCTTCTTGAGAACTCTGTGCTACAGATTTCCTGTAGTGCTAGGGCTATCTGGGAAGCCTGCTAAGTCTGGATGACCTTTATTATGACCTTAAGAAACTGAGGTGAATTAGAGGAGGACCTTTTATGGTTATTGTAAACACTGTACCTCCAGGTTAGAAGTGTTTACAGTTCTCATAACTGATCCAAGTCTGAGGATCCTTGTTTTAGAACATCACCTGTGAGGGGGTTGGGCTGTTTACAGGTTTGCAGGTACCCTTGGCCACATCATACCCTGTTACTTGTTTTGGTTTAAGAGTACCTCACTTTGGGCAGTTCTTGTGATTTAACCCTGGACATGTGACTCTTTATTTGAGTCCCCCACCTTGGTTACTGGATTTCTGAACCTCCATCTGGACTTCTTGAACATACATGGACTTAATATCAAGACAGATAATCAGATCCAGCTTGATCACAAACCCTTGCATATCATTTGCATACTCATCATTGCATCATTTAACATTTGTTTATTTGTTTTTCAGGGTATCCATATTACATCTGGCTTGGTTTTGACCCCTTCATCTGCATAGACCCCTGTTCATCAGTTATCTGCTTCAGCTATCTTCATCAGTTGCCTGCTTCAGCTACTTTTATCACCAGCCTTAGCCTATCAGTGGCTCATCTCCAGTATCAGTCTTCATCATCAGCATTTGTTTTCAGCTCTTCATCAGCAGTCATGGCACCCAAGAAGAGCAACATTTCATACCATTTCTTTGAGCCTGTGCTGACTGGCATCAGGCAGGTCCAGGCACTTATCACTCCAGACCACATCCCATTATTCAGAGAGCATTATGGAGGCATCCTTGATATGTTTATGGACCTGGATCCTTCCCAGAGGAGTTTGATTCACACTTGCCTACAGTTTTATGACCCTCCTTTGAGATGCTTCACTTTCCAGAATTTTCAGTTAGGACCTCTGCTAGAGGAGTTTTCATCACTAATTGGAGTGCCTGTTAGGGGTGGGATTCCCTTCAACCCAGAGATGACTTCCCCCAGCAATGGAGAAGTGGCAAAAGCACTGCACCTAGAGCCTATATTGATTGAGCAGAACATGACCACAAAGGCTGGGATCCCTGGTCTACACTTAGATTTTCTGACTTCTCAGGCCATCCTGAAGGCCTCTTTGGGAGAATGGAGGGCAGTTTGTGCATTGTTAGCCCTCAGTATATATGGGGTTATACTATTTGCATATGAGCCCAAGTTTATCAGTAAGAATGCCATTCATCTCTTCCTTTTGAGGAACCCAGTACCCACATTGCTGGGGGATTTCTATTATTCTGTTCACCAAAGGAATGAGAAGCAAAGAGGAAAATTGGTGAGATGTTGTGCTCCTTTATTTCATACATGGTTGCTCAAACACTTACCTAGGACTGATGCTTTCTTGAATCCTCACCAACAGAAGAATTGGGCTAAAAGACTTATTGCTTTGACTTCAGATGACATCAGATGGTGCACCTAGAGCACCAAAGGCAGGGACATAATTACTAGCTGTGGGCAGTACCCCAATGTACCTCTAATAGGAGTGAAGGGTTGAATCAACTACAATCCTTTGCTGTTTAAAAGACAATTGGGCTATGCTTTGGTCCACCCTCCTAGAGTGCAAGATCTAGCTAAAACCCTGTATTGTGAGATAAATCCTAATCTAGCTGTTGTCAGACAAGCATCTTGGGCTTGGGACAACATCCAGACCAAAGGGATGGCCATTCTTGGGAGATGCAATAATGTGGCTTCAGCTCAGTATTATGAATGGTCTCATGCTAGGGCTCAGATTTCTGGGATGCCCTTCACCATTGAGGATGCACCTGGACCATCCACAGTACCACCTTCAGCCATTGTCAGCCTGGAAGAATTTGAGAAGCTGAAGGAAAGGAATGAGAATCTGTCTCAAGCTCTGAAGAAGACCCTTTGGGAGAGGATTGATGGTCGTCTGGACATTGAGAGGTTGGAGAAGCTTAAGGTAGAACATCTGGCCAAGATTGAGAAAGCAGAAGACTACATCAAGAAATCAAGAGCTGGAGAGCAAATATTGAAGAATGCTTGTAAAGTGGCCCAGTTTCAGAAGGCTAGGACTGATCTCTATCTAGAGGAAAGTCAAGCTAGGTGGGTCAGGATCACTGAAGCTCGCACTCAAGAAGATAAGAGAACTCAAGCCAGGATTGAGCAGTTGGAGGCCAATGAGAAAAAGCAACAGGAGGCTTTGCTGGCAGCCCAGAAGGAAATTTCAGAATTGAAGCTTAGGGCTGGTTTGAAGAGGTCAAAGGACCAAGACAGACACAAGAAGCTGACCACTGCTATTGCCACCAGAAACCTTCTTATCAGGAACATCACAGAGCATCCGGCTGGTCCTGTAACTGAAGCACTTTTGAAGGAGGTTAAGGAGGATGAGTTTGGACTCGATGTTTGACTTCTTTGCTTGTTGTTATTTCCATTTGATGTACTTTTCTTTTTATGTTGTATTTTTGACCCTTCGGGGGCATATGTTGTAAAAACAGACTATGTATTATTCACCATTTGTAATATATTTGTTAGTTTTTTTCACTGAGTTTTCTTTCCCTCAAGCAACATCAAAACATCTTCCTCAGGGTCTGGAAAGGTCAAAACCAAGAGCCAAGCCGGATACCTTGGAAAGCAAATAAGCATACTGCATTGCATGCTAACCTTTGTTTTGTTTTGTAGGTTTTTGTTTTGTTTGTTTCTAACTCTGTTGTGGTTCAGGAATTATTGCTCGTCGCCGGGTGTTCCCTCTCAACCGTCCGCACCGGTATCCTACTCGCAACAATCTTCCTGGTATCCAGATGGATCAAGTATAGCAAGATCTGACAGAGGTCAGAACTCAGATGGCTAATGAAAGGCTAGAGATGAGAAACCAAATGACCCAGTTCATGGAAGTAATGAATGGCTTGGCCCAAAGTCAATAAAGGTTGAGGGCATTGGTAGAAAGAAAAACCCCGGAAGAACCCCATCTGGGAACTGGAGGAACAAGTAACAATGAAAGGGGACAGCCTCATGTTAATCCACCAGTATATGGGCCTCATCTACATCCAGAAGTCAACATCCCGGGTAATGTGCAAGGAAATACTACTGGGGGAAGGATCTTACAGGAAGACCCCCAAGAAGAGCAGTTTACTGTGATGGGAGCTGGGGATGAAGTTTATGATAGGAGGTTTGATGAAATCGCTGAGAAGTTGAGATCTCTAGAGTCTCAAAATTCCCTAGGTTTTGATGTCATGGATATGGGGTTAGTGGATGGGGTAAGGATTCCCCACAAGTTTAAACCCCCGTGCTTTGAGAAGTACAATGGGACTTCCTGTCCACGAACTCACCTACAGTCTTTTCTGGGGAGACTTAAGGCATACACCATGGATGAAAAACTGTGGATGTTTTACTTTGAAGACAGTTTGACTGGGGGCTTCAAGGGAGTGGTACTCTCACTTAACCAGAGCCACTATCAGATGTTGGAAGGACTTAGTTGAAGCTTTCATCAGACAGTACCAATACAATCTGGACATGGCTCCTAACAGGACCCTCTTGATCGAAATGTCTCAATCCTCCAGGGAAAGCTTCAGGGAATATGCCCAGAGGTGGAGACAGCTTGCTGCTGCTGTCCAGCCTCCCATGTCGGAAAGAGAAATGGCCGACATGTTTATGAATACCCTGCAAGGAACATATATTGATAGGCTAGCTGCCTTCTCTTCCACCAGCTTCGCAGACGTAGTTATAGCCGGGGAAAGAATTGAAAGCTTTCTAAAGATGGGTAAGATTTCTGATAATGGTGCAAGTTCGTCAAGTAATCCCAGGAAGCCTTTTGTGGGACCTAGAAGAACCAGTGAGACAAATGCCATTCATGCCAGCAGGGGCAGACCTCAATATGTCCACAGATCAGTAGCAGCCGTCACTATTCCAGCTTCGATTCCTCAGCAACCAACATATCAACCACAACAACAACCACACTATCAACAGCAAGTTCAGTATCCGCCACAGAGGACTTACAACAACAACAACAACAATCAACAGCAAAGACCCTTTCAGCAAAGACCATCACAGGCAAACAGGGTGATTGACCCTATCCCTATGCCTTATGCTGCCTTATTGCCACAACTCCTGAAACTCAACTTGGTTGAATTAAGGACATTGGCACCACCAGATCCCTCTAATCTGCCAAGAAATTATGATGTCAACGCCAGATGTGCTTTCCACTCCAATGCACTTGGCCACAATACAGAAAAATGTAGGGCTTTACAAATGAAGGTACAAGATTTGGTGGATTCTAAAGCTCTCAACTTTGCACCCCCTCCAAGTGTCACCAAGAATCCCATGCCCAATCATGGAGGGCCAAGAATCAATGCCATTGAGGAAGACAAGCCATCTTTCTTAATCACCAGTGTTGGACAGATTCGGACACCTCTGGTCGAGATTAAAGCTCAGCTCCTAGAGTGCCAAATGTTCCCCGGGTGTGAGCTCGGTTGTGGTTATTGCAACATTTCGGTCAACTGGTGTGATAACTTGAGAAGCGGCATAGACGGTCTTATCAAAAGTGGTATACTTCAGATCACAACAACGGCGCCTACAAACCCAACAATCCCTTTGACAACAATTCCTGACTCTTCTACAACTGCAACAACAATCATTCCGACCAATTCATCAATATCATCAACAATGGCTTCATCTATCACTTCAACAAATCAAATGTCAACAACCATTTCTTCTACAACATCAGCATCCCTTTGTTCAGCAGAATCTTCTACAACGCCAACAGAAATTAATGAAGATATCTCAGCAGTCACCATCTACTATGATCCATCAAATGTTCCTCCAAACAACAACTTTCAACAACAAACAGTGGCACCTCCTACCAGATCACCGGTCACCATTTACTACGATCCGCACACCATTTTAGTACCTTCCTCTGCAGCAGTCAGTCCAGTTACCATCACGGTGCCTGGACCAGTTCCATATGAAAGCAGTAATGCCATACCTTGGCATTATGGCTCTGACCTCTACTGCAACGGGGAGAAAATCACCTTGGACTCTTCAACTTCTTCTCCATAGATTGATAATGTTGGGGGAGGCGGAGGCTTCACCAGAAGCGGACGCCTTTTTGCCTCACAATTGCAAAGACCTAATGCCGTAGCAGAAGCTGCTGCAAAAGCAAAGGGGAAGAGTGTGGTACCTGAAGAACCAATCATCAAAGAAACTCAGAAGACATCTTTTGAGCAAGATGTAGACGAGTTTATGATAATTATAAAGAGAAGTGATTACAAGGTGGTGGATCAGCTTCACCAAACTCCCTCAAAGATCTCCATATTGTCCCTGTTGATGTGTTCTGAAGCTCACAGGAATGCGTTACTGAAAGTCCTGCACGCAGCATACGTACCAGAGGAGATCACTGTTAATCAGCTAGAGACCGTGGTAGCAAATGTCAATACCAGCCATGGACTGGGCCTTACCAATGCTGACTTAACAACTGAGGGACACAACCACAACAAGGCTTTACACATCACTCTAGAATGTAAGGGTGCTGTTCTATCCCATGTACTGGTGGACACTGGGTCTTCACTCAATGTTCTACCAAAGAAAGCCTTAGTGAAGCTGGAGTATGATGGCTTAGCATTGCGTCCGAGTAATTTGGTGGTAAGAGCATTTGATGGCTCTAAAAGATCAATGCTTGGGGAGATTGATCTGCCTGTGATGATTGGCCCGCAGACTTTTAAGATTACCTTCTATGTGATGGACATTCAGCCGGCCTACAGCTGTTTGTTGGGTAGACCTTGGATCCATGCCGATGGCGCTGTTACGTCTACCCTTCACCAGAAGCTGAAATTCGAGTGGGAAGGCCAAATCATCACCATCTGTGGGGAAGAAGACATCTTTGTTAGCCATCTAGTTACGTACAAGTACATAGAAATGGATGGAGAAATCCATGAAACTATGAGCCAGGGGTTTGAGGCCCTGAATATTAATGAAGCATCTGCTCTACTGGGAACTTCCATGACGTCTTATCAACAAGCCAGGAAGGTTGTTGAGGAGGGTACTGCCCAAGGCTGGGGCAAGCTGCTGCCCGTGGAAAAGAAGGAAGACAGATTCGGGTTGGGTTACAAACCAACTCAACAAGATCAATCAGAGGCTTCCAAGAAGCCCAATTTTGTCAGCGGGGGAATGCTCACCCCTGATGCATTAAACAACTTGGAAGACGAGGAGGAAAGCGACCGCAACCTGGAGAGCTGGATACGTCCAAGGATCCTGGGGAGCCAAGTCCTTAACTACTCTTCCCAGGAAATTATAAGGGTTACTCTTGCAGAGTAATTATTATTTCCTGTAATTTTTAAGCATGCATCAAGTCTTGCATCTTGCCCAAGATGACAAGACTCATTTTGTAATCGGGCCATCTTGTAATTTTGTGCAAACAGATCAATCAATGAATATCGGACATCTTTTGCAAATGAGTCTTTTTCTTTTCCGCTCACTGTTTTTCATTTTTCTTTTTGTACAAAAATAAAATGGCAATGTTTTCCAAAATGATAACTTTATTTCACTTTTTCTAAACAAAGATTAAAATCGATCACTAAAATGAACAATCTAAACCCTTGCAGAGAGAGCCTTTCAGACTGCACCGACAATAGCACAGCTATGACTTCGTATGACTTTGACAATCCAATCAATCAAGCTAATGAAGGGGTTGAAGAAGATTTTGAGCTACCTGAAGAACTAGCTAGGTTGTTAAGACAAGAGGAGAAAGTTATCACTCCTCATCAGGAGGAGATCGAAACGGTTAATCTTGGTACGGAAGAAGACGTAAAAGAAGTTAAGATCGGGGCCTGCTTACAAGATTCAGTAAAAGAGCAACTAATTGACATGCTTCGGGAGTATGTGGATGTCTTTGCTTGGTCTTATCAGGATATGCCAGGGTTGGACACCGATATTGTCATGCACAAGCTGCCTTTAAAAGAAGACTGCCCGCCAGTAAAGCAGAAATTGCGTCGTACTCGCCCAGATATGGCAATGAAGATTAAAGAAGAGGTACAAAAGCAGTGGGACGCCGGGTTCCTTGCTGTAACTAGCTATCCGCCGTGGGTAGCTAACATTGTACCTGTACCTAAGAAAGACGGCAATGTGAGGATGTGTGTGGATTACCGGGATCTGAACAGAGCCAGCCCGAAAGATAATTTCCCTTTACCTCACATTGATGTATTGGTTGATAATACGGCTCAGTTCTCGGTATTCTCCTTCATGGACGGATTTTCAGGATACAACCAGATCAAGATGTCACCTGAAGACATGGAGAAGACAACTTTTATCACACCCTGGAGCACGTTCTGTTACAAGTTGATGCCATTCGGACTGAAGAATGCTGGTGCAACTTATCAACGGGCTATGGTAACATTATTCCACGACATGATCCATAAAGAAATTGAATGTTATGTGGATGACATGATTGCCAAGTCCCTCACAGAAGAAGACCACCTGGTAAATCTGTTGAAGTTATTCAAGCGTTTGAGGAAGTACCAATTGAAGTTAAATCCCAACAAGTGTACATTCGGGGTACGGTCTAGTAAGCTGCTGGGATTTATTGTAAGTGAGAAAGGGATTGAAGTTGACCCTGATAAAGTCAAAGCCATTCAAGAAATGCCTGCACCGAAGACAGAAAAAGAAGTTCGGGGGTTCTTGGGTAGATTGAACTACATTTCACGGTTCATATCTCACCTTACAGCAACCTGCGAGCCTTTGTTCAAGCTGTTGAGAAAGGAACAAACGGTCAGGTGGAACGAAGACTGTCAGAGGGCATTTGACAAAATCAAGGAATACTTACAAGAGCCTCCAATCCTTATGCCTCCAGTTGAAGGAAGACCTATGATAATGTACTTAACAGTATTAGAAGAGTCAATGGGGTGTGTGCTGGGCCAGCATGACGAGTCTGGCCGAAAAGAGTATGCAATATACTACCTAAGCAAAAAGTTTACCGACTGTGAACAACATTATTCACTGCTCGAGAAAACTTGCTGTGCTTTAGCGTGGGCTGCTCGCCGACTAAGGCAGTATATGTTGACCCACACCACCTTGTTGATTTCAAAGATGGATCCAGTTAAGTACATTTTTGAGAAGCCAGCACTTACCGGACGGGTTGCAAGATGGCAAATGATTCTCACAGAATATGACATTCATTACACATCCCAAAAGGCCATCAAAGGCAGTGTATTGTCTGATTATCTTGCTGAGCAACCCATTGATGATTACCAGCCTATGATATTTGACTTCCCTGATGAAGACATCATGTTCATTAAAGCAAAAGATCATGAAGAGCATGTTCACACTGAAGGGCCTGACCCGGAAGAAGAATGGACTATGATGTTTGATGGGGCTGTTAACATGAATGGTCGGGGTGTTGGTGCAGTACTCATTACGCCTAAGGGAGTTCACCTACCTTTCTCGGCAAAACTCACTTTTAACTGCACTAACAACGAAGCTGAATATGAAGCTTGTATTATGGGCCTTGAGGAAGCCATTGACCTCAGGATCAAGACTTTGACTGTGTTCGGAGATTCAGCTCTGGTAATTAACCAAACCAACAGCAAATGGTACACCCACCAGGATCATCTGATACCTTACAGGGATCATACAAGGAGGTTGTTGACTTTCTTTACAACGGTCAAGCTTGAGTATATCCCTCGGGATGAAAATCAGTTTGCAGATGCTCTGGCTACCATTTCATCCATGATCAAAGTTCAAGCTGCCAACTTCGTACCTCGGATTTCGGTGTCCAGACTTGACAGACCAGCATATGTATTCTCAGCAGACATTATCAAAGATGATAAGCCTTGGTTCCATGATATCAAATGCTTCTTGGAGGATCAAACATACCCACCTGGGGCATCTTCAAATGATAAGAAGACATTAAGAAGGATTGCTGGCAGTTTCTTCCTGAATACTGACGGTTCCCTGTACAAGAGAAACTTTGATATGGTACTCCTCAGATGCGTTGATAAGGCAGAAGCAGGGTTATTGATGCAAGAGGTGCACGAAGGATCCTTTGGTACCCATGCAGGCGGGCATGCAATGGCTAAAAAGTTGCTAAGATCAGGTTATTACTGGATCACAATGGATGCTGACTGTTGTGCTTATGCCAGGAAGTGCCATAAATGCCAGATTTATGCGGATAAGGTGCATGTGCCTCCCAATCCTCTGAATGTGATGTCTTCACCCTGGCCCTTTGCCATGTGGGGCATTGATATGATTGGCAAGATTGAACCGACTGCTTCAAATGGCCACAGATTCATCCTGGTAGCCATTGACTACTTTACCAAGTGGGTTGAAGCAGCTTCCTATGTAAATGTTACAAGGCAAGTGGTAGCCCGATTTCTGAAGAAAGACATCATTTGTAGATATGGAGTGCCCGAGCGGATCATTACTGATAATGGTTCCAACTTAAACAACAAAATGATGGCAGAGCTATGTCGGGACTTTAGAATCCAACACCACAATTCTTCTCCTTACAGGCCAAAAATGAATGGCGCTGTTGAGACAGCTAATAAATATATCAAGAAGATTGTGCAGAAGATGGTGGTTACCTACAAAGACTGGCATGAAATGCTACCATTTGCCTTGCATGGGTACCGTACGTCAATCATAACATCCACTGGGGCGACACCGTATCAACTTGTGTATGGTATGGAGGCAGTCCTACCTGTTGAAGTTGAATTACCCTCCTTACGGGTGTTAATGGATGTTAAGCTGAATGAAGCAGAATGGGTCCGATCCCGATACGAACAACTGAATCTGATTGAAGAGAAGAGATTAGCTGCAATCTGTCATGGGCAGTTGTACCAGAAAAGAATGAAGAAAGCCTTCGATCAGAAAGTCAGGCTCCGAGAATACCAAGTAGGGGATCTTGTGCTGAAAAGACTCCTTCCTCCTCATACAGACCACAGGGGCAAGTGGACTCCGAACTATGAAGGGTCATTCGTAGTAAAGAAAGTTTTCTCTGGTGGAGCACTGATGCTCAGTACTATGGATGGTGAATACTTCCTGTCCCCTGTGAATTCAGATGCAGTTAAAAAATACTTCGCATAAAAAATGACCCGTTGGACATAAAAACAGAATGTAAGTCCAGGCAAAAATAGGGCATCCCGGCGAGTCAAAAACAGAATAAAAGACTCGGGCAAAAATAAGGGAAAATAAACAAAAAAAATGTACACCCGCTGAGTTGAAAAGCCGCATTGGACAACTCAGGCAAAAAAGGGTATCCCGATGGATTGAAAACCCGAAAGGGCGATCCATGCAAAATAAGGGTATAAGCGAATAACTGTATTCTGAATTCGTCTGTATCACTCACAACTTGGTAAGCTTCGAAAGGTTCAAGCGCCGGTCAGAATCAGCCTTCTTCAGAAAGCAAGACGAGAAGAACGTCAAATGTCATACGAGTCATAGCAAAGGGAAGCTCCTTGAAGCGTCATCAACATTGCCAATAACTTTTATTTCTCAATTTGTAACAATCTCCTCATTTTAGGGGATTTGTTTCTTTGACTGTATCTCGCCGATTCAGGGCACACGAATTAATAAAATCAGATTTTCAGTCATGTTTCGTCTCGTACATTTTATTTTCATTTGCAAGAATGTCCGATGTCTTTAAGATACTGATTGCATAAATACAGATGCTTCTCTTCTAATATATATATATATATATATATATATATATATATATATATATATATATACGTGCTTGCAGGAAATATACTCACTCTCAGGAGTGCCTAAACTCTTATGATGGAATCTGGTAAAGGATACCTCGGGATTACTCGTGCGTTTCTCTAACTTTTCAGGATTGCAGGTATTCAAAGCATAGCATGGGGCATGAAAGCTTCGTCCCAGCAAGCTGGCAAATCATTATCTACTCAGTCTTAGCACCGGGGGTGCTTTCTCCCCAGCTAAGTTGCCATTTGTTATTTCCTCCTCAGCCAAGTGCAAAAGCCAGGGAACCATCTCCCCACGGAGTGTTAACCTCTATCCAAGAGAGCAACGCCTGAATATCTCACAACAGAGTGAAGAAAGCTTCTACAAACCCCAGCTGGGTCCCTCATTACCAGGATAGGTCTATCGGTGGCCTATCTCCCCACGCAGAGTCATACATGACAGATCTACCAATGATCTTATTCGCAGCTGGGATATCCACTTCGAGCAGATCAGCCAGAGATCTTCACAGCAATGGGATCCGAATCCCGGGTCGTCATTATTGCATAATCATAGAATTCGCATCATATTCTCCCTGTAGAGCGTAGCATTCCGTCTAATACGGAGCATTACGGCAAAAATCAAACATATTGCATAATCATAAGCCATGTTCTGAATCAAGCACTTGTGAATAGCTAGCGACCCATCAACAATGTACAGAAAACTCCCCAGATTCCCCAGCAGAGAGCCAAAGCACTTTCCTTAAAGAAACAGATACCTCATGACACCCGTCCGTGTCATATCCCCAGTAGAAAGCCAAAGCGTCCTCTTTGCACTCACAGATACATATATCTATACAAATTCCCTGACACCCGTCCGTGTCACCTTCCCTAACATAGCTACCTAAACACTTTGTAAATCATACACTTGTTTATAATATACCTTTTGCCGACACTCGTCTGTGTCATACTCTCCCCAGCAAGTTAAACACTCGTGTACACCACTCATACTTATTACTCCTGTTTCACCCGTACAGATACTCGTCCGTATCTTTAATACACCACTTATACCCCCTCAGATCCGACACTCGTCCGTGTTCTTTGTTAACCAGTTGGTACTCGTCCGTATCATCATCTCTGAACATGTGTCAGCGTTTGTTTCTACTGATACTCGTCCGTATCATGGTCTTAAGGATGCCCGTTCGCATCTTTAATCCATACACGTGTCAAACACTTATGTCTTCTCGAATTTAGACACTCGTCTGTGTCTACTGTTCCCCAGAAGAGTCCCCGCAGAATCAATACCCGTCTGTGTTCTTTGTTAACCAGTTGGTACTCGCCTGTACCATCATCTTCGAACATGTGTCAGCATCTGTTTCTACCTGATACCCGTCCGTATCATAGTCTTAAGGATGCTCGTCCGCATCTTTAGTCTATACACGGTACCCAAACACTGATACCTCTCATTTCTTGGATATAGACACTCGTCCGTGTTTACTTTTCCCGAGCGAAGTCCCCAACAAATCTTGTTAAACTATTTCCTCTCTGACTGACATTCGTCCTATGTCATGATACCTTTTCGGCAGCCGTACCCTGCCGGGTGATCGTCCTTCACCTTTTTGATGACCGTCCTTCATCACCCCCGGTGGAGTCTCTATTTCATTAGAACCCCTTCCTATCCGACATTCGTCCTATGTCGTGATATTTTTAGCAGCCGTCCCCTGCTAGGTGATCGTCCTTCACCTCCTGATGATCGTCCTTCATCATTCCATCCGATGGTCGTCCCCATCGTTGATCTTGCTATCTGACATTCGTCCTATGTCATGATAAACCCTGAGAGCAGTCGTCCCCTGCTAGGTGATCGTCCTTCACCTATTGATGATCGTCCTTCATCATGCTTATCCGATGGCCGTACCCATCGTCGACCTTTTTATCCGGCATTCGTCCTATGTCGCGATGCTTTTGGCAACCGTACCTTGCCTGGTGATCGTCCTTCACCTTAGATGACCGTCCCTCATCTTATTCCCCAACAGAGCAGCCGTCCCCTGCTAGGTGATCGTCCTTCACCCTTTGATGACCGTACCTCATCATTAATCCCAAGAGAGTCTTATATCTTTACTTGATGGCCGTTCCCATCACAATCTCTCATATCCCCAGCTTGTCGGCCGTCCCCGTCACTGCTTTATTTCCCGCATCTTCCCTAGCGTATCGGTCGTCCCCGTCATCACTTTATCCCCAGCAGTCGTCCTCTGCTCGATGGTCGTCCTCCGTCACCCGCACTTTATAATTATACTTTATTTTTCTTTTACAATCTATATCCCTTTTCTTCTTCATTCTATGAGTGCAAATTTTGGACTGTCTTTGGTATTCAACCACAAGTTACCTTGTTTTCCTGTTAAGCCGTTGCTTACATCCTGCATAGCTAACTCATGTTTGAATAGGGGCAGCTGTAAACACCCCAAATTTTCCCTCACTCATTCACACCATGGCTTGTGATATCTTCATATGCATAAGTTCAATCATAGCATCTCATATTGCATTTTTGCTTCACTGCATTGCTTCTAAGTCATCTGCATCTAGGGTTTGTGATCTGAGCTATCCAAGGGCCATTTGAGCCACTCCAAAGGTCATCAATCACTTCAAAGGGGTCCATGTATGTTCAAGCATCATATTATATTCCATCAAAGTCAAGAAAGTCAAAGAATCACAAGAACTGAGAAAGGCATGGAGGCAGAGCCAGGTTTAACTGCACAGATGACCTAAAATTAGGGTTTTGGTTTCAAAGGCCATAACTCCAAATTTTTTGGTCATTCTTGTTTCTATTGGTCTCTATATGGTATAGGGATCATGCATATCAATTTTCATGAAGAAATTCCATGAGGAGGGCATCTGATCAAGAGTTGACTTCTTGAGCAAGGCAGTGCAAAATCAGGGCATCTGAGGCCCCCAATGACCCAACCAAAGGGTGTTAATCATCATTTTGATTGTGTATGATCTTTATTTGATCATAGAATATGTTGTAAGTTCACAAAATTGAAGAATTTCAAGCCATTTGCAAAGTTGCCTTTTTGGGAAAATGACTTGTAATGGAAACTTGCCATTTTGGGAAAGTTTTTCAACCCTTGCTTTTTGATTCAAAAATGCTTCAAATGGGAAAACTTTGGTCATGAAAGTTGTAGAATGGATCATTCCCTTTTCAAAAAGTACAAGAACTCATTCTAATTCATTTTGGATCAAAAGTTATGGCTTGTCAAAGTTGGGAAAAATCACATAATTTCAAGTTATGTACCAAAGAGGCAAAGTTGCAAAATCCCTTGCCAAGGTGAAATGAGACCTCAAAGTGACTTCTAATCTTTGCACAAACATAAACCAATGCCTAAAAGTCATAATGGACCAAAGGTTTTCCCATTTTCATGACTTATGGATCAAAAAATCACAAAAGGGGCAAAATTGGACAAAGTTGCAAAACATCATACAAACCCTAATCCACTTGCTAATTGGCTTCAAGATTGATCCCATGGTTCTCCTCATTCCTTGTTGCGCAGGACACCCCTTTGTCCTTGGCCTACAAATGACCCATACCTCTCTTACACCAAACATTGACTTTATGCAAAAGGGCCATACCAATCAAGATAGGCCACACCAACTCCACAGACCTATCACAGTGTGATAATTGGACAAAGAACAACTAAAAGCAACACACAACACAAGCTGAAACCTCAGATTGCCATAGTCATCGAAAATTCTCCAACTTGCAAAACCTTTCGAATCTCTCAGCTCACTCAACCAATCTTCAAACAAACTTCACCATTGATCTCAAAGTGACTCACTGGCCACAAACCAACCATTGAAACAGCCAAAAACACCCCATAAACCAAACACGATTTCTGACCAGTTGGCTTGCAAACTCCCAAATCAGCCAAAAGAAATTCCTTCCAAGCATCAAAACTTCATCAGGAGTTCAAGGGGAGTGGTTTGCACAAAGAGAGAAGGCCTAAATGTCCCAAACTGAGAAAGCTCAAGCTCAGGTACCTCCTTGAAAATTTTTTCCAGAACTTGTTTCTTTAGTTATAGAATGGTAGAGTATGTTCCACTGATCACTCTGAGCTTTATACTTTCGAAAATGGTTGAGAATTGAGTTTGTATAATTGTTCTGAAAGTTTTGACATTTTTAATCTTTCCTTCGAATCTTGTGTTTGAGCAGAAATAAATTCTTTTTGAGTGTAGATTCATGTTTAGGAGGGTGAGGGGAGTTGATCTGGAGCTTTAGAGCTCCAGAAATAACGTAGGGAAGAAGTTGGCAACTTTCAGTTGAGGGGGTCACCGGAGAAGACGACCGGAGCTCTTCTCCGGTGACCTGAAGGTCATTAATGTGTTAATCTGGATTAGGGTTTGATTTGAATGTGGAGCGTACGATTTCATTTCCCGCGCGTGTCCAATGGCCCAGATTGTCCCACTTAACCCTAATTTCCAATTATTTAAGTTAACCAGGATTAATTAATTATTTAATTGAGATTTATTCAGTTTGAATTGTGGACACTAGATCACGCGCGTAGTCAACTCCCGCGTCTCAGCTTTGAATCTTGGCCCTCAGATCTGATTACTTCCCATTTAAATCAATTTTTATTTCATTTTAATCCCTTTTTCTTTGTCATTTATTTTAAAATAGTTAGAAAAATCCTAAAAATATTTCCCTTTGCATTTTTGTTTCAAATATTTTTCTCAATCAGAAAATGATTTTTATTTTATTTTTTGCATTAAAAATTATTTTTAAATCATTTAAATGTTTATTTTTAATTAGTTAATGAAAATTAATTAATTAAAAATACACTTAGGTATTTAAAAATCACCAAAAAATTCACATTGCATTTAGAAACATTGTCCAACTCTCAAACCAAATTTCTTTTTTGTTCTTGATGCCTTTTGATCATTTTCATTGGATTTAATTTCATTTTTAGGCAATATTTTGCTTCAAACTTCAAAAATTCCTTTCTGCCTAACCATTGAGAGTTGGATGATGATTCTTCTTGCATTGCACTCTTCATAGCATGTAGTTTATAGGATAAAATTGGTTTGATTTGATCTTGCATTTTCATTTTGTTTAGCATTTTTCTTGGTGAGGCACCCCAAAACCCTAGCAATCTTAGGAAATTCGTAACTTTCACTACGTTAAGATTTGGATCCCCTCCTTTGGGCAGTGAGCTTGTATAGGTTTAGGGTGTCCTTGTTTGCATTTTCAATTTTTTATTATGTCATTTGCTTCTGGTTTTGGATTTTTGCTTTGCATGATGCATGTAACCCTAATTTGTGCCTTCCTTTGCATCCTTCTTTCATTTGCTTGCATCCATTGACTTGCCATGACATTTTGTGCATCCACATGATTCATAATGCACCTTAGGATATATTAGAATCATGTTTGATCATTGCATCTTTCATCTGCCATGTTGTATGTCCATTACATTTCATAACTTTTCATGTACATTCATGGTTCAATGCATGCCTCATTTGCATCCTTATGCTTGTTTGATCATTCCCATGCCTTGCCTCATGTTTGTATCATCTCTTAGCATCATTAACTTCATGTTCTTGCTCCTGGTTTTGGTTTGCATCATCACATTTCATCTCATTTGCATTGCATTTCATTTCTTATGCTAACATTTCAGGTGGTAAGTTGTTTGAGAAGTGAATTTGCCTTCACTTCTCATAATCTCTTTTCACCTCTTTCATACTTCCTTTGCTTCATTTTGTATGTGTATTGGATTGAGCTTGCTCATTCTTGTTCATCTTACTTTCTTTCTTCAAGCAAATTGTCTTCTTAAGTGAAGCAAGTTGTTTTGATTCTCTTTGCTTCTTGCTCCTTTCATCTGCTTCCTTCCTGGTGGTTTCTCTGAAGATCTCCTTGCAAACCTCATTAACCCTAGGATCTCCAAGCATGATAACAATTAGGGCTTGATTAGTCTCCCCATTTAGTTTTACCTTTGAGTCATCTTTGAGTCTTCTCTTCTTACCTCTTAATCAAGGACTAAACCCTAAAGGCTTTAAGGCTTTGTGATTAAGCTTATGCCTGCATCCTTCTATTAGGATGGAGTGTATAACTTTAATCCTAAGTGTTAAATCCTTAATGTGTTTAAATCCTTTAATCAATTCACCTAATAATCATCAAGACATCAAGATTGTAACTTGGGCCTTGCATCAGGGTTCTAATTCTTCCTTAACTGGTTAAGAAGGACTAACCCTAGTGTTAATGGACAAGTCCCCCTCAAGTTGTCTTACAAATCATAAAAATCACTTCTTCATCTTATCATTAACTAAAATCCATTTAATAAAGGTTTTGTTTTGTCATGAGGTTAATCCCTAATCATGGATTAAGTTGAGGAGCTTTCCTCAGCTTAAATGTTCTCATCTATTATCCTTCTATTAGGATGGTGTAATGAGTTCATTAAATCCTTGATTATGGCTTAATCTCATTACTTAACACTAAACAAAAACAACAAAAACACCTAATTAATCACAAGTAGGTTAATGATCTTAATCCTACACCATGGTGATTAAGTGTGAGGTGCTTACTTCATACTTAAGGTATTCTCATTACCCCTAATCAGAGGGAGGATGTGATGAGTTTACTAACCCATTGGTTTAGGCTTAAGCTCATTAATTTATGACAAATCTACAAAAGCAATAAAAGATTGAAAACACAAAAACAAACAATAATCGTCTCCTCCGGGATTCTTTTCTCACCTCATTCACTCACAAACGAGAACTTGCTTCTTACGTCTAATGCAAGACAGTTTGCACCTGAGCCAGACAGGTCATACACTTGAGCATAGACAAGCAAGCAGTTCATAGTCAGTTTATCTTCAGTCTCTTTGGGTCTAACTACGGTGTTCTGACTTCCTCATTGCACAAGTGGATACGTAGGCATAACTTAACAGTTATCGAACAAAAGTCTCTGTATATTCCCCCTCTTTCCAGCATTATTCTTTAAGCCTCATAGTCTTGAGCATTTCACTCTTGTTCTTACACTGACACTTCTTTTATACACCTCACTTTTCTTTTACACTGACACTTGCATTCTTTCCAGCTTTGATACACAAATTGCACTGACACTACCCCTTTTAAAACACAAATCTTTTAAGCGTGGATCCCGTCGAGTACGGCAGACAATCCAGGTGCTAATACCTTCCCAGGTTGTAACCAACCCCCTTTCTCAGTCTCTCTGGTTCGCAACCGTCTTATCCATGTCTTTTCTAGGTTTATGCAGCATTACCTTTCCTCCGGGATAAAAATGCCTAGCTGGCGACTCTTGTCTTTCTGAGTTCACCCCTGTGTGTTCTCTCTCCTTTCTCCGACCGTTCGCGTCTGTACCCCTCTTGACTTGGCCTCATTATGTGGGAGCGACACTCTGATCCTCATTTTCCCGATGAGGTACGTAGGCAGCGGGGTAGGGCCCGTGCGAGCACATTCTTTATTTTCCCTACATTTTCCCCCTTCCTTTTCGATATCTTTTCCAGTTCCCTTTCTCACTTCCCTTCTAGTTAGCGGTTTTCTTCAGCAGCATCTTATTTCTCACCTTTTGAAACAGACTAACAAGCGTGGATCCCGTCGGGTACGGCAGACAATCTGGGTGCTAATACCTTCCTAGCTCATAACCGACTTCCGAACCCAGATCTTTGGTTCGCAGGACCTCGTCCTTTCCTTCTTCCTCGGGTTTGTGCAGCATTACCTTTCCCGTTCCTTCGGGATAAAAATGACTGGCTAGCGACTCTACCTTTTCCACGCCACTTTCGCGTTTGTACTAGGATGAATATCCCGGGAGCGACAGCTGGCGACTCTGCTGGGGATCGAACCCTGAATCTCTGGTTTCCCCTTGAGAGTCAATCATAGCGCATGTTTGTTTCTCTTTCTTTGGGTGTGTATCTGTTTGTTGATGTGTGCTTTAGTTTAGATTTATTGTTTTCATTTACAGACTTTACAACTTTACTTTACAGCATTTATTTACCGCTTTCAGTATTTATTTTCCATGCATCATATATATTGGACTGTCTGGTTTGGTTTTTTTCTGTGGGATGGGGTTACTGTGAGATAAGCCAAATACCCGGCTTGAGTGCACCCTAGGACTAGCGTGGACACGTTGTACTCGTATGTGGCATGATGAGTGGTGATGTGTTCCACACCCAGACTGCGACTGTCTTGGAAATATCTTGTGTGGGGATTTCCTCCACTTCGAGATAGGACATTCATAGTTATGTGCATCTGGGGACCGATCATTAAAGACCATAGTAGAAACAACCATCCCCAGTGATGACAGTGGCAGACCACATTTGTTAGCAAACCCACTCGCATCCAAGGGCCTATTGGGAACTTGCATAGGATGGCCCGGTTTTCTCATTGGAACTCAGTCAAAGCGAATTGTTCGTATGACGATAGTATTGTATCCTTTGGGATGAATGTACTATTGTTTCCCGATTCAGTGCTTGAAGCTGGGGACTTATGAGGGATGCTTGTTTTCCCCGGACTCAGCTGAGACGTCCCTAGGTAGTACGTAATGCCAAATTGATTCCCTAATTCGGTCATGAGATATTTCTCGGAAATGGTGAACATATTATTGCTATCCGACTTTGAGAGTCCATGATGTTGACTCAGAGTAGCACACCCATGAGATGGGAGGGGTTTACAGGTTTGCAGGAACCCTGAAACATTCAACATACCCGTTTTGCCAGCATTGTTCAGTATTATGATCAGATTCTACATGGTCCTTTGGTTTTAAGATCCAGGATTTCGGTTGTACTGTTATTATGACTCTTCACTAGCACGTGACTGTCTTCTCAGCACCAACCTCAGACCAATAATCACCAGACCATTGATCACATTCCAGTGCATTACATAACATCATTTGCATGCTTGCATTCCTAACACATGTTTACTCATTTGCAGGGTTGCATTTCGCATCCCCGTGGACACATCATACGCATTCATTGCATGATTTCCATATTTATTATGTTTTGATAGGTTATCCGGACTTCCTAACTTATTCAACTACATGCAGTATAGCTTGTCAACACCTTCATTGATATCTGACTCGCAGAAATCGAGTAATAATGGTTGAGCGAATGAAGAATGATCTCAATGAGCTCCGACAAAGAATGGATCAGTTCATGGAAATGATGATGGGCATGGCCCAGAACCAGGAGCGCCTCAGATTGATATTTGAGCAACCCCTGGTGAATGATAATACTGGAACACCTGCTGGGACTATGGATCCAAACGCTACTCGTAACGAAGGGCCAAATCCAAATGGGACTGGAGCCCGTAATGTAGTTTTAGAAGACACACCAGAAGACCAGTTCACTCTACTAGATGCTGACATGGGTAATGCGAATGAGATCAATGGTCGAAGGTATGAAGAGCTCGCAAAAAAGGTTAAGGTCATGGAATGTCAGAATTCCTTGGGCATCGATGTAACTAGTCTTGGTTTGGTACCTGGTGTCAGAATCCCTCCTAAGTTCAAGGTGCCATCATTCGACAAGAACAACGGCAACACATGCCCTAGAACTCACATTCAGGCATATTTTGGAAGAATCTCGGCTCACACTGATGACGAGAAACTTTGGATGCATTTCTTTCAAGATAGTCTATCTGGAGCTTCGTTGAGCTGGTACATGAAGCTAAGCAGGGCTCTATCCTAAGCTGGAAATATTTGGCTGAAGCTTTTCTCAAGCAATATCAATACAATATTTATATGGATCTGAATCGCACCCAGTTGCAGAACTTTTCTCAAGGACCTAAGGAAAGTTTTAAGCAATATGCCCATAGGTGGCGTGAGCTGGTTGCACAGGTTCAACCTCCGTCGCTGGACCGGGAAATGGCAGACATGTTTATGGGCACCTTACAAGGCGCATACTTGGATCGTCTGGCCGCCTGCCCGTCCATCGGTTTTGGTGATATCATCATCGCGGGAGAAAGAATAGAAAACTTTTTGAAATTGGGAAAGATCCAGGATGCAAGTGGTGCTAGTTCTTCTGGTGTGAAAAAGCCTTTCGGAAATGGCCAAAGAAGAAGAGAAGGAGATACCAATTCCATGTATATGGGCTGAGATAGAGTTTGTTCTCAAGGTTACTACCAAATAGCTGCAGTGACTATTACGCCACAGGTTCAACAACAACCTCAGGGTCAGCAACAACAGGCCCAGAGACTATTTTAGCAAAGAGCGAGGGACCGCAAAATTGACCCCGTCCCATGTCCGTATGTTGTATTTCTTCCAAAGCTGCTAAAGTTAAACATGGTCGAGCTTCGTACCATGAGAGCTCCTTCTCCTGACAATCTACCACCCAATTTTGATGCAAACGCCAGGTGCAAGTTCCATTCATGTTCCCAGGGGAATAGCATTGACAAATGTTGGGCTTTTCAGAACAAGGTACATGACCTAATTGACTCCAAAGCGATCAATTTTTCTCCTCACCCAAATGTACTCCAAAATCCACTGCCTAATCACGGTGTAGCCGGTGTCATGGTCATTCTACCAGATGGTCCGTATTAAGCAGAAATCTTCAGGTTGCAAGGGTATTCATGAAGCGAATAAAGCTAGCAGTATTCAAAAAATTTCAGTAATGGAAATTGTGTGTCTGTCTTCCTTCAATGCATTTCCTTCCCTTTTGAGGGGAACTACGTCGCTCTGATTCTTCATTGGTCACACGTCAATGGAGATACGTAGGCAGAAGATCGTCGGGTCTTTCCGAGCAACCTTATGGGGCAACTTTATACCCCCAAATTTACTCTTTCCACTGAGACGTCTCGTGTCAGAGCCTCAAGGTCAAAATAACTGAGTGAAGACTGATAGGTCTAGACGGAGTCAAGCCTCCTCAACTACGGAAATATTTAGCTTCTTTACTGCATTTCCATTTGTAGTTTCTTTTATTTTGTTAAACAATTGTATACATGTACGAAAGTTGTTTGCTTTTGAATGTTATAAATAATAAAACTCATATGTTTTTCTTGAAGTAATTCGTTCGCATTTACTTATAATTCTGTATGTGTACATTACAATACCAATTGTCGTGCTTAAACTCTATGAAGGAGGATGACGAAACAAAAACGCAGGAATCTCTAATTGTATGATCTCAAATAAAACCCTGTTGACGATGTACATGCTTTGTTTCAAATCCATAAACATCGAAGATATAAGGGAGATAGACCCTTGATAACCCTTTGAGCCTTGAAGTAGGAGTTTCTTTTCGCATGGAAAAAACCCTAACATGTAACCCAGGGGCAGGGTAGGTATCAGCTAGTTGGACTAAGCGTTCAGACTTTCATAAAGGAGTGTATCTGAAGATTCATTACATCCCAGCATACCAATCAAGAGGTCCAAAGACCAGAAACCACAAGAGTTATCCTAATCAAAAGGTCCAAAGATTGAAAGCCACGACAGTTATCCTTCATCAACCAAAGAATGAGGCAGTCACAACCCTCGCAAAGCAATCAAGACAGAAAGTGTCACACGATTTTTTCAAAAAAAAGAAGAAATGAAAAAGCACGCTAGGTCGAAACTTGATAACAAGAGACTTAGGCAAAAGCTGGGGCATCCCGCTGGACTTTGCAATCGAAGATTCACAAGAATCAGTCCAGGCAAAAGCAAAATAACGCAAAAGCGAAAGACAAAAAAAGATTACGCAAGAAAGATCCTCAAACAAGAATAAAGTCATGTGGTACAGACACGAAAGACAAAGGGGTGACTGACTCCAAAATGATAACTTGAGTGGTGCTTGAATCGTTAGCAGCAATGGCTCCTCAATAAACACGAAACCCTATGAAAGTTGAGCGCTTGTGAAGACTAGCTGAATATAGGAATGGAGAAAATCACGAAGATGGGTGGGCACATATAAACTTTGAGCCTATATCCTTCATTTCTCAAATTGTGAACCAGGCCACGATACAACCCTCGAAAGTCCTAATTGAAACAGGGTTAATTCGAGAGCGTACTAACACGAGATAGCGTTCCTGACTCCTATGAGTTGTTCTAAAAGATCCTTGTTGGTATTGCATGTGCATGCTTTCACTTATTCAAATAATGTCGTATCTTAACCAGTGATTTGCTTACAAAGGTTTGCGACATATTTTCAATAAAGACTTCAAGATTAACATGTGTGTTTGTAACACGGTGGGAGAACTGACTTTAGTTAAATGTTGCGGATAGCAAGAGTCGCCACCGACTTTTATTTTATCCAAAGGAAAGGGTATAAAAGAACAGGAAAGACCTTAAAAGATTTTTGAGTTCGGGGGTAGGTTATGTAAAGGGAAGGTGTTAGCACCCTTTACATCCATGGTTATCCATGGGCTCTTAGTTACTTAGCTCACTTTAAATTGTTTTGAGAAGTGTAGTGTGTGATTAAAAATTTTCTTAAGTACTTTATAATGACCCTTGTACGGATATATATAAAGACTTTGTTTTGAAAATTGTTTAAAATGTAAAGTGTAATGAAGTAATTTGATGAAAAAAGTGAGCAAGTACTTAAGAGGAACCTACCCTAAATTAAATCTTTACTATTCTTAAATGTTCTTTCAATGGTAAGACTATCCCTATTATTAAGGAATAGGTAGTCATTACATTGGATGTATTAAGGGACAAACGTAGGGTCATCGTATGGTCAATGAAGGCAACTTAAAGGATGTCTTTAGCAATTCGTAGGGACTATCATCATTTATTCGAAGGGACAAGATCATTATTCCGTAGGCAACCTCGAAGAGACTTGATCTTTTAAACCGTAGGGACTATGATGATTTATATTCGAAGGGACTTTGCTTAAGACACCCTACTTGACCTTTTGAATTAGGCAACTGAGAGACAACCCTAGGAAGTGCAAGATGGCGATCAAAGATCGACTTACGTGTGTGCGTGTTTATTTTCAAATATTTAATATTATTTAATTAGTTTTCTAAATTTAATTAATTACAATTATTTTTCACTCCCTATTTACCATACAAGAAATTCCTAAACTATTACAACGCTTCGGGGTAGATACATAAAAATTAATATATTTACCCTAATTTTAACTTAATAAAATAAACTATATACAAAATACTATTATTATTATAAGAAAAAGTTTATTGATTAATTAATCTTTTTTTTTTAAATTAATGATCTAAGTCCATATTAATTTTCATTCGGTGCTTGGCACGCCCTAAATTACTAACCACGCAGGCCCTAAATTACTAACCACGCCGGGAATAATAAAAATAAATAAAGGCAGAAATTTAAAGACAGAAAAATAAAAATTCTTACACTATTACATGGCTTCGGGACAATTACATAATAGTTAGGCGGAAAATAACACTAAATTATTACATCAAGGAGACAGTTACGTAATTATAAGGCGAAAAATAAAAACTAAATTATTACAAATATGAAACAGTTACATAATATGATAAACAATAAATGAATAACATAAAAATGAGTTAGAGTTAGAGTGAAAATTAGAGTTCAAGGTTTATAGAGGAAATTATTAAGAAAAAAAAATTTGGGTTAGTGAAAAAAAAAAGTTAAGGTTTAACACATTAAAATTCATAAAGAAAATATATAATCAGTTTTAGAGAAGCAATTAAGATTTATATAAAAAATTTAAGGTTTAGGAAAAGAACAAGGTTAAAAGTTTATGGTTTAGAGAAAATAACACGGTTAAAGTTTATGAGAAAGTTTTAAGGTTTACATGAAAGAAAAAAAAAATCATAAAGAAAATATATAATCAGTTTTAGAGAAACAATTAAGGTTTGTATAAAAAATTTAAGGTTTTAGGAAAAAAAAATCTGGGTTAAAGTTATAGGTTTCAAATTTAGAGTTTGTGGCGAAATTGTCAAAATTTATGAAAAAAATCAGGGTAGTTAGTTATGTAAAATGTGCAGATCTAAATATATGCATATAAAATAATATGAATTAAAAAAAAACAACGATGCTGCTAACGCAAAATTGCGATCATCGCAACTGGATCGGATCAACACAAATATCACGCCTTATACACATAGATGCGAAAACGGCGTATCGACACGATCCGATCCAAATAACGTAATCAAATTATTATAAAAAATAAATAAATAAATAAAACATATTTAATAAAATAGTTAACCTTTTTATTTATATATTAATCTTATATATTACATAGTATATCTTTTGTATATTATAAATATTATAGACTAACATTATATATTTTATAAAAGTATTAAAAAATATTGTATGAACAACAGTTAAACACGTATGGAAAAAAAGAAGATCATGTCGAAATAATACAGAAACCGCATATGCATATAGTTAAATGAAATTCAAAACTAAGTAAAACATAATAGTATGAAACCAAGTTTATCAAAATAGTAGCATCAGTATATCATGTATATGCATGAACCAAAAGTGCATATCGCTAGAAATTAACGGAATAGTGTGAATTTCTGAGAGAAAATCGTACACGAACTAACTGATGCACCGTTCTCACTTTTATTTTCTTTTTCCTCCTCTCTATCAGTCATGCTAGCAAATATATATAGGAACAAATTAGGTTAATGATAATGGGCCTAAGTTTATTTTGAAACCCAATATTAAATTAAAAACTGAATAAAGTTAAATAATTAAAATAGTTAAAATTAAAATAAAAACTAATTAACCTATTTATTTATTCTAGACCCAATATAAAAATAAATAGACTCAAAAAAATAAAAGTCGGGCACCAAAATGTTTGAAAAAATAAAATGAACACGTCAAAATAATCAGCGCAAAATAAATGACTCGAAAAAATACAGCGTTTGGTCGGATTTTGAAATAAAAATTATGACCGTTTAAACTGCTCAGACTGATCAACATATGACCAAAAATAGTCGTAAAAATATTTTTAGCATGTCAAATTAAACCACGTGAACCGCAGATTATTGTTACCGACATTTGCAAACTTAAACTTGACATTTTTTTGTTGACTAATTTTAGGCACAGTTAAAAAGTTAATTTGACCAGTCTGTTTGTAAATTCCGAGAAATTATTCCGGCTAATATTAAGACAGAAAAAAATGTTATGCTATGAAGATGATGCAAATGAATGTGAAACAAAAAATTGGTTAGAGTTAAAAATAGAGGGCAAATTTTGGGGTGCAACAGTGTTGCATTAGAATTTTCATTCTCATAATAAACATTTTCTGCTTGCATACATCTGTTCGACATCATAAGAAGTTTACATACGAGAATTCAGTCCTAAAGCTTAATCTTGCCAAGTTGAGAAGTCTGAAACTTCTGAAAGACAATCACGCTGAAGTTCACTTTTCCGAGAAAGCTCCATTGAGTAAGAACTTTCCCAACCAGTCGTGGTAAGAGTCAGCCAATCTGGGGCAATCACGTCGAGCAATCTCTTCAAAGTTCAGCCAAACTGGGGCAATTACTTCGAGATTCAAATCTTTCCAAGAGAAAAGATTAGTCAGTCAAGTGCAGAACTATTCAAATACTCGTACTGGGGCAGGCCACCCTAATAGCACGAGAACTCATTCTTTCCCGAAGACAGACAATCAGAAGCGTCTATCCAGAGTTCAGAGTACCAAGACAACATTACTCTTGAAGGGTTTTTATGTCACCTTCTTTCATGACTCTTACTGATTGAGTCCATTACCCATATAACGGTCGCTCGTCAATCCAATTATCTCGTTCAGCGCTTCCAACAGCTACAAGCTCATATGTGTTGACTAGGTCTACCTCCCTAGCAAGGTTATTACACCAATTCATGCAATCACCGTGATACTTAAGAGTTTAAAGACGCTAAGTCTTTTGTAAAATCCTCTTAATGTGAAGTCCAGACAAAGGCAAATGATCCCCAGCACGATGCGACTTGAAATCTTTCCTCCTCAGTAGGACGTGGTTCGATTTTGTTACCCCCAACATACGAATGGAAATTATCCCCTAGTAAAGTAGCCAAACTTTTTCCCCATCAGGTTTCCACGATCCTGTTCCCCAGCAGATATAGGGTATATCATATTCCCTAGCAGATCTTAGACAAATTTTTCCCTTCCCCACAGTGGTCTGGAAAATCCAGGTAGACAAGAGAGTTCTTCTCAGCAGAGCTTCGACAAGACCTTTCCCCAGCTAAGTCGGAAAGTTGCAGATCCCCCAGCGGAGTCTTATGGGAAAGGTACAATTCTCAGCAATTGAGGTATCCTCAGGGTGGAAAAATATAGACAGTTCATCCGCAGTGTGAGAAGTTATTCTTGAATACCAACCACAGGTTGGCAGAAGTCCATCCACAGTGTAGCAAAGTACCTTGAAGTCCAACTGAAGATTGGCAAAATTTCGTCCTCAGGATGGCAAAATACCCAAAAGTCCACTCATTGTGTGGCACGTCATTAATTGCTCAAGTACATCAAAAGTTCACCCGTAGCGTGGCAAATCAACAGCCTCCCAACATTATTCCAAAGCATTCATCGGGTTACTATTCTTCACATCAGAGTTCTCCCCAAGCAGAGTTCAAATGGTTGGGTGTATTTCCATGTTCTTTCTCCACATAGCGCAAATTTTTTGGTTGTTTCTAGTATTCAATCCCTTCATACTTCAAACTTCTGAAAGCAATTGCTATCATCCATTCAAGTCTACAATGATTGAATAGGGGCAACTATAACACCCCAAAATTTGCCCTCTTATTTATTATCAACCTCAAGCAGCTTGCGTTTCATTCTCACATCATTCCTCATATCATTGCATACATCGCATAATAAAAATAATAATAAATCATGATCATTTGCATGTGCATGAGGCATGTGATCGAGCAAGGCATGTCAATCATTGGAGCTCAAGAGAAAACTAATGCAACAAAAATATCCAAGGTCATTTCCAAGAAGCTGCCACCAAATAAAAGGAAAATTCACATTTCTCTGCCGTTAACCGGTTAACGCATATGGTTAACCGGTTAAAGGGGGCGAATTTTAGGCAAAAATGTCAAAAAATAGTTGTTTTCACCATTTCCCTCCACTTTTTCTCTTCCTTCTTTCTACCTTGCCTTACACTCCTTACACACTCCACTTTGCCTTGGATTATTCCACCACCTTCTAGACCTTTCCACACTCTTCCAAGGAATATTCTAGAAACCCTAACTAACTTCAACTAACTCCAAGCCTAGTTCAAAGCCTCGTCCTCCTAACCTAATGCCAAACCTAAGTCCTAACCCAAGCCTCATGCCAAGCCTAACTTCTATATAAGCTTAATTCATTCCAAACCTCAAGACTTCCACTTCATTCTCCAAATTTCACTTCATCTCTCTCATTTTCTCTCAACTTTTTCTCCCATTTTCACCAAATTCACCTAAAGCTTCTCCATAGAAGTTCTTCAAGTTTTCCATTGAAACTTGAAGAACTTGAAGTTAAACCTTCATCAATCATCAATTCCATGGCTTATTGAATAAGTAGCTATTGTTTTTGGATTGACTCTAGCTACTTGGAAGTGATTTTGCTAGTGTTCATCAATATCGTCATCAACCGCATTTATTTTGCGCATTCGCGGATAGCATCAGAGCTTCGGTTTTCTCTCCTCTATCGTGTTTCGATCGACAATACAACACTCACCTAAGTAAGCCTCTGCTTTGTAGGTTGGTGAATCAAAATCACTTTCTTGATTTAAGTTATTTCTCTTCATCTCGCCATACGACATTCTTCACTTTATCGTTTATGCGTTTATCGAATTTTTGGTGGATTAATCACTAAGCTAGAAATTGTAGCATGCATGTGGCTTTCTTAAGTGCTAAAATGTTGCTTTTAGGTGTAAAATTTGTGCTCATTTGATAGGTTAATTATATGAGCTTTTGGAAATAAGTTGGTAGGATAAAAGTGCTTTCCATGACTATTTTTTAAGTTTCTGTTCAGTGTTAGCCGGTTAACCCCTGGAGTTAACCGGTTAACGCGTCTGGTCTGCGTTGTGTTTGTCTGTGTGTTAGGGTCTGTTAACCGGTTAAACTATAGTGTTAACCGGTTAACGTTGTACATACTTGGAAAACATGGTTGTTTGCTTGCATATTCATGTGTCAATGCTTCTCTAATCTTCATAGATCAATAGGACATGATTTTAGAGAATTGTTATGACTGAATTGGGTGCATGATTCTGTATTTTTGGTAGCTTTCGACATGCGTTTCGTTAGTTTTCGTTTTTGTGTCTAAATGTTGATCTTGTGCTCATAATGGATTATGAAGTTGATACCATGTTTGAACCTTTTCACTTGCATGTTAATAATGATCTAAGATTTTGTTTTGAACTGTATTTTATGATCAATGCAAGTTATGACTATAGGAACACATAACTGCATGTTGTGTTTTGCTTTAAAATAAAGAATTCACATATAATTCTTGCTTGCTTATTTGCTACCACTTCCATGTTAGTGCTTAATTCTGATTTGAGTATGCCATGATACATGTTCACTTGGTTGCTTGTTTGTAATGTATGCATGTTCACCTTGTACTTATTTGTCAATATGTGTTTACCATGAAAATGCATAATTGTTTTACCTGTGAAGGTTCTTTAAGTCAAGTCTTGAAAATGCTCGCATGCTTGTAAATCCATGCCTATACAATGCTTGTTGATCTACTTTAATGAGGAAGTGATGTATGTTCATGTATTGACACTTGTGCATGCACAATAAAAAATGAATCAAATCTGCCTTCTTTTTCAAAGTTGTGTTTTGAAGTAGTGGTTGTTAAATGTGTGTTGTTTGTTGTATGTTCATACTTTTTACACCTACTTTGCATGTTATATGTTATTTGTAGTAGGTTGTTTGTGTTATGCATTTCTTTTCATAGATGTTTGTGCATTTGAGAGCTGTGATAGTTGTTGGATTCTTATCTTAGCATAGTTTTTAGTACCTTTAGACTTAGGATTAAGTCTAGTTTAGGTCTTAGATGCCTTAGGAATTGTTTGGTATGTGTTTACCTCATTCCTTTTTATCACATGTGTGTTACTAACCTTTGTTTTGTAGGGAGGTTGAGGTAAATTTCTTCACCTTATCCTTTTATTTCTTATGCCTTCAATTTGCATTTGCTTTGCATTTTATGCTTGTGCTTGTTAGGCATTCCCATTTGGAATCAACTTAACTTCATTAGGAAGTAAGTTGCGTTCTACTTCCTTCTTTTTCTTTTCGTTTTTCTCATTAAGATTAGAAAGCCACACTAACCTAGGTTCATCAATGCATGACAACACTTAGGATAATTAGTCTACCGTTAGACTCTTACCTTTAGTTCGTTTTGCTTTATTTCTCATCTTAATAAAATAATAAAAAAAGCACCTAATAAAGTTTGAGCTTCTCATACAACATGAGACTTTGTCGTGGGTTGCTTATGCACGTTCCATTTCAGGGCGAGGTGTAAGTCATCTACCACAATGAACAAGTCTTAGTATGAGAATGTTCACAAACAAATAAGCAAAACACTTATCATAAAAGACAACCAACAAAGACTCCACGTCTTCTCTTCTCATCTTCCACACTTTTTGCGGATGATAACGACTTGCCTCGACAGTTCAAACAACGATACGCTAACGCCCTCGGTTAAGCGAGACAACAACACCTGAGTTAGAGCTATGACAATGTCATCCTAAAAAATCCAAAATAGTTTCCGCCTTAGTTAGGCGAACTACGTCGACTCTGATCCTCATTTTCCCGATGAGGTACGTAGGCAGCGGGGTAGGGGTCGTGCGAGCACATTCTTTATTTTCCCTACATTTCCCCCCTTCCTTTTCAATCTCTTTTCCAGTTCCCTTTCTCACTTCCCTTCTAGTTAGCGGTTTTGTTTAGCAGCATCTTATTTCTCACCTTTTGAAACAGATTAACAAGCGTGGATCCCATCGGGTACGACGGACGATCTCGGTGCTAATACCTTCCCAGGTCGTAACTGACTTCCGAACCCAGATCTTTGGTTCACAGGACCTCGTCCTTTCCTTCTTCCTCAGGTTTGTGAAGCATTACATATCCCATTCCTTCGGGATAAAAATGCCTGGCTGGCGACTCTACCTTTTCCATGCCACTTTCGCGTTTGTACTAGGAAGAAAATCTTGGGAGCGACAATTTTCTATCATCGTAGAATTATACCGGTACAGAATATCTTTTTCAGACTCATACGGCATTGGACCAGGAAAATTGATCACCAATGGATAACAACATATTTGAGGTTATAAAAAGAAATAACCACATTCTCGGGAACAACCTTCTCAGGAATATTGAACTGAGGCACGATAACATTCACTTTATTGTTATACTCATCTCTTTTCACTGTCACTTCAATCAACTTATCATCCATCATCTTTTCTATGTCTCTCTTAACAATCATGCAACCACGAGGGTTCACCGAACAGATGTAACATCCAGCATAATCATGATCAATATTGTGATATTCACTTAAGAAAGCATGCATCTCAACCAAAGACCTTCGAATATGACGGAACTCATAAATCTTGAACAATCTAGGACAACCATCAACCATATTCACAGATGTATTACCATGATTCGGAAGCGGATTTGTCTTCACATTCGGATTAACATCATTGAAAGACAGAACATTGCTCCTTATCAATTTATGTACTTCAGACTTCAATAGATAACAATTCTCAATATCGTGCCCCGGGGCACCTTGATGAAAAGCACAGTGAGCCTCTAGCTTAAACCACCATGGGATAGACTCTAGAACTGGAGGCGAAGAACGTGTTTGCACAAGATTATTCTCAATCAGAGATGGAATCGAATTCGCATACAACATTGGAATGGGATCAAAGCTCGGCTTAGCACGAACCTGTTAATTGCCACTCTGTTGCACATAAAGATTTTGATAAAGAGACTGATACTTTGGAGTTGCGGGCACAGTTGGAGTCATATTAATCATTGGAGTTACAGAAGCTACATGCTGCTGATGACAATTCTCACGACCACGAGGTCTTCTGTAACTTTCACGAGACACAACATTAGTATCACCTTCTTTCTTCTTACCAAAGTTGAACCTCTTAGAACTTGAGCCAGTACTACTATCTTTTCTCAATCGTCCCTCACGGACACCTTCCTCTAGTCGCATCCCCATACTCACCATTTCAGTGAAATCAGAAGGAGCACTTACAATCATCTTCTCATAGTAGAAAGAACTTAAAGTCTTCAAAAAGATCTTCTTCAACTCTTTCTCTTCTGGAGGAGGAACAATCTGAGCTGCTAATTCACGGTATCTTTGTGCATACTCTTTGAAAGTTTCTTTGTCCTTCTGGGACATAGCACGAAGCTGATCTCTGTCCGGTACCATATCAAAATTATACTTGTATTGCCTAACAAAAGCCTCCCATAAATCATTGAAAGTCTTGATTTGGCTGATATCCAAACTCATGTACCATCTTATGGCTGCACCAGTCATAATATCCTGGAAACAATGAATCAGAAGTTGATCATTGTTTGTCTGAGCAAACATCTTTCTAGCATACATAGTCAAGTGACTCAGAGGACAAGTATTGCTCTTATACTTCTCAAACTCGGGAAACTTGAACTTGTACAGAACCTTGACATTAGGAACCAAGTAGAGATCATAAGCATCTTTACCAAAAAAAATTGTATGCCTCAAAGCCTTCATTTCCTTCTGTATCTCAGCAAAACGGCCTTAAAAGTCATCAAGTCTTTCAATCACACCAGCGGCTTCACTGGGCTCAACATGGTAAATCATTTCATCATGGTGCAGAGTAGTGTTCATCACAGGCAGTGCAATAGTCATTACCGGCTGAAGAGTATTAAATGCAGCAGCCTCAGGAGGAGGATGATAACCAGCTAAAATGAAATCAACCGTCATACCCCATGGTGTTCTAGAAGGCATGTGGTAGTGAGGAGAAATAACAGTTTCAACAGGAATCGATGCGGTGACAATCTTAGAGATGATTGTATGTTGTAATGGAGAATTAGGCATAGGGGGTGGTTGAGTCTGAGCATCCATCAAGCTTTCCATCATGGCAGTGATCCTTTCCAAGCTATCCTTCAGAGATGAAACTTCCTCGTGCATCTCGCGATTCTCTTGTTGTAAGGCTTCCAACATCTTCCTTCTATTAGCTCGATTATCAACCTTGTGAGTCAGCTTGATAGGAGAACTGAATGAAGACTAAGAAACAACATAAGATCCCTATACAACTCTCAAGAAGCAAGACCAATGCGGGCATGATGCATCATATGCGTATGAAAATGCAAAGATTTCAAAGGACTATAAGATAAAATTTCACTATTTATAAAGAAACACTTTTTGAAATACTAAAAACTCATTCTCATTAAAATCAAAGTCAAGATTACAAGTGAAGTACAAGTCTCAACAATTCTAATACATGATAGAAAAGTAAACTAGGCCTAGGGGATCAAATCTGAAGAAGATCCAAATCTCGACTGGTACTTCATGCGAATCCTCTTAATCTCTTTCTTGTACCGATTTTCCATTTCTTCCTTATCCTTCACCAACTAGTCAACAATAGCCTTCCAAGCACCTGATGTAGGAGGAATGGTAGATGGAGTACTAGAGGAAAATAAATCCTCTCTTGGTCTCTTTATGACATGCCGCTCAAGTAAATCAATGAGATCATCTTTCTCCTTCAGTTGCTCTTGCATCGTCGTCTTCTCAAGTAACCATTCTTCTTTTTCTTTCTTCATCTTGTCCAACTCTTCTTGAAGAGCAACCTTCTCATCAATGGGAGGAAGAAAAATGGAAAATGGTAGTATAGGAAACAAAGGCTCCTCGGGGGATAAGGCATCTTGAGCTTGGAAGCCCTATATCGAACCCACTAGAAACACTCGGAGGGAGCAAGGTGTTGTCTTCCCAATTGAACCTTCTCTTTTCGATGAACCGCATGCCAAGAATGAGCAATCTTTTTCTTCATTTCTACATGATTTGCGCCATTAAGAAAGAAGAAACTAGATAATGAAAGGTTGCTTGGTATGTCCTTCAAGCAATATCCCAACTATCGCCTAGCAAGAATAGGGTTGTAACTAATTCCTCCACGTGTACCAAGAAGAGGTGCATTAGGAAACTCTCCACAACCATCAATAAGTACACAACCATCAATAAGTACTCCAGTATCATAATAGGAACAATACCAATTCATATCCTTATGATAAAGAGACATAATCCTTTGAGACCATCTTCGCTTATCTCTATTATCCTTGAAGACATCGGACTTTGGTAGGTGAGAAATAAACCGCCTATAGAAAAGAGGTGCACAACACACAATCTCTCCATCACCTTTGGAGATCCTATGATGAAAGACATGATACATGTCTCCAAGCAAAGTAGGAACCGGATTTCTCTTCAAGAAAATCTGAATGGCACTCTCGTCCACAATACCATCTAAGTTAGGAAACAAAACAATCCCATAAATGAGAAAAGTAAGAATAGCCTCAAATGCATCCTTATGACCCAAAGTAAGAGAATTAGAAGTTTTCCCTATTAAGAACTTAGCATTAATACCACGGACACTCCCTTTTGGAAGAAACTTCCCACTAAGATCGTACTCTTTGAGAAAAAGGGCTTTGGCGATGACTTTGGTCGTAAGCTCCTTCTCTAAACCACTAAAAAGAAATCCCTTTTCCAAAATAGGTAAACTCATCCAATGAGAGTACTCCTCCAAGGTCGACACAAGCTAATAATCAGGAAAGGTGAAACAATGATGCAACGAATCATAAGACTAAGCTAAGGTAGGGAGAATCCCCTCTGGTACATCGATATCAAAGATAAACAAAAGCTTTCCATAACATTTCTGGAACTCCTGGGTGTCAACCACTAAAGCTCCTAGATTTCTCAACTCTACCAGATTAGGGTTCTTGAAACTTTACTTCCTTGTATTCCTCTTTTCAACATTCATAACCATAGACATCTGAAATTTTAAAAAAGTATTTATGAGTCCCTTGAAATATCAAGAATAATGCTCATGAATGCATGAGTGCATGTATGCAACAACCACAAACAATATCACACAAAACACACGGGTTTAGGTTCCGAGTCACAAGAATGAAGTCAAGGTAGCAGAACACCTCCCACACATGTAAGTACTAAGGTTTTGTCTTCATTGTACCTGTAGAAAACCAAAAGAGTGCTAACAGAGGTGCCCGGAGTTAACAGCCATCTTTAGAATATTATCAGTATATTGGATTACTCCCCAACCAATAACATTCTTAAAATGTACCTCGTCCGAGTGTAGTATCGCATGACAACCACCTCAGGTTTACACCCGGATAATTTCCGCACTACGTTCCTAAATTGGCTTGGATGGGTTAAAGGTTCTACGGTCCTCAGTATGATTAGCTCAAGGTCGGAAAATAATTCCATATTACGATTACTCATTATGGCATTAATAATTCAAGAGAGCCTGACCGAGTGGAGATTATCGAATTGATATCGCTTTGGACTACTATATCGTGTATCGTTTCGAATATCGTTGTCCTATCATAAGTTCAACTCAGATCCGGGTTAGAATCTATCTCACTTACAGAGGATCACTAAAACCGAAACAGAACAAACAAATCAAACCAAAGCAGTAAATAAATCAAAGTAGGCCGAATCCACTTAGAGATTACTCCCCAGCAGAATTGTCACTTTTTTGTAGCGGTAAAAACATGAGTGTAAGCTATTAGTTAACTTAACTCAAAGTAAACAGAGTCGCCACCGCGCTTTTATTTTATTCCAAGAGGAAAAGGAAAAAATAGCAAATAAATCCTAATGAATCTAAAAGCAAAAAGAGCTCAAAGAAACAAGCAAATAACCGGGTAAGGGGATAGGTTACACAATGGGAAGGTTTTACGCACCCAAAATGTCTGTGGTACTCCATGGGAGCCCTTTGAAATATTTACTGCTTTTGGTTTGAAAAAAAGGTTTGTAAAAAAGAGAGTGGAGGGATGAGAAAAAAAATTATTTTTTTAATGTTTTTGTGTTTGGAGAGGCTTACCACCTCGTACCTACGTACCCACAAAGTGCAATGCGAGATCAAAACCTCGTAGTTCGTGGTACAAAGAGTGAAAGGGGTTGGTTGTAATTGATTTTATTAGGTGAAGAGAATTTGTCATCTTCAAGTGGATAGCCAAACAAATCTACCTTGAGAATGAAGGCATGGACTCATACATCATTATGGGGAGGGCGCCAACTCGGATAAAATCAACGAGAATGCCACTAAAACCACATGAATGACAAGAGACTCAATTACATCAAACTACTACCATGGAGATTGAGAGACTTGCACCCAACTATAGAATAATGACTCATAATCGACATTTTTTAAAGAAAACAAACAAAAGTGCACAAAGACACAAAACAACTTGAATGAGTTTGGTTCTTTTTATTTATTGAATTAAAGTCAAGATGATTAGATTCATTTATTTTTAAAAGAAAAGAAAAACAAGAAAGTAAAGTCCACTTGAAAAAAGTCAAGGTTTTGTTTATTAAAAAGGTAATGATTTATAAACAAGAATCCTTTGAAAAAGAGGGAAGTTTTGAAAATTAAAGAAGGGATGGAGATGAAGAGACTATCCTAAAAAAGAAAATAAGGAGATAAAGGAGGAAAAATCTAACCAAACTTGATGATACTTCCAATTAAGAGCATAAGAGTTCCATCCTTATAATCTAGAAAATGGCCAAATAAAGGCAAGTATACCAACTTCATGAAGATCAAAGCAAAGGAGAGGTGTCCTAAAATCTAAGTCCAAAACTCCATTCCAATGCAAAGGATAGTAACCAGTAGTCCAAAGATTAAAGTCATAATTTTTTTAGAGATTTAATCCTTTATTAATGTTTTTGTGTCCAAATGGACAAAAGGAAAATCAATACAATAATAATAAGAGCAAAAATAATAAACATGATAATGGATGAATAAAGCATAATAAAATAAATGCAAGAAATGTGCAAGAAATTAAATGTTAGTAGAAAAAGTAATCAAAGTGCAAGAATCTAAAATATTTATAGTAGTAATAGTATAATAATATTTACATAATAGTGGTATGGTGAACTTAATCAACCACAACCAAAAGAGTAACCAAAAACGAAAAGCAACCGGATCTGCTTAGTATCTTACACTATAGCGATTAATCAAGGCAAACTGAACCAAGTTCAATGAAATTTAAAAGGAGATTGGGATACCCAAAGCACATATGCATCAAACATTCATAAGTCTTGGTTCTTAATGCAAAATGATCAAACGCTTTGGGATTACGTGACCAACAAGAGGTCCGGTCCATGAAAGTGCAAGTATCCAATTGGATTTTTTACTTCGAATTCGGGACACATTTAGGTCTATGTTAAGCTATCGTCGAGTAATTTACGAAGTAATTACCCTACAAATGAGGTCGGTCACCACCAATTAAGGTGAACAATGTTAGTGTTAATGCATGCAAGATAAACGATATGTAAATTGCTATCCGAACGCAATACCACATAAAACTAAAGATGAATACCAAATTGAGTCACACTTATGATATTCTTCCATATTTAAGTTCAATCACGCATCTTGGTGGATTCAAGCATGAAAATGTATCACTAATGCAAAGTACCTTAAATGAATTGAATAATTCACTTAAAAGTAGTTTTGAATTAATGAACATTAACTACTCTAATCTACACCCAAAGTTCATTGAAATTAAAGAGAAATCACTCCCAAAAGTGCTTCCCAAGGTAAAAATAAAAGGAGGAAGAAGAAGAAGAAAGAGGAACCAAAGAGAAGCTTAAAATAAGCCAAAAAATTAACTTCTGACTTGTGTTAACCGGTTAACCAAAATGCACTGGAAATGGTTAACCAGTTTCAAAACATGCACCATTTTACACTGGTTAACCGGTTAACCAAATTACACTGAAAATGGTTAATCGGTTAACACTGAACCAGTAGCAGAAAAAATTATGAAATTCAGCATGATCCATTTTCAAAACCTTTTTTCAAACACTTGATGATCATGATCTGAATTTGCACAAATTTTAAAACCAAAATACAGTGAAATCCATGCAATCAAACAACAATTTAAGATCCAAAGTATCTAGAACCAAAGGCACCAAAGATCTATATCTTGAATGTTGATGATGAAGATGGGTTTATGGAAAGAGTGAATTACCAAAAGCACTTCTTCAAATTGGACCAAATCAAGCTAGATCTACTGAAACTGATGAACAAGAAAAAAATAGGATGAATGTTTAGCTCAAGTTGATCAAAAATTCAATGTGAATTCTTGATAACTTCAAAAGAAGGAAATAAGAGCTTTAGTGAATTTTTTGGTTTTGGGGGAGTATTTTGCAAGAGATTTGTTGGCTCTCAAAAGCTTGTTGAATGAATGAAATTAGAGTGCTATTTAAAGACTTTAGGTATGGGAATTTGGTTGAATGGAGTTTATTTTGGTAATTAAAATTAGGTTTGGTAATTGAAAATTTGGTGGGAAATGGAAAAGAGTGGTGATTACATATGGTTTATGGTAGGAAATGATCAAAGTGTTGTAGAGAATTCAAAGGAAAATGGATCTAGAGTATTCCAAATGAGATCAATGATCCAAGGGTGCTGAATTTGAATAAAATATTCAAATTTCGCACTGGTTAACTGGTTAACACATAGGGTTAACCGGTTAACCAAGCTAAAATTTGAATTTTTTATTCAAATGTGATTGCTTGGTTGTTGTGACCCGATTCTTTTGTACGTCGAAGAAGGCATGGAAATAAACACATGAACCTTGGAATTCCTTGAATGAATCAATTAACTTGAGAAATTCTTGATCGGATAAATTTGAATTACTTGCGGATCAACTTCGACTTTTGTCTGTGAAATTTTATTCGAGCTGCAGGACTGCTATTTTTTGCAGTTTCAATTGTTCCTCTTCCTGAAAATGTTAGTGAATGACAACAAAATATTTTTGGATTTTAATTAATGGTTAGTAAACATAAACAAATAAAGCAATTAAAAGTAACAGTGATCCCCTACGAGACATAAACTTACAGCCGAGAAGAACCGAGCAACTAGTGCAATCTTGTTTGTATGCAAGATGCAGATGAAATGCGAAGAAAACTTAGGGCAAAAATTAGGGTGTTACAGACGCTAGTATCAAAAGACATAAGTCAAACGTGTTTTAGCTTGTAGCGTCTGAAATTCTGGTATGACAGACTCAGATGTCTAATATGATGTTGAGACATCTTATCTGTTACTTATAAACATGGTAAGGTATACATATCAGTACTTAAATAATTCTGTTATATCAGAGTCAAACATGCTTCAGGATGTTGGGACATCTGATAGGACATTCAGTTCAGGTACTGCATAAAACATAAAAGATAAAAAGAACACAGCAGAAGTTTGTTAACCCAGTTCAGTGTATAACCACACTTACATCTGGAGGCTACCAAGCCAGGAGGAAATCCACTATAAGTAATATTAATTCTAGACTTAAACCACCCTGTTTAATCTATCACTTAATAACTACCCAATGCAATTTCTACCTAAGACACAACTTAGATATGAGTACCCTACTCACTCCCCCTCAATCACACAGTGATCTTTTACAATGATTAATAAAATTGAAGTCACACTTCAAACACAACAGCTTGATCTTACTTAGAAGTTTCAATCAAGACACAATACTTCTCTTGCTTACAAGCTTCGAGAATCACAAGTGAAACAGCCACAATAGTGTTACTTGTTATGCACGGCTGACACAAGGACACAACCCTAATAATGTTTACATTTTTGGTTCATTGGGGTTGATCTAAACTAGGTTACAAGGTTTCTTTTATAACCTATTCCCAACTGGATTTGGGCCTAAACAATCACAACAATAGCTGCTACAAATATGCAGAAATATCTGCTACAAATATGCAGAAATATCTGCTACAAATATGCAGAAATATCTGCTACAAATATTCCAAAAGATCTTCAACTTCTAAAATATCTCTAAATATAGAAACCTATATTTTTCAATATTTGTCTTCAATTTAAATTGAGTCTTTAAGATCTTCTAGATCAGCACCACATATGATTGCATAATATCTCCAGAATATTCTGCATAATTCAGATATGATAAATCCAATGTCATCACCTTGAATTAGGGTTTGTTACTTCCTAGATTCTAGGTGATTTTGTTCTTCTGATTAATCTGAATCTTCATAACAAAACTCCCTACAGATGCGCCTTGTTCTGTTTTTATCCATCCATAATTAATTCCAGATAACTCTCCTTAAATATCTCAGATCAGTTAGTTATTAATTAATTCTGGTAACAGGTCTGAGATGTCTCAACATCTGTTGGGACATCCTGAAAAACTGAACTTACTTCATTTACTGATACAATGTCACAACATCTGATGGGACATCCTGTAAACTGAACTTATTCCATCAACTGATACAATGTCCTAACATCTGGTGTGACATCCTGATATCTTGACTTAAGTTCATTAACTGTTACTCTGTTTGACAGTGTCACAACATTTGGTGTGACATCCTGAACTAAGTTCAACACTTCTTGTTTGATATCTATATGTAACATATGACAGTAATGTTGTCATGACAGTTGCAGATGTTTCAACATTCTCTTTGACATCTGTCATGACATTTGCAGATGTTTCAGCATCTTCTTTGACATCTGTCTGTAGCATATGACAGTAATTCTGTCATGACATTTGCAGATGTTTCAACATCTTCTTTGACATCTGTCTGTAACATTCTGTCATGACATTTGCAGATACTTCAACATCTTCTTTGACATCTGACTGTGACATATGACAACATCTGTTGGGACATCCTGAATTAAGTTCTTATACTCTGTTTGATAATGTCCCAACATCTGATAGGACATTCTGAACTGAATTCAACATCTTCTTTGACAACTTCCACATTTATCTGTGCCACCATGTCAGGACATCATGTTTGACATGTTCTTCCAGAATCTATACCATGTTAATATGGAAATTCTTATTCAACATTTTCCAGCCATATTAGTTTTACCAAACATAATGCCAATCATAGAATAATAGCATTAACAATCTCCCCCTTTGGCTTATTTTGGCTAAAACTAATTTACATACAGGTGTAGTAGTACCTTATGTAGAAGTTCCTTAACATCACATCTTCATATCAGACCTCACACTATTACTTCTCCCCCTTTTTAGCCATAAAAAGACAAAGGTACCATAATAAAAATAGAGGTATATAATCTCCATAAGCTTGAAACACACACAAGCTTCACAATTCCTCAAGAATCAAACATAAACTGCAAAGAGCAGCTATATATAATATAGCCTTCTAGACTCTTAGGATTCTCCTTATCTGGTTAAGGTATTACTCCCCCTTAACACCACAAAATCAAGTGCACATACTTGTAACACACTCCCCCTATCTAGGATACTCCATGCTTCTCTGTACATTGATGAAAGGAAAACATAAGACGCATCTTCATGTCTTCAAGAGCTCACCCTCTGTTCAATTCCCAATTGAACACATTCACTTCTTGTACCAAAGCATACCTGATTCCTTTCTGGGTTTGTAGTTACTACATACTACACAAGATGAACATCTTCTAGCACACAGGTTCTTGACACTAAGCCTTTACACACCAAAGGCCATACAATCCAGATAAAACACATCCAAACTAATTATGAAATTAGAATGAATGTCCACAAACAAACTTCCAAGCAATCAATACCTGATATACTTCTGGTGGATCAACAGAGATGTGCTCTTCAGTTAAGGCCTTGTGCTGGTCCTCAGATGTTTCAACATCTATTGGGACATCCTGTTGAGCAGGAGTGTCCTTTGCAGCCTGAGTTTGTTGATCTTCTTGTGGGGCTGGCATAGTGTTCAGAGAGATAGATATGCCACTTACCACTCTTTGCTCAGATAGGATCTTGGTTACCAACTCCTTTATGGAATCATCCACATATTCAGAAGCTTTTGGAGTGTTGTACAATGGTGAAGGTATGCCTTTGGTCTTGCTGAAAACTTGATCTTTTTGGAGTTCTTGGCTTTTTAGCACGAGGAACACTTCCAGTCTCTTCTACATGTTTCTTCCAATATAGATCATCTACTTCATCATTCTCCCATATGATTAGGTAGTCTAATAATAGAAACCATGTAGATAAACACCCCAGATAATGTACTAACACTTAGTTAGAACATTTTTTTCATACACCAAGACCTTATCACCATGATCCTAGATGTGCTCCACCAACTGGACTTACTATAGTATAGTAATCCAAGAACTGAAAATCTTCAACTACACTGTGCCACCAGTTAGAATTAGAAATCCAGAAAGATTGATAAACTCTCATCCACCTTCAAGAAGAATAAATCCTCTTGAGTCTTCAACTCATCACTCCTCTGCCCAAGAGCAATTTGTTCCAAGACAATCCTCAAGAACAACCAGCTGCCACACTCTGATTATCTTGATTCTTCGAATCCACTTTAAAGATCAACCAATTACCACATTTTGATAACCTCTTTTATGAATCCTCATATGAAAAAGCCAATTGCCACTTTTGTCTTCTTCACGTTTATAATAAAGCTTCCAAAGATATCCTGATCAAAAAAGTTGATCTTCACCAATTAGACTCTGATGTTGAACTAGATGTTTAAACATTATTAGCCCACATCCATCTGTTAAATTCAGTTCCTTCTTCTGCCACTTGAAAGAACCTCCTTCCTTTATAGAACAAGAGTTACATGCTCTCATAGACTTGATTTATCCATCAAGTTTGAGTAGACAACCTCCATTCTATTGGTTTTGCAGAAGTTCTTACCAATAACACATATTGATGAGAACCTTCCAATGTTTCTCCAAAGTCTTCAAACCTGCCACTGTCTGATTATTCAGAAGGAATAGTTAAGAACTACACCTCAAAACTATACCAAGGATGCCACCTTTCCTTGAGTAAAGCAGTCTAAACAAATTTATGATATCTCCACCTATCTTAACTCCATGATGAGCATTCTGGACTACACCTAGATCAGAAATAAACCAATCCAAGTAGTCACCAAGATTATGATATGTTCATGGTCTTTCATCTCCATCTTCAGAATCAACAATATCCAGACAAGTTCTTCCCAAGAAACTTTCCAGAAATACATAACTCTTGTCACACAAGACTGAAGCCAATGCTACAGCTTATGCAATACCTCTCCCATGATTCTGCACAAACTCTGATGATAAGATGTTCCAACATCTTTTTGAACATCACCAATCTTGAATCACAAGGATAATCAATCAAATATTTGTGAATTCCACAAACAACAATTGATCTTAAATCCTTGTATAATACCTTATCAGATAGTTCTACACAATCTGATCTTTTACTTTTGAAGGATTTTAAGGTTAGCTCCAGATAAGATTAGCAAGATCTCCTCATGTCATGGATAAACAATACTCCAGCTGAGCATGTACTCCACTAATTCTCAATTTCACACCCCTGATGAACATACAAAGAGCACAACTGATAAATATCCACACTTGATTTTATATTCCAAAACAGATGCTCTTAGTTTGCTTGCTACAAAGGGTTTATACTGCCACTATCCATGACTAGTAGTGGAAGAGACTACCAGTTCAACAACCATTCTGATCAGACTTCCCAATCTGACATTCTTCCCTTGCTTCTAGCAATTGTTGGTCACATTGATAGCTTTAATCATGACCAAAGTCATGCATTTTTCACCCACATTTGTAAATACATTTAGAAGCTTCTTCATCTTCAGATTCATCATTAGATTCATCAGTATTCTGAGTAACCTCTTCCAGCTCCAGCCTTTGAAATACTTCCTCAAGCTTTTTCTTCCTGGCATCCAGATTTTTGCAAGTGTTCTTCAGATCTGCAATCAAGGCAGCTTTGGATATGGGAGTCTTTGCTTTTGAAGGTCCAGCAGATGTCCTAGTGGAAGCTTCAACATCAGCAGCATGATGGCTCAAGAAAAGTTTGTAATGGAAGGCCAGAGGACTTTTTCTTTTGCATACTGAATCCTTCTCAGTGAGGATACCTGGATACTGGCTTAGTATGATTCCACATAGCAGAGAGGAAAAAGCAATGGGAAGCTTTGTTGCAGATGTTCCAACATGCTTCAATGTCTGGAAAAAAATATAAGCCCCAAAGTACAGCTTTTCTTGGGTGCCCACAGCATATATGAACCTGCTCAATTCAGTTGCTATTGAGGAGGTATGGTTGGTAGGGACCCAATTTGAAGTGTCAATCCTATGCAGCATTGCATACTTCCTTGTCAGCAAGCTAACAGAAAATTTCCCTTTGACTGGCCAAGCTTTGAATTGATTAGCAGTGATGACCTTGCACACATGGTTATTTATCTTTCCCAGCTCATTAGGTCCATCAGATTCTCTTCCTAGATAGTGGTTGATAACCCTAGAAGAGAATTCCACACATTTCCCTCTTACATACACCTTTCTGAAGTCATCTGATTTACCATCATCACAGTCCTCTTGAAGGTTGACAATGAATTCCTTGACTAGCAGCTCATAGCAAGGTGAAAAGTTTGATACTGTCTTGAATAAACCAGCAGAAGAAATTAGGTCAATTACCTCAGTGCACTCAAGTGCATTTCTGCCCAGCTCTCTTTCAAGTGCTACCCTTCTTTGGTATACAAATTTCCATCTGCTCACACTTGACACATGATGGAATGAAACATTGTCTAGAGGAGCTTCTGGAACAGCAGAGGTGGACCTTGAGGGTGCTGGTTTCTTCTTTGGTTGGGATGTTGGGACATCCTCTTCAACATCTGAATCTGGTGGAGTTACAGCTTTCCTCTTTTGAATATTCACCTTGCTCCATTGTTTAGTAGGACCAAGTATCACTTTGACCTTGTCTTTCTTTGGAGTAGGCTGCTTCTTTTCAGGAGATGAATGTCCTGTAGTCTTCTTTTCCTTTCTAGCCCTAATCCTTTTGGCTATGCTAGGGTCCACAGAAGCAATGATCATTATCTAAGTCTTCAACATGTAGCATAGATGCCTCGTCTTCCAGGTTAGGAGTAGGTTCCAAACATATGTGATCATTACACATTTGTCTAGCACCCAAAGCATCCATCATCACACCAGTTTCCTTCTTCTGGAACACAAAACTAAGCTTGGTTCATAAACTGTTGATGTGTAGTGTGGTGTTAAGCCATTAGGATTGACATATCAATTCAGCTTCTTTCTTGATGAAACTTCCTTCAGTTCATGATTTAGACAATCATAAACATGTATCTTCACAGGAGAGATTTTCTCCAGCTATACCTAAACAACATAGGACACCATAACCAAGAAGGATATCCTCATTAGGTCACCATAAATAAGCTTAAGAGATAACTTATCAAGATTTTCACTCCCGCATGAAAGATTTGATAATTATACTCTTTTGTTTTGGCTCCAACCTCTTCTTTCATCAAGAACCACAACATTCTGAACTAAGTGTTCTCCAATTCTCACAGAAAACAAAATACAAGCCTCCTTCAAATATAGAATTCTCAGAACCAAGATGTCAGGACATTCTGTTTGACATCATAGCTACACAACAATTCACCAGCAAATTTCCAGCCCTGATAACACCAGACTGGTCCAATATACACCATATGATGAATAGTCCATCCTCCACTTCTAGGGACCATTCAAACACCAATATGAACCTCTCAAGTTCAAACAGCTTTTCATTATATCCTCCTTCTTCCTTTACCATGAACCAGAAAGTATCCCCCTTAGATCTCATCCAGAAACAGACCAGGATGCCTGCTCTGATACCAATTGAAATTCTGGTATGACAGACTCAGATGTCTAATATGATGTTGAGACATCTTATCTGTTACTTATAAACATGGTAAGGTATACATATCAGTACTTAAATAATTCTGTTATATCAGAGTCAAACATGCTTCAGGATGTTGGGACATCTGATAGGACATTCAGTTCAGGTACTGCATAAAACATAAAAGATAAAAAGAACACAGCAGAAGTTTGTTAACCCAGTTCAGTGTATAACCACACTTACATCTGGAGGCTACCAAGCCAGGAGGAAATCCACTATAAGTAATATTAATTCTAGACTTAAACCACCCTGTTTAATCTATCACTTAATAACTACCCAATGCAATTTCTACCTAAGACACAACTTAGATATGAGTACCCTACTCACTCCCCCTCAATCACACAGTGATCTTTTACAATGATTAATAAAATTGAAGTCACACTTCAAACACAACAGCTTGATCTTACTTAGAAGTTTCAATCAAGACACAATACTTCTCTTGCTTACAAGCTTCGAGAATCACAAGTGAAACAGCCACAATAGTGTTACTTGTTATGCACGGCTGGCACAAGGACACAACCCTAATAATGTTTACATTTTCGGTTCATTGGGGTTGATCTAAACTAGGTTACAAGGTTTCTTTTATAACCTATTCCCAACTGGATTTGGGCCTAAACAATCACAACAATAGCTGCTACAAATATGCAGAAATATCTGCTACAAATATGCAGAAATATCTGCTACAAATATTCCAAAAGATCTTCAACTTCTAAAATATCTCTAAATATAGAAACCTATATTTTTCAATATTTGTCTTCAATTTAAATTGAGTCTTTAAGATCTTCTAGATCAGCACCACATATGATTGCATAATATCTCCAGAATATTCTGCATAATTCAGATCTGATAAATCCAATGTCATCACCTTGAATTAGGGTTTGTTACTTCCTAGATTCTAAGTGATTTTGTTCTTCTGATTAATCTGAATCTTCATAACAAAACTCCCTACAGATGCGCCTTGTTCTGTTTTTATCCATCCATAATTAATTCCAGATAACTCTCCTTAAATATCTCAGATCAGTTAGTTATTAATTAATTCTGGTAACAGGTCTGAGATGTCTCAACATCTGTTGGGACATCCTGAAAAACTGAACTTACTTCATTTACTGATACAATGTCACAACATCTGATGGGACATCCTGTAAACTGAACTTATTCCATCAACTGATACAATGTCCTAACATCTGGTGTGACATCCTGATATCTTGACTTAAGTTCATTAACTGTTACTCTGTTTGACAGTGTCACAACATTTGGTGTGACATCCTGAACTAAGTTCAACACTTCTTGTTTGATATCTATATGTAACATATGACAGTAATGTTGTCATGACAGTTGCAGATGTTTCAACATTCTCTTTGACATCTGTCATGACATTTGCAGATGTTTCAGCATCTTCTTTGACATCTGTCTGTAGCATATGACAGTAATTCTGTCATGACATTTGCAGATGTTTCAACATCTTCTTTGACATCTGTCTGTAACATTCTGTCATGACATTTGCAGATACTTCAACATCTTCTTTGACATCTGACTGTGACATATGACAACATCTGTTGGGACATCCTGAATTAAGTTCTTATACTCTGTTTGATAATGTCCCAACATCTGATAGGACATTCTGAACTGAATTCAACATCTTCTTTGACAACTTCCACATTTATCTGTGCCACCATGTCAGGACATCATGTTTGACATGTTCTTCCAGAATCTATACCATGTTAATATGGAAATTCTTATTCAACATTTTCCAGCCATATTAGTTTTACCAAACATAATGCCAATCATAGAATAATAGCATTAACAGCATCGGTTTAATGAGACATGTTTGCAACACTATTAGCGTCGGTGTCGTGGCCGACGCTAATATATTGAGTCAAAAATGAGATTTTCTTGTAGTGTATTGAATTAAAGTTTTTCCACTTATTCACCTTTTAAATTTAAATTCCAATCAATAATTTATTTTATTTTTATCAAGTACTCCTTCCATCCCACAATCAATGATCTAGTTGATCATTTCACACATATTTAAAAAAAATTGAAAGAGAGAATGATATTTTTACTAAAATATCCTTATCAGGTATTGGGAATGATGAAAATAATATTAATTAGATGATAAAATTGGAAAAGATTCATCGAAAATTGAAATAGATCATTCATTTTAGGACACTATTTTATTTCAAATGGATCACTCATTGTAAAACTGAATAAATATTTAATGGTTAAAATTTCGTCAATTAAAAATAAATAAATGAAATGTCACATGTTTGAATACGCACTTTGTAACACCTCATTTCTACCCAGTAATTATCGATAAAATCAGAATAATAGAAATTCAACTAAATCAAACAAATAGGATGGCACATTTCAACTTTAAAACATATTCATTAAATTTCATGAAACATGGATACATAACACTTTAACTCGGATGAAACTATAATAACAACTTTTATTCATTCTTTGAAACAAAACAATTTTCATAACTAAGCAGCGGGTTCACAATTATTCCACTAAATACAATTTATATCATCTTGTTCAACTTAGACAACTTTTAATTCCATAAAACCTTATTAGATCCTAGTTAATTTTAATTCCAGGACTTGAAACCATTTTTAAAAGAAAGTACACAGTATTAGCTTTCCAACACTTCGAATGGCGTACGAATCGGACTCCCGGAACTCAAGTTACGAATTTTTGAAGTTCCAAAAATAAGCACTAACCTAGCTACGGGTTTAATCACTTTTTTTATCCAAAAACCCATCTGAAACTTCGATTTAATTCGTGAGACTCTTATTTTAACTTAGTTTTACCTATTATGACTCATTGGTAGCATAAAAACTAATTTTCGTGATGATGAATTTCACACCAAAATTTACTGTTTCACTATTCCTAACCCAAAACAGAATTTCTTCACAGTATTCTCATAAAAAAACTACATCATAATGATAACATTATAATTCAATCGACACAGATTAATCATTCTACAACTCATTCAAGAACGGTAATCAATTTTATTATTCAACCAAACAACACAACAAACTGACAACAACAACATAGCAAATTTTGATAACGGATTCATACGAAGATCAACAACAACATAGCACACGAAAACACATCAATAAAACATACGAATCCCGATCCTACATACAGATTATCCTAATTCCGGTTATAGAATTTGAACACCACCTTTACCTTGGATTAAAGGCAGCTCGAATTATCTCTTAAAAATTCCTGCGAAAATCAGATCTTGGAGTACCCTCTCTCCCTTGTTCTTCCCTCTAAGATTTGTTTTTGCACTAATTGTCCCTAGGACTAATTCTCACCTAAAAACCCTCATTAATCCTTATTTTCCTCTTTTACTCTTTCTCACCCAATATTCATAATTTTAATTATAATAATAATAATAATAATATTACTATTGAAATTATTAATTATCACTTAATATAATAATTGGTCTACTAAAATCTTAATGGACCTACTACACAATACCCCCAATTTTGCTATTTCTAACACAACAACCAAGCTCACTTAAGTAAATAGTCTTATAACTTCTAATTTTATTATACGATTAAACCAACTTAATATCAATTTAGCAACTTAAATCACTGCAACACAATACCAACCAATAAATCACGAATAATTAATTTCTCCCCACTAAATCGATTAATTACCTGATTATCAACATATTAGCTCAAACAACAAATTCAACATATTCAACAAATATTTGGAAAATGCTCAATATTATTTTTCACAACTTAAATCAACTTATTTAATTCACCTCTAACTTCTTCTTTTCGAACATCTCTTTAGATTTCACTAGCTGGTTCTCCACACAAGATTCTAACTGAATCTTTCTTGACATTTTCAGTCCAATCCCATTCTTTAAGCTCATATATGATCACATCCCTTATGATCACTACTTGCTTGTTCACTGGGTCGAACAACTTGTAACCTCAGGTCGAATGATATCCTATCATAATCATTTGACTACACTTGTCATCAAGCTTTCTTCTCAACTGATCTGGCATATATTTATGTGTTATAGATCCAAACACCTTCAAATGACTCAAGCTAGGCTTGACACCATACCAACACTCTTCTGGCATAACTCCTTCTAGATTCTTCGTCGAACACCTATTCAAAATATATGTTGCAATCGACACAACTTCTCCCCATAGTTTTTTAGGTATATGCTTTCCATTCAACATACTTCTCACCATGTTCATGATGGTTCGATTCTTCCTTTTTGCAATTCCATTATGTTGTGGAGTGTAGGGTGGCACCACCTTATGCATAATCCTTTCTTTTACAGATAATGCATCGAAATCTTTCGACACATACTCTCCACCACCATCAGTCCTCAAAATCTTGAGCTTTCGACCACTTTGTCTTTCGATCATAGATTTAAACTTGGGAAATACCTCAATCACTTCACTTTTCTTCTTGATCAGGTAAGTCCACAATTTTTGACTGAAATTATCTATGAAACTGACAAAGGATATGTTACCACCAATCAAATCCACCTGGATAGGACCACATACATCAAAGTATATGACTTCAAGAAATTCCTTCAACCAATTGCCTTATACTGAGAAAAATGCTCTTCATGCCTGGTACGTAAAAAACATTGGAAATTACTGAACTCTTGCTATCCTTCTTGTTAATCAGAACATCATTAATACCTTCAGCCGCTAGAGTATTGTTATTTGCGAATTTCACAGTGTTCTTTATTGAGGGCTTCATGTTGACAAACCAATCTTTCTTACCAGTCATGTGTGATGAGCATCCTGAGTCCAAGTATCATTGGTCCTGCAATCTCTCTTCATCTCTTGTTATGACCATTAACAACATTTATTCTTCTTCATGCTTTGCCAGCTTAGCATCAGAATCTTGATTCTTATGCTTTTCTGGACAACCACTAAAATAGTGACCATACTTCTGACAGTTGAAACACTAAATATGACTCGTGTCTGGCTTTCGACCACCACCTTTTCCTCTACCTACAACACCACCTCTTTGGTTGCCTTGGTTCCAGGGTTTTCTTTGATTCGACCAACCTCTTTTCTGCTGATTTCGACCAGTCGAATTATTGTAGCCACCTCAACCTTTATTGTCAAACACCTTTCCTTTGCCTTTCTTATCTCTCGTTGATTGAGCCTGTAGAGCCACATCATTCTCCGACTTTCCTGGTGCTCTTTCAGCCATTCTTTGTTCATGAGATTCAAGTGTCCTTTGAAGCTCTTCTTTAGTCACATTTGTCAAATCTTTTGACTCTTCTATGGCTACTACCATATGGTCGAACTTTGGAGCCAACGATCTCAAAATCTTTGAGACAACTGCTTTCTTCGTCAGCACTTCATCACATACTTTGATTTGATTCACAAGTTTCGTGACTCTTGTGATGAAATCTATAATGCTTTCATTGTCTTCCATCTGAAACAATTCATAAGCCCTTTTGTGAGTTTTTAACCTCACTTATTTCACCTTCTCTGCGCCTCCAAAAGAATTTTCAAGAATCTCGCATGCTTCTTTTGCAGATTCAATATCACTAACTTTTTCAAAGTTATATGGATCAACACATTAACGAATTATAAAGAGAGTTTTATAATCTTTCTTCATCAATTCTTTGTGCTTAGCTTTTTCTTAAACTGTCGCGTTCTCTTCAAGCGTTGTTACTCATTCTTTCACAAGATCACATAAATCTTGATAACAGAAAACAACTTTAATCTGCTTGCACCAATTCTCATATTTATCTTTCTTGAAAATTGGAAGGTTTGTTAGAAAGTGCCCATTCGGATGATTCATCGCCATCACTTTTGCTTCTCACAGATCGTTGAAACCGGAGCTTTAGATACCAGATGTTGGAATTTAACTCAAAACCTATGAGAATTTCGACTCTTTTTTTATGAACAAGAAGGGTTCTTAGCGCAACAATAACAAAGAAAAGAAGAAAATATAGAAAGAAAAAAAATTAGGGTTCTAAGAGAATTTGAAGAGAACGTTTTGCTACCCACAAGTTGTGAGATTTTCCTTTTATTCACTTGTAACTGCAAACCGTGAATTACAATATGTTGGAATGATTTTATTACACGATGGATATTCCTTATTTATATAATTATGTTTGTTTGCACCTCAAGTCAAAAATCCAAAACTATAAAAGTCTAAAATATCTATTTTAGAATTAAATCAAATCTAGATTTATAACTAAATAAATCTAATCTAAATCAAATATGACATAATTAATTACATTTTCAACTATTTATGTTATCATCAAAATATAAATACACATCATTTAATCCATAAACAAGTGTACTCAACTTTTATAATAGGTATTTAACCTTTTTGTTATAAGGTCAGATTTGATAAAAAAAAAAAAAAAAAAAAAAAAGCAGCAAAGAGGCAGATTCAATTCAGCGAAAAGAATTAGATTTCTGTTAATAAATCTGAATAGACAAAAAAATAAGCATTTTAATATTTGGATTTGGTTTTGGATAGATTAGTATGCAATCTATAAGCATCCAATAACACAACAGATAAGGACGAGTTGTCAATTTTAATTGAAGTTTTTTTTTTAGGTATTACATTCGATTCTGTAATTTTGTGTGTGGAAAGTTGTAAACTAGAATAATTCCCAAGATAACTTTACAATTTCTTTTTTCAATTCAACCAAATCAAAGAACTTAATTAAAAAATTCTCACTTTTACATAGTCAAACATATTTTCAAGAATAAACTTTATTTAGTGAAACATATTTTCAAGAACACACTGAAACTTGAAAGTCCACTTGACCTTGAATTGAATTTATATTCATAACAAATTTGAAATTATAGCACGGTCGTGGATCATAGTTCGATTTCACATAAATACGATCACATAAATACGATCAAGAGAGTGTTGAAATCACTTGATGTTGTCTGAAGTAAATTTTGAATTGAACTAATCAATCTTATAATTCTAATACTAATGGTGAAAACAAAATAAAAAATCGAAACAAAAGACCGATTTCATACACACATGATGAAACTTGAAAGATCCTCGGTGAAAAAATTGCTTAAAAGTGAAATCATTACTAAAAATTGATTTTTATTAAAAGCAGTTGAAAGTTCAAATTCCCCTGAGTGCAATCAATCTAATCAATCTCTATATCAATCTCAATATGTTTAGATACATATAGAGATTCTCATAGAAATTGAGTTGGATGTATATGTTTAGATATATTTGATTCAATTAAATAACCAATTTAAACTCAAACTATAACTTTTAAGTTCAAGTCTAATCAACTTTAAAAGAAGAATCAATTCTACTTTAAAACAACCAAACACTAAGTTACATATAATTTGAACTTTGATATAATTGATTTGATAAAATTAACTTTGAACTTTAAATTTCAGTATAAAAATCATGTTTAGATTTAGAAGTTACAAATAAAATCAATTCTATAATAATCAAACACCTCAAAATCACCAAATAATCAATTCGAATACTCTAATGAAAAATTGCTATTTGCTTTTTCAAAAACCAAACCTAAAAGCTATTTTTGAAAAAGTGAAACTCAAAAGTCACAAATAAGTAGAATCAATTCTTCTACTCGATAACAATAGCAAACAAACATTGTCAATTCAATTGTGAAACAAATATACCCTTCACAGCTTCAAAACAAAGCCAAAAACTAAAATCTATCAACCATGAAATTGAAAATTGAGTAATCTGCACTATAAAATCAATTATGAAACACTAATAGTACCAGTCATACTAATAATATTAATACCAAAATAAAACCATAACCATAACATAATAACCCTCTCAAGGAGTATCAATGCTCCAAAGAAGAAGCTAATAAATGTAAAACGCATAAAAATCTAGATAAGAAAACAAGAAAATTAGGGTTTGAAATTCAAACCCAAGATCTAATGGAACAATTTCCATCTGTAATCCCAATCACATTCAGTAGCTTGAAACACATTACTCAAAGAACCTCCATTCCCTGATTTCAGAGGAACCTTCAAATCACAATGAACCTTAGGTTTCGCTTTCCCCGATTTGAACAAACCTAATTTAAACCTCACATTAAGCAAAACCTTCACATTAATTTCATAAACTCCACTTTCCTTCTCTTTATCAAACTCCGAACCCTGATCTGAACTCAACAGAATCACTTGTTCACCTTTGAAAACAGGATTCAAGAAATTTGTACTCTTATGATGCTGAAAGAATCCCCCTAGGGTTTGATTCGCAAACATAACATCTTTATAAAACGCAACCGTTTCAATGTTATCGTAATAGATTCCGACTCTTCGGTTAGGGTTTCGGATGGTGATGTTGACGGCGAGATCGTAGTGAAGTGCGTTGTTGTTGGTGAAATTGAATCGAGTGAGGGAAGCATCGGTGACGGTAAAGTGGACGACGTTGGGACGGACGATGAGCCAGAAGAGGAAGCCGAGGATTACGGCGATGATGATGATTGTGGTTAGGATCTTGCAGATAATGCTTAAGATGCAGTTGAAGATGCAGCCGCAACAGCCACGGAAGCAGCCGCAGAGGCAGCTGCAGAAGCCGCAGCTGCTGTCATTGCGGTGGCGACGGTGGGGTTGCTGCGGCGGCGGGATGGAAGGGCCGTAGTAAGCGCCGTTGAGTTGATTTGACATGATTGAAGAGAAAAGCGATTATTTTATCAATCGATTCAAATTATTTCAAAACGTTGGTGGTTGGCAGATTGATTGAAAAATATATATATTAAAATATTTAACGGAAGAGGGGTATAAAAGGAATTTCGGTTATTAGGTTGTAACGTTAGTGCGGTAATGTAGTGCGAAAGCGAAACGGAGTAACTAAATTTGGTAGAACGTGTTGAGAATTGGGATGGATAATTAAACAGAATAAGCGCGTTAAGTGATAAAATTTCAACTGAAACGGAAACCACTTACTATATCTTTGGAATGATTCATAATTGTGAAAGGAAAGTAAAAAGTTGCGCGTTTTCTTGAAACAGATTTTGGATTATTTTTGTTAGTGGTTAATTAATCATGGTTTATAGTAGTATTATTAATTAATTAATTAATTAATTGTGGTTTCAAGAGTTATTGGCTATTGGGTTGGACTAATCTTTATAATGCAGAATGGAAAGGGATATAGGATCAAGGAGCGATATAAATAATAATTATTGTGGTTTCAAGAGTTATTGGCTATTGGGTTGGACTAATCTTTACGATGCAGAATGGAAAGGGATATAGGATCAAGGAGCGATATAAATAATAATTATAATAATAATAATTTAATAATTGAATTTAATATATTTATAGTATTTCGATATATTTTAAATTTTAATGATTATTCTAATTTTTTTCCATCTAGACTTTAAATTCCTCCTATTAATTTCGTTAATAAAAAATAATGTGTTATAACATGTGATAACACTAATATGACAAACAAGTTGACATGGATGTCACGTGGCATTTTTTCACTATTTTAAAACCATAATTAATCGTAGTTATTTATAATTAATTTTTATTTAATTTAAACACATTATTCTTATAACTAATATTTCGTTATTTTTTTCATTATTTTTTTTTGTAAAAAAGTATCAAATTATAAGCATCTCTCACAAAAATTTACAATTTTTTTTTGTTTTGAGATGAATTAAAATTAAATATGAATTTTGTAAGCGTCGATTTTCCATAAAATGAAAACATTACAAACGTTTGCATATAATTAAATTTTCTGATAATCTTCTACAAATAATTATATCATAATACATAAAAAAATATCTGCAAATTTTCATGACATTTCAAATAAATATCGATTTAGTTCATGACGTTTCAAATTAATATCGATTTATTTTAATTTTTTATCGAAACACGTATAGATATAATAGTTCTTTAAAATATTTATCCGAATAAACATGACAATGAGGCGGGTCGAGACGAGTTTAAGAACACCCAGACCCGCACCCGCTTTCCAGACACACACCCGCTCCTGCATCCAAACTCGCTCAGGACTAAAAAAAGTTCTCTCACCCCTAACAAGAAACGGGTTCACCTGCCCCCATCCGTATAATTTTTTTTTTTTTTGTAAAATGTATATTTTTTCAATAACAATAAAAAATAATGATTAAATTAAATAATTGATTATTTAAGAATAATTATAATTCTTGATAATTTTTATTTAAATTATATTTTAAATGTAAATGTGTAATAAAATATTTAAAAAATAAAATAAATTAAATTTAGTTGACGGGTGCGGGTGCGGGGCGAATACGGAGTGGATACTAGCATCCCCACCCATAAATAAAAATCGAGTTTTCTCCTCCCCGTATCTGCCCTCGTTTAAATCGGATTTTTTTCTATTAATTTCGAGGCAGGGCCGAGTTTATTTGCCATGTTTAAATATGAGAGAGATCCTTTACATTTCATTTATAAGATTTCATTTGACCAATAGAATGTAAAAGTTATTTTTTATTTGATTAATATCTATATGATTTTTAAGACCTTTTATCTATAGTTTAATATATAAGATTTGGTTAATATTTATATGATTTTTAAGACCTTTTATATTATAATTTTTTAATATAGAAAATATGTAAGTTTTTATATAAAGAAAATAAGATTAATTTCTATATGTGTTCTAGGAAATTAATTTATATGTGTTGACCGTTTAATTTTATTTACATAATAAATTCAATTAAATTATACAAAGTAGTTGTTTAAATTATAACATGTGTTATTGTCTAAATTTAATTCTTCATTTTTATTAATGTATTATTTTTATATTTTGTTAAACGTTTAAGTTTTAGTCGGCTCATTATGAATTAAACCATTTGTTTGTTGAGCAATAAGAAATTAATATGAAATTATCTTTATATTAAAATGGTGTGTTTGATATGTATTCTTTTTTTTAATGTGGTAACATGTTTAAATATAATTCTTTGAATGATCAATTTAGAAGAAGATTTTTTTTTATAAGCAAAATATAATATTAATATCGAGAATTAAGAGTTTTCGGACCTGCTTACAGAAAAGTGAGACAAAGAAAATTACACTTCAATTGAACATTAAGAAATATATAACAATGAGAATTTGCTAAATTCATAAAAGTTACAATTGAAAAAGGTATCTTCCCGATGAACAGTCATCTTCACACCAAAGCTTTGCTACTCCAAACTAAATCCAAAATATTCCAAGATTCATTCCTAAAGATGATGTCATTCTTGAGTAACCAAATGGACCAAACAGTGGCAAACCAAAAGCTTCCTTCTTTCCCTCTTCTCAAACTCTTTTTACTACCAAAAGAGATCCAAAACAAAAAACTCTCATTCAAATTGAAGAAAAGATAATTTTCTATGCTAATCCACTCCGCGACTTCCTTCCAAATCAACTTAGAAACATCACATCTTAAAAAAATATATGGTCCACCGTTTCTAATGAACCACTATGTAACGCCCCAAATTTTATTTAATTATTTTATTTGGAATGTTGTGTTTTGGAGTATGAAGAATAATATATATTATCGAATATAATGATTGAGAATTATATTATAGTGGATAGTATTATTATTGGATAAATTAAATAATTGGGAAATATGAGGTAAAGGGCAAGGTGGTCATTTGGTGGGTTTAGTGAGGGTAAAGGTGGAAGTCCCTAAGTTGGTCTAAGAGATTAAGTTGTAAAGAGAAAAAAGGATCGTGTTATTAGGAACGAAGAAAGATCGTGAAATTGAGAAGAGGAGAAGAGAAAGGACTAAGGTCGAAGAGAAGAATCCGCGAGGAAGAGGAATTTCCTGTCAAAACCAAGGTAAGGATGGAATTCTTCCGTCTCTAAAGGATTTTATAATGGGAATTGGGTAGGTTGAAGATGAGATGTTGGGATTTTGGTGATTATGTAGGTTTTTGGTTGAGTTGTTGATAGTTTGTTGTTGTTAGTTGATAATGATATGAATTAGATGGTAAAATAAGTAATTACTATGAATTCTGGCTGAATATTGGTGTTTTGATGTGATGAATTTGTAGAAGGATGAGTGCAGGTCGCAGAAGGAGCTCGCTTACCGAGAAAGGTGAATTTCGGAAAGTCAGAATACAGTGAGTTGCTCGCTTAGCGAGCAAGCCCTCTCGCTGAGCGAGACCTGGAGCGAAAAATGTTGATTTTTAATTCTGAAAAATTCCTTAAAATTATCTAATTAATTTGGTAATGCTTAGGAACCGATGTGGTGTAGTTGGAGGTGGTAAACGAGGAGTTATACACATAATTTTAGGGATAATTAATATAACTTGAATATAAACATAGTTGATATGTTTGTTGGATTTGTTGTCATTGTGATGAATTGTTGTTGTTGTGATTAGTTACATATGATTATTGTGGATGTATGTGTATGTAATATGATGTTGTATATGTTGTTATTCTGTTTGTGGTGGTTGAAGTTGATTTATGTGGTTATATGCTAAAAATGCGTGATGTGGATGATGATTGTGGTGGTAATGAATTGTTGTATGTTGATCGGTGTTGTGATGAGTAGTTGTATATGAGTTGTTGTTGTTGATGTTGTATAATGAAATTGTTGCATATATGCATGTATGTCATTGGTGTTGCATGATATATTGCATAGTTTGATAATATATTGATGCGTGTTTTTCGCAAGTGTACGAACACGTCAGAGTAATATAAAAGATTGTCGAATCCACAGAGACCAAGTGTCAATCTATCGTTATCTGTTGTTATGGTGTGTATCTAAGGCAATTGGAAATAATGGTTTTAAAGAGTGCGCAATGTTAAGTAAAATAATAATTTTAATTAATTGATAAAGACATGTTCGAATGTAATTCACATAATCAATTGATAATCAAGTACTTGTTAATAGAACTACTTATGGGCAATATTTTCTACTTTGAAAAGAACTAATTTAACAGGAACTGTCGCTTTCGTGTATTCAGAACCGAGTTGTACTCCCTAATCAAACCCTCCTATTGTCACGGATAAAAAGGTGTGTACTGTGTTAGAGTAGTAAACCTATTTTTAAGAAATATAGTATCTTAACTAAGTTGAAAAGTATTTTGACCTGGATTTCTTAGCAAAAAGAGGTTCTCACGAACCAGACTCTAAACTTCTTAACGCGTCCGAAAATAGTTTTAAAATCTCTTTTCTTTTTAATCTAAAAACTCCTAATGAACTAGACAAAGTGCTTTTGGCTGTTTTTGAAATAGTTAAAAACAATTAAGTTAAATAGGCGTTGGACGGCTTTCGGTCTTACCCAATGGAACTTTAAAGAACGTGAACTTATATTGAAAGTTAAAATAGCCCTTAAGCGTTTTTACAAACAGTTGTACGGATTACCGGTTCAATTATGATCCTTCTAACCTTTGTAAAATTAGTTAGACATGGTAAAGTAAAAGTTCATTTTAATATTTTTCATAAAAGTACTTAGTGCGAGTGCGAGAAATAAAATAAAGTAGTGCGAGTGCGGAAATAAAATAAAAGTAGTGCGAGTGCGAGAAAGTAAATAAAAGTAGTGCGAGTGCGAGAAAGTAAATAAAAGTAGTGCGAGTGCGGGAAAGTAAATAAAAGTAGTGCGAGTGCGGGAAATAAATAAAGTAAAGCGAGTGCGGGAAATAAATAAAGTAAAGCGAGTGCGAGAAATAAATAAAGTAAAGCGAGTGTGAGAAATAAATAAAATAAAGCGGGTGCGGAAAAATAAAATACGAACTGGAATTAAAGTGGCGGAAGGATTAGCTTCCTTCCAAAGTGCTCCAAGACTCGATCACACAGACGTATACAGACTCGATCACTCGATTGTAGTAAACCCCGATGTGAAGTGATTACTACTTTAAAACTAATATATGCCTAAGATATTCTAAGTTTGGATGATTAAAAACGAAATTCTAAAGTCCTATTTATAGGCAAACATTAAATGGGAAAAGACAAGGATGCCCCCCACCACTAAAAAGTGGAGGGAAAGGTTTTAGCCTTGTGGCGCCCGCCATTGGTGTATTATGGTGGAGAAAGTGGGGATCATGGGTATATGACAGTTGTGGAGGGTCTTGAGACGTGGCCACGTCATGGCCGGCCCCATGGCGCCAACCACAGTGGGTGTTGTAAGTGCAAAATGCTGAATTTCTTGATTTTTATTCTTTTCAACTCCTTTTTCGCTCCTTTTCTCGACCGAGCCCCCGATTAGATAAAAACCTAAAAATAAAGAAAAACAAAGTAATAACATAACAAAATAGCAATAAAAACTTAGAATGCATGTGAAATCGGAGTCAGAAATACGGTGAAATTTAATGTTATCAAATCCTCCCACACTTAGACCTTTGTTTGTCCTCAAGCAAACATTTAAAGCTCAACGAAGAAAACTGGTGTCAACGCGTGATTTGGGCTAAAAGGGCTTCTAAGTTCAGGCCAGGATGTAGTGACGGGCACTAACTAAGCGAACCAAGGGTATCATAATGACACGAACATAAACTTCAATCCTATATTAACCAACCCATATCATCCCACAATACCTAGACCTATCTTTTCATCTCTTTTTGGGTCCCTTTCATTCATGCGCAATCACATTAAGCCCTTTTATCCGTACATGCATCATAGTAGAGTGACTGGTTAGTGATTCTGATCCAAAACATAGGGTTTCTAGCACATAAGCATGTGTAAACCCTTTTTATTTGACCTAAATGTAGTTGTGGGGGATCGGATTGTAATCCACCCTACCAAGTTCAGTGCCAGATACCTCTGAACCAACTAACAATAGGTGACTGCAAAAAAAAAATTCTTTTTGTGGCAAGAATTTTTTTATCTTTTTGGTTTAAATGACTCTGTGAAGGTCACCTATCCCAGAGTTTATCCTTTTCTCTTTTTTATTAGCACTGGATCATTCACTTATATTCATCGGCCCCCTACGTAGAGCATGCTTAGGCCAGAGCTGTCTGCTAGAATAAACTAATTAGGACAATTTTTGAATGATAATAAAGGCCATGGTATGCGGGGTTTAGGAGTGATTCCTATATTCAAGAAGTTTATGGTGCTTGAACGATACTGATGTTTCAAAGAGTTCACTTAAGTCACCACATCCTAATCCAAACCTGTCTTAAAGCCCCAAAAAACATGTGAAACAACATTGTTTTCTTTTGAAAATTTTTGGTAAGGCTAAGGAAATGGGAAAAATGAGGGTGTACTAAAGATACACTATACTGGTGACTCGTCAGACTCATGGATTATATAACAAAAAACTTAAACTAAATAACTAACTGAAAAGGAAAATAACAGAAAGCAAATAAATAACTAAGAAAAGGGAAATAGCAGAAAGCAATAAAATCCCCTCCCACACTTAAATCGAACATTGTCCTCAATGTTTCGAAATAAGATAAGGAAAGTAACCTGGAAAACTACTACGGAGGACCACTGGTGCCCTTGGCGTCCTGATGTGAAGGTCTGGAACGACGTGATCTACTGCGCTGCTGGTCCCTTTGGTCTAGTCGTGCCGATAAGGCAGCCTGGGCACTCCGAACCTCTTGAATGTTACCTAGGATGGAACCCTGAGTGTCCTCCATAAGCTGGTAGTGTCGGAGGTTGACTTCTCGCTGGCGGGCCTGCTCTGCTGTGATATCGGTTAAGGTACGGCAAACGTTCCCGTAGGCACGATCCGAAACTGATCGCGATTGTTCCATATAGCGCATGTTGTTCGCCAGTTGTTGTGAAATGGAAGAGAGTAGGTCGTCTCGCCTTTCCTCTCTAGCCGTCATATCGCGCCACATCTCCTCAGTGATATAGAATCCAGGAGTAGCACCTACAACAGGGTTAGAGGAAGATGGTGCAGTGTGTAATTGTGAAGGATGATGGGGGGACACATGAGGTACTGGAGAATTCTCTCTCCGATCATATTCTTCATCAGTGTCATGTTCCTCCTGTCGCTCCCCGAACTTTCGTCCCGGTGCAAACGCGAACTGTCGACGAGAACTGTCGGATGTTGAAGGTTAAATAGAGTCGCTAGCTAGGCATTTTTATCCCGAAGAAAAGGCAATGCTTCATAAACCTAGAAAGAAGTGGATAAGACGGTTGCGAACCAAAGAGACTGGGTAAGGGGGTCAGTTACAACCTAGGAAGGTATTAGCACTTAGATCGTCCGTCGTACTCGACGGAATCCATGCTTACCTGATTGTGTTTAAAAAAAGGGGGAAGTGTACGTGCTAACTGTGTATAAAAGAGATGGATGTACAAAGTGACAGTGCAAAAAGAACAGGAGTTCAAACTGAGGCTAAGAAAAGAGAGCTAGAAAGAGAAGAGGGGGAAGACCTGGGGACTTTTGTTCGATAACCGTTAAGTCATGCCTATGTATCCTCTCGTGCAATGAGGAAGTCAGAACGTTATTGTTCGACTCAAAGAAACTTGGTGTTTTAGTGTGAACTGCTTACTTGTCTATGCTCAAGTGTATGACTCGTCTGGCTCGAGTGTCAACTGTCTTGCATTAGACGGAAGAAGCGAGTTCTCATTTTCAGAGTGAGTGTGATGAGAAAAGAATCCCGGAGGAGACGTTTATTGTTTGTTTTTGTGTTTTCAGTTTTTTTATTTGTTTTTGGTGTTTTGCATAGGATAATGAGCTTAAGCCTTAATCAAGGGTCGTAAACTCATTATATCACCCCTGACTAGGGATAATGAGTCTACTTAAGTGTGAGATGAATATCCAAACTTAATTACCCTAATGATACAAGATTAAGATCATTAGCCTACTTGTAATTATCAAGTGTTTTTTGGATTTTTTGCTTTGTGTTAAGTAATGAGTTTAATCTCTAATAAGGGATTAGTGAACTCATTACACCATCCTAAGAGAAGGATGATAGATGAGGACACTTAAGATGAGGAAGATACCTCAACTTAATCCATGGTCAGGGATTAAAATCATTATATAACAAACCTTTATTAAAGTGGATTTTGATTAGAGGTTAGATTAATAAGTGGATTTTATGTTTGTAAAACTAAACCTGAGGGGGACTTGTCCATTAAACACTAGGGTTAGTCCCTCTGTCCCAGAGGTAGAGATGTAACCCTAATATAAGGCCCAAGTTACAAGCTTAAGTATTGATAATTATTAGGTGTTTGGATTAGAAGATGAAAACAACTTAAAGGTTTAACACTAAGTATTACCATTATACATTCCATCCTAAGATAAGGATACAAGCATAACCCTAATACAGAGCCCCAAAACTTTAATTGTTTAGCCTTTGTTATTGAGATGAGAAGCAAAGACTCAAGGAGACTCAAAAGGTAAAAAAACTAAGGGGGACTATTCACAACCCTAGAGTTATCATTCTTGGTAGTTCCTATGGTTTGTGAGGCATAAAGAAAGTCTTCAGATTGGCCATCAAGGAAGGAGAAGCAGATGAAAAAGGAAGGAGATAGAAGAATATGTTACTTACTTCCTGAAGAAGTTAAGTAACCTAAGAGTGGGATAAGAGCAAGAGAGAACACAAGTGAATCAAATTCACTTCAAAGACAAGTAAAGATGCATATGAAAGGATAATAAGAGGTTGGATGTGGATGCACATCCACCTCCTGATCAACTTACCTGAAGTACCTGAAAGGGTTAGTATTAATGCATAAGGTATGAAATAAGATGAAATGAAACAAATGAAGGTGCAATGATCCAAACCAGAAGAGAACACATGATAAAAATGTGTCATGAAAATATGTAAAGTCATTTACAATGCATATGTATGATCATACAAGTGTTGGATGCAAAAACAAACATGTTAGAAGCTTGAAAATACATGAACATACATAAGATGTAATGCATGCAAAGCATACCAAATGAATGTAACAATGATCAACCAATGTTCTCACATGACCTAAGGTGTCTAATATGACATACAAATGCATGAGATGTCATGACAAGTTCATATGATGAGGATATGCAAAGATGAATGCAAGTATACATGGCAAATTAGGGTTTTTAGAATGCATGAGATGCCCATGATCAAAACAGAAGCAAAACACATGATAAAAATTTGAAATTGAAACCAAACAAACCCTAAACATACACAAGAACACTCCACAAAGATGGAGGTCAGAAGCTATACCAAAGTCAAGTTATGGTTTTTCTAAGTTAGGCTAGGGTTTTGGGTACCTCTCAAAGAAAAATACATATCAAATTAGAAATGAAATGAAAAAATATGATTTAAATGTCCTAGATACTAGATGCAACATGTAAAAGAATGCAAAAAGAACCAAGTACAAACTCATTTTTATTGATCAGAAGTGAATTTTAGAAGTTAGGTTGTGAAAAAAGGGATTTTGAAAACCCTAATTCAAGTTTAATTCTCAAAATAGAATCAAAACCTAATATAAATGAGTGAAATGAGTTTGTAAATTGATTATAATGTTCAAGTATGCTTCATGACTTTTTTGGTTATTTTTAAATACCTAAAAGTATTTTTAATTAATTAAAATGAATTAATTAATTAAATAATACAATTAAATGATTTAAAAATAAATTTTTAATGCAAAAAATGAAAATAAAAATGTTTTTGGGTTTTTAAAATTAATTAGAGTGAAAGTGCAAAAAATCAGAATTTTTAAAAGTGTTTTACTATTTTTAATAAATAAGAGAAAAACAAAATGAATAAAATGAAAATAAAATGAAAAGTAATCAGGATGGATGACTCATATTGCAAGGAAGCAAGATCAAGGGTCATGGGCGCAAGTCAGCAAGACTGGGGGTATGCAAATCCTAGGGTCCAGATTCAAACTCACTAAACGCGCGTGATCTAATGGTCCACATTAATTCTGAGGAAATTAATTATAATTTATTTTAATTAATTAAAATTAGGGCTAATGATCAATCTGAAGCGTCCATCTCTTAAACTAAACATGATCCAATGGTCCACATTCAAACTGGAAACCCTAATCACACTTAACCCTAATCACTCTCAGATGACCGGAACAGTGCTCCGGTCATCTTCTCCGACGAGACCAAACACTCATCTTCTTCCCTAGGCCACTGCAAACCCTCTAACCAACCCAGAATCACTCCCCATACTCCAAGGAACTCAAATCAATCATCAAACATGACTTATAACACATGAACAAGCTTAATCGAAGCAAATTAAAAAACACGGGCAAAATTTCAGAAACACATAACATACTCATTTCTTCATCATTTTTAATTCTAAAGACATCTATGTGATCCCTAAAGCATGTATTTTCATTCTACGACAATAAATTGAAGCTTTGAGACAAAAAGTTCTTGAGTATACCTGAGCTGGTGACCTGCAGATATGAGCTTTCAAAGCCTCCCTCTTGTGCAAATGGCTTCCTTTGAACCTCCTGAGGCTAATGGAATGCTTGGAATGCTTTGAAAATGGCTGGTTTGGGATGTCCAGTTCTGATGTAGCAGAAATGGAGGTTTTTATATGTGATGTTCCAGGCCATTTTAGTGGTTGATTCTTGTTTTATGGGTGATATGTGGTTGATTGGTGAAGCAATTTGTGAAGTTTGATGGCTGGATTGGGAGAATCGAAGAGAGGAAGTTTTGAAGGATTTTTGTGCAAACCGAGCATGGGATCGTTCTGAGCTATTGTGTGATCTCTTTTATGATCCTTAGGCATTGTATAAACAATTGAGATAGGTTAGAAGAGTTGTTATGCACTGTGGGATTAGTATGGTTCATTTGGAAAAAAAGTCAAATTTTGTGTACTTGAGGCATGGGCCATGGCAGAGCTGATTTGAGGGCCTGAACTGCTTCAGTTGGCTTCAAGGAGAGCCCTAGGATCAATTGTTATGAGTATGAGGCTTGGATCATGAGTTTGCATAGGTTTTGCAATTTTGCAACTTTGTGATTTCTTGAGAAACAAGTCATGAAATCCCTTGGTTCAAAGCCCAAATTTGATCTTGAGATGTTGTTTGGTCATTCCATGATGCATTTGAGTGGATTAGAAGTCATATAGAGGCCTGAAATTCAATTTTGCACATTTCCCTCTTTGACCTAAACTTGAAAATTACAAGATTTTTCCCAACTTTAACTTGCCATATCTTGAGTTCTAGGATGAATCAAAAGGAGTTCTTGTACTTTTTGAAAATGGGAAGATCCAATCTACAACTTTCATGTTTAACAAAATTTCATTTGAAGCATTTGTTATCAAGAAAGAGGAGGTTGAACATCTTTCACAAAATGGAAAGTTTGCATTTCAAGTAATGTCCATTTTTGGCAACTTTTGACTTGGCTCAAAATTCTTCAATCTTGTGACCATCCAACCTCTCCTAAAACCAAATAAAGGTCATAGGATTTCAAAATGATGGAAATGAACCTTTGGAACCCTTGGTTGAGGCCTCAAATGCCCTAATCCTGACTTTTCTTGCACAATAAGTTACAGCTTGATCAAATGACTTCCTCAGTGAATTTTTGCATCAAACTTCATACACAAGCTCCCTATATCATATAAAGACCAATGGAATCAAGAATGACCAAAAATTTTGGGTGCAAGGGCCTCAAACCCAAAACCCTAATTTTCAAGTCATCTGTGTAGGAGCTTCAAGCTTTCCTGGATAACTCTGCAATCCCTTGAGATTTCTTGACTTCAAAGAAACCTTGGGGGTATAAAACCACCATAGAACACTCAAGGACCCTCCTGGAATGCTTCAAGACCTCTGAGATTGCTCAAATCACTTCTTGGGTTCACCTGATCACAAACCCTAGTTATGCAACTATGCAGTGAGTTACTAAAGGATAATTATGCAATGTGAGATGTAATGATATGTTATGCAATATGTGTGATCATAATCCAAGGCATGAGAAAGTGAGAGGGCAAATTTGGGGTGATTACACCTCCCCATCAGGAATATTAGGAGGAAGTGGACCCAAAATAGGTGGAGCATTCAAATCATAGGTCCAGTTCCTTTCATGACGTACATCGGTACGTCTACTGCAAGGTAAAGCAACAGATGGGATAGATACACCATGAACCATCAATTAATAACCACATTCTCTCCTCATTCGGCACAATTTCATGTCTTTTAGAAATTTTAAGTTAATTGTGCGAGGGGGTAGGGGTTCAAGTGTAGCTATCTCATTGTTCAGGTTAAGGGCCCGAGCAATAGACGTAACAAGTCCTCCAATAACAATCAGTCCTATTTTATTAATAGTTAAAGCCATGTGTGCAAGCATAAACAGGACCAGATTGATATGACTATTTGTGAGGCTTCCTTTCAAAACTAGAAGCTCTTTAGCGTTAACTTTATTTGGACTCTCCCGACCAAAAATAGTACATGCCAAAAGATATCTGAAAACTCTGATGGCCGGGTTATGGATGGTCGATGCGAGTATTCCTTCAAAAGTATTTATTGAAGTACTTGACAGACTCTTCCAGAAGGAAAATACTTTGACCGACCATTCCGAATCCAAAGGGGCCTCACATATAGCACATTCCCAATGAGGGATTTCTAACAAGCCTATTAGTTCGTTGGTAATGTATTCGTATTCAATTCCAAACAGTCTAAAATTAACAGTTGTTGCACCCCAAAATTTGCCCTCCACAAAGACAAGTCATTATGTACTAAGAGGCTCACAAGATTCACAAGTTTCACAAGACATCTCGTGAGGTTCACAAGGTTCACAAAGTTCACAATTAGTCAGAAAGTTTGACAATTCCCTAAGACAATGCATCCTCCTAAGCAATGCATCCTAAACTAGGGTTTTGACTTTAATCAGGCTAAATGGACTTCCAAGACTTCAAGTGAGCTTCATAACATCTTATATGTGTTTAAGAATCCCCATGACAAGTTTCAAGACTTTTCCCAAAGGTTTGCTCAGTCAGATGATCAGATAGGTCAAAATCAGTCAAAGCAGTTAAAAAGTCAAACTGAGGTCAACTGTGGTTAAACCAAAGTCAAACTTCATGATTTTTTACCAACATCAAGTATATGAAGTAAAATTCATCATTTGATAAAGGGTTTATCATGATTCATCAAGGATATTTCAGATCATCAAGAATCAGGAGTTTCTAAATTAGGGTTTTCATAGGAAAAGTCAACTAAACTTTGACCAGCCATAACTTTCACATGCTTCATCAAATTTTTTCCATCCAAATCTCATTTTGAAGGAAATTGAATTCTCTACAACTTTGTGTCTCACAAGCCAAGCCCAAAAATGCTTCATTTGGAAGGGATGAGCTAAGACATTATAGGTCCTTTTGAAAGTCAACAAAAAGTCAACAACTTCAAAAGAGCATAACTTGAGAATGGTAAAAGATATGGACATGAAACCAATGAGGTTGGTTAGAGGACTCTTTAAGCTTTACAAAATGTCAAATAACACCTTCATAGCATTAAAATTGAAGGATTTGTGCCCTTGCAAAGTTGGGAAATTTTAGGGAAGTTTATGAAGCAAATAAGGCCTAAAATCAAATTTTTGCTAAATGAGCCCACCAAATTGCCATCCCATCTTTATGAAAACACCAAGCACGACCCAACCCACTTATTTTCTGAATTTTTATTATTTATTTCATATTTATTTGAATTTTATTCATTAAAATATCATTTAAATTAAAATAAAATATGAAATCAAATATTTAAAAGGGGATATTGCTTCTAGAAAGTCATAAACATTGTTTGGATCAGATTGATATGCAAATTATGATGATTGTCCTAAAATAGCAATGATATATCAAAGAATATTCAAGTTTTATGGCATGATCTTTTTCAATCTCAATTGATCCAAAAATCCAAAGGATAGTCCAATTTTTTTGACCTAATTCAGTTCACATATATACATGGAACATATCACAACCAAAGACGAATTTTTGCAGCTCCTAAGACATATTTCAAACTTCACAAAATACACAAAAAATCAATTTTCAGTTTCATCTTTGCAGGAGTTTTCAAGGTATTCTAAGGACACCACAAGCTTCCTTAAGCTCCCCTGAATCGAAACCAACCCTTACATGCCCATGATTCATCCTCATTTGCATAACCCGAAGCATATATGCCCTTGATATATTTTTCTTCGATTCATTGAATTTGTTTATTTATAATGAATTTTGACTATGTATTAATGTTTGTTGTTGCTCAAAGATGGTTTCTGGATTGTTTTTGTGAAGAACCATGGCCGAATCATGAAAACACCATACTTAGGGTTTCAAGCTTCAAATTAGGGTTCTTCAATTCACATAATATAAATGATTTTTGATGACATAATTGAATTGTACAGGTCACAAGGAGTCTAAGGATGTCTTTAATTTGATGTAATTGTACTGGTTATGTAGTGTTTGAAAATCGCAGGTTGAAAACGCATGAAGATTCGCAGGAAATTTTCCAACAAAATTCGCAGGAAAACCTGCGAAATTCCAAGGAAGAAGATGATCTGAATGGCGCGAAAATCAGAATTCAAAATTGAGATTACTATTTTATTGTTATGTATCTGTATTATTTCAATTGATGTTGTCTGGCCCAGTGGTAAGAGTCATGCGCGTGTGAGGCAAAGGTTAAGGGATCAAATCCCAGCTTCACCAATTTTTGGTATTTTATCCATTTATTTTCCAGGTTAAAAATATAATGATTCGCATCCATTTAGTATCACCAAACGCACGCTGGCCTGGTGGAAAGCTTGCTGGTCTTGAGGATACAAAGCCTAGGGCCTGGGTTCGAATCCCAGCCCCAGGTAAGTCTGTTTTTTTCACTTTTTCTTACTTTTTTTTTATTTTTGTTTATATTTTAATTGATTTAATAATTGAATAAATGTTAAAACAAAAAATGTTTATATTATTTTCTTGTATATATTTCAAAAATTATATTTTTTAAAAATTTAAACTTTATTAATAAAATTATTTTATTGTATATTATTAATATTATATGGTTTTGTATAAATAATTTAATTATATTTATATTAAATAATTAACCCTAAAATTTTGTATGTAAAAAAACCTAATTTTTTATATAAACCCTAATTTTCTTTTATAAACCCTAATTATATTGTAAATATTAATTTATTTGTTTATTTTAATTTTATAATTTGTTTATATTATATGTAGTTTTATAATTTAAATAATTTAATTAAGTAGTAAATCCATACTTATTTTTCTAAATAATTAAAAACCCTAATTTTATTTTATGAATTTAATTTATTATTTTTTTATATGCTTATTTAATTATAATTAGATATTTTTATAATATGTATATAAAATTAAATTATTAGAATTATTAGTCACATTTATTAGTATATAATTATTATTATTTATTTCTTTTATTAAAATTCTCTTAAAAAATATTTATTTATTTAATCTTGAACTTTTAATTTATTTTTATATTATATTGTTATACTAACCCTCTTATATTTATTTATTTTTGTTTATTATTACTAACCATTTAATTATTTATTTATTTGCTTATTTATTTTAATTATTTTAATTATTATAATGTAATTGTACCCACTATGTAATAGTTGTAGAATTTTTTTTTATTTATTTTTAATTGCCATGGTTAGTAAAATAGGGAGTGTAAAACATGTTTGTATTTAAAATTGAAAATAGATCATTAATCTCAAGATAAATATATGAATTTGTACATGCACACACGTAAGTCGATCTTGGATCGCCATCTCACATTCTTAAGGGTTACCTCTCATGTTGCCTAAACAAAAGGTCAAGTAAGGTGTAAAGCAAAGTCCCTTCTCTCATATCATCTAGTCCCTTAAAAGATAAAAAGATCAAGTCCCTTCATGGTTGCCTTTCGTAAACGATCTTGTCCCTTTCGAATAAAGATGATAAGTCCCTTCGAATTGCTAAATACACTTTACAATTGCCTAATCACAGTTGTCCCTTCATTGGTCCCTCATACATCCAAGGTAATGACTACCTATTCCTTAATAATAGGAAGAGTCTTACCATTTAAAGGATATTTAAGAACAGAAAAGACTTAGTTTAGGGTAGGTTCCTCTTATGTACTTGCTCACTTCTTTCAAACATTTCAAAAACACTTCACATTTTCAAAAAAAATTTCAAAACAAAGGCTTTATATATATCCGTACATGGATCATTATAAAGTACTTAAGAAAATTTCTAATCACACACTACACTTCTCAAAACATTTTAAAGTGAGCTAAGTAACTAAGAGCCCATGGATAACCATGGATGTAAAGGGTGCTAACACCTTCCCTTTACATAACCTACCCCCCGAATCCAAAAATCTTTTAAGGTCTTTCCTGTTCTTTTATGCCTTTTCCTTTGGATAAAATAAAAGTCGGTGGCGACTCTTGCTATCCGCAACACATAACTAAAGTCAGTTCTCCCACCGTGTTACAGAACTGGCGACTCTGTTGGGGATTTAATAAAAGAGGGGTACCCTTAGGAATTAGATCACTTTAAAATTGTTTGCCTTGTTTGCTTTATACTTATCTGTTGGGTGCTCTTATGTGTGAAAGATCCTAACCCGGATCTAGTGTACCTTAGGTAAATGGAAATAGACCAAGGAAACAGTACGGCGTATACCGATATGGTTGATCTGGTGGCCATAGTTAGTGTGACTTCTTGGTTGGTGCTTATGTTCTTAAGTCAAGTTGAGGATAATATGAGGCTGCCATATGTTGTCAATGCACTAACTAACTTTTAGAACCCTAGTTATCCCATCTTGGCCTTTAGAACATAGTGAGATAATCGGCTTTGGTGAAGACTGAAGTTGGTTGATACTTGATGCTACACTCATTGAGATTCTAAACTTAGAGGGTTTTGGTTGGCAAGTAAGTTGCCTACTGAACAACCACCCTTGTGAAGGATCAATGATATTGAGATCCCTTAGAACCTGGTTACTTTGTAGGACAGGATGAACCAACTAACTTCAGGGGAGGGTACTTACCTTTGAACCTCATGCAAGCCTTTAAACCTAGGGATATGGTGTGACTTGTTTGTGTGTGCCACATGTTTGTGATTGAGCATAACATCATGACATCATCATGCATCATAAGCATAGTATTTTCACTAACCATTTCAAGGACCAAAGGATTTATCTTTGTTCTTTGTTGCAGGTCATGGCTTCTGCTCGTAGGAACACTATCCGGATCAACTTTGTAGGAATACCTCCCAAGCTTAAAGAATTGGTTTCCCAAGTTTCTGAAAACTCTCAGTTCATCAAGAGACATGGTCACCTATTGGATCTAGTCACTTCAGGGTTCAATGAAGACATGATGAGTGTTCTATTTCAGTTCTTTGACCCTAAACATCATTGCTTTACATTCCCTAACTATCAGCTGGTTCCTACAATGGAAGAGTTCTCCAAACTTCTGGGTATACCTGTCCTTGATCAGAGACCATTCACAGGTTTGGAAAAGGAGCCTAAACCTGAGGTTATTGCTGCAGCTCTATATCTGAAGAAGTCAGACATTGTCTTGGAAACAAGGAGTGGAGTTAAGGGTATTCTTGCTAAGGTGTTGATAGAGAAGGCTCAAGTGTTCTTGAAGGCTATGAGCTATGATGCTTTTGAGGAGATCTTAGCCTTGCTAATTTATGGCTTAGTGTTGTTCCCCAATCCAGATCAGTTCATAGACGTTCATGCCATCAACATATTTCTGAGTCACAATCCAGTGCCTACATTGCTTGGAGACATTTTGCACTCTCTTCATACTCGTACTACAAAGGCACGAGGAACTCTGATGTGTTACATACCTTTGCTATCTAGGTGGTTTATTTCTCACCTTCCTCGATCAGTGATGAAGAATGAACAAGGGTTCAGGTGGTCCAAGAGAATCATGTCACTCTCTCATTCAGATATTCATTGGTGCTCCAGATCTATGGAGAATGTTACTATCATTGACCGGTGTGGGGAGTTTCCTAATGTGCCACTTTTAGGCATAAGAGGAGGCATTACTTACAACCCTTCCTTAGCTTTACGACAGTTTGGTTACGCTCAGAGTGATGGTCCACATGACATGTTGATTCAAGGTATTGTGTTTGACTACGACAACGATTTGCAAGGTTACCGTCAAAGGTTCATACGAGCATGGGGAAAAGTGAACAAGGTTGACAGCAAGACTCTGGAGCCCAAGTACACCATTCCTATGGAAGCTTACCTCAGATGGGTGCGATCTCGTGCTCAAACTCTCATGATGCCATATCCTGCCATTCTGCCAGTTACTATGGAGCCTGTTGCTGAAGGAGATACCTCTTATACCATCCTTCACCCAGACATGCCCACTGACATGGAAGACTTACAGAGGTCCTGGATCCAGTTGAAGGAGCAAAGGGATACTTTCGAGGCTCTTTACAAAGCAAGTCAAGAAAGAATCCTGGAGCTAACAAAGCAACTTCACGAGGAGCGGAATCTCAACTCATACCTCAACACAAAGAGGAAACGTCCATGGGAGACTTAAAACCCCATCTTTTGTATTTATTTCATTTCATTTTGTAAGCCCAAAGGGTAAACAAATTTATTATTAATAAAAGTTTACTTTCTTGATTGTTTAAACAAATTTAAATCCTGCGGTCCTTGAAAACATTGCATACACATTTATACACCATATCATTGCATCACAGGTTTCTTATGTATAGGTATCTTATCTTCTCGCTGTTTATTTCAGCAATGGCTCTTGAACAAACAGTCAAAGATCTTCAGGCACAAAATGCACAGTTCCAAGAGCTGATCCTGAACTTGTCCAAGGGGCTGGATGAATTGAAGACACCATTGGCTAAGAAGACCAAGAAGACTAGAAGGTCAGGAGGCCTAATCAACATGGGAAGAAGGTTCAGAGGTCCTGTCAAGACCAAAGAACAGGTTGAAGATTATGAGTCTGAAGAGTCTGATAAAGAGGGAGGCAGTCTCCATAATACAATGGGGGATTCTGATTCTGAAGCCAACTACTATCATGATTCTAATGAAGATAAGTTCAAGATGCTGGTGGATATAATGGATGCTATGGAATTGCAAAAGTCTTCTGGGCTGGATTTTGAAGACCTGAGTTTGATATCTGGGGTGGTTATACCCATTGGTTTCAAGGTCCCTACTTTTGTAGTGTATGATGGTGTTTCTTGTCCCAAACTGCATCTGAGGTCTTATGTCAGGAGGATCCAACCCCATACTGCTGATAAGAAGTTGTGGATCCATTTCTTCCAAGAGAGCTTATCTGGAGCTCAATTGGAATGGTACTATCAGTTGGAGAGTGTCAACATCCGTGATTGGAATGATCTTGCTGAGGCTTTTTATAAGCAATATCAATACAATGCTGATCTAGCCCCTACTCGCATGCAACTACAAAGCATGTCTATGGGTGCTAAAGAAAACTTCAAGGAGTATGCCCAGAAGTGGAGAGATTTGGCTGGTAGAGTGCAACCCCCTCTAACTGACCGAGAGTTAGTGGATATGTTCATATGTACGTTGAATGGTCCTTTTTACAGTCATCTTATTGGAAGCTCATCATCTGGCTTCACTGAGTTGATAATGACAGGAGAGCACGTAGAAAGTGGTATAAGGAGTGGCAAGATCCAAGTGGGTGCTTCTTCATCCAGTACTACCAAGAAGCCCCCTAGTGGGAAGAAAGAGTCGAATGTTGTTTATGGTTAATCTGATCGTAATAGGAGGCATCAATCTGTGAGTGCAGTTCATATCTCCAATCCTACTCCTGCAACACTAGAGCCACCACAGGGAAATCAACAGAGGCCTAGAAGACAGTTCACTAAGCTCAACATGTCACTGGTCCAAGCCTTGCAACACTTGTTGAAGGGTGAACTCATCACTTTGAGGGACCCTCCTCAGAATCCCAATGTTACCTATCCCAGGTACAATCCTAATGCACGATGTGCATATCATTCAAATTGTCAGGGACATGATACCAATAGTTGCTGGATATTGAAGAATAAAATTCAGGATATGATTGATGCTGGAAAGATTGAGTTTGACCCTCCGGGTACTCCAAATGTGATTACTGCTCCTATGCCAAATCATGAAAAGACTGTCAATGCCATTGATGAAGTTTCACATATTTCCTCAGTTGCAGACGTGACTACACCATTATCTGTTATCAAGAAGAAGTTGGTACAAGCTGGGTTCTTTCCAGGTTGTCATGAAGATTGTTTCTATTGTGCTTATAAGCCGGATAGTTGCTGGAGATTGAAGGACGGAATTCAACGCCTCATGGACAATTACACAATATTGTTTGAGAGGACCCCTTCTGTGGAGAGCATGGTGGAACATATAACTAAAGGTGCGAAGGTTGAAGAGGTGGATATGGTTGATAAAGTGCGGGTAAGGATTACTTCCAAGGGACCTGTAAAAATCACTCGTAAGGGTCCAATAAAAATTACTGCTGAAGGCCCTGTGAAGATTGTTGCTGAAGCTAGAGTGGCTCCTATGATTATTACCACTCCTGGTCCTATTCCGTATACTTCTGATAAAGCTGTGCCTTGGCAGTATGGCTCCGATGTTTATATCCATGGTGTTAAGTAGGAACCCTTAGCTGAGACACCTGTTGCTGATGAAAACCTTGATGTTGACAATATTGCTGGATCTAGTAAGATCACACGAAGTGGAAGAGTGTTCTCTCCTCCAGTTACCTCCAAGAATACAGTTACTCCAACTACTGATGCTCGGGGCAAAGGTCCTATTATTGAACCTATACAAACTGATGTGCCAGCTGCTGATGATATTTCTAAGCAGATGTAAGAAGTACTGAAGATCATTCGCAAGAGTGATTATGATGTTGTGGATCAATTGGGGCATACTCCCTCCAAGATTTCTATGTTGTCTTTATTATTGTGTTCTGAGGCTCATGCTAAGGCCTTGATTAAATTTTTGAAGACTGCTCACGTACCAAATGAGATTTCTGTAGACCAGTTTGAAAGTTGTGTTGCACACTTGACCTATGATAATGGGTTAGGTTTCTCCGATGCTGATTTGACTCCGGCCAAGAGGGATCATAACCGGGCTCTACATATCTCTATTGAATGCAGGGGCACTACCCTGTCACATGTGTTAATAGACAATGGTTCCTCGCTGAATGTGTTGCCCAAAGAAGTTCTGAACAAGCTTAGCCCTGAAGATGCTGTGTTGAAACCCAAATATAGTGGTGAAGGCTTTTGATGGCTCGAGAAGAGTGGTGCATGGAGAAATTGATCTCCCAATAAAAGTAGGTTCTCAAGTCTTCAATGCTACTTTTTATGTAATGGATATCCATCCTTCGTATTCTTGTTTGCTTGGGCGTCCCTGGATCCATGGGGCAGGTGCTGTAACCTCCACCCTGCATCAGAAGCTGAGATATCCAGTAGAAGGAAAAGTCGTCACTGTTTACGGAGAGGAAGGATATATAGTTAGCCATGTGAACACATTTAAATATCTCGAAGTGGAAGGTGAATATGTTGAAACTCCGTGCCAGACGTTCGAGGTGGTTCCTTGGGTTGTTAATAATTATGAAGCTCCTCCTGTTGTCAAGAAAGTTCCTGTGGTCACCAGAGTACCTCCTACAATGGCTTCCCTCAAGGATGCTAGAGCTGTGGTGGATGAAGGTGGTTGTACTATTTGGGGTCAGCTTCCTGACATCCCTTACAAGTCTGACAAATTTGGTTTGGGTTTCACTGCTGAGTCCCAGAAGGCTGTTCGTCGTGCTCGTGCTGTTCGTATCACCAATCAAGGGATTATGAAAGATCAGATCAATGATGTGGGTGACTATGATGAAGACTACAACTTGAATGCTTGGATTTTTCCTACTGTGGCTGCTGGGCTCAATAATTGGAAAGCTGAAGATGTTATTCCTATCTCCTTTAGTCAGGAGTAAATACTATTACTGTGTTGTTACTTTTAAAGTTTGTAATTTTTGGAACAATTAAACTCTTAAGCCTTGTGCCTTACCCGGGGCACAATGGTATGCTTGTTTCGGGATGTCATTTCATTTGCATACTTCATTCAATAAAAATCAGTGGACGTCTCGTTTTCGTTAATATTGTGTTCCTTGTCTTTCCTTTATTTTTTCTTCTTTTATCAGCTATGTGTTCTTACACACACCCACATCACTAAAATGCAGATCCTCATCCACTCTGGATCCTGTTGATAACAGTTCTACTATTGCCAATTATAATTTCGAGAATCCGATCTATCAAGCTGAAGATGGAAATGAGGATGATTGTGAGGTACCTGTAGAGCTTGCTAGGTTGTTACAACAAGAAGAGAGAGCTATACAACCACATGAAGAGCCAATCGAAGTTGTGAATCTAGGAACTGAAGAAAACAGGAAAGAAGTCAAGATAGGGGCTGAATTAGAGGATAGTGTCAAGAGCTGATTGATTCAGATGTTACATGATTATGTGGAGATCTTTGCTTGGTCCTATGAAGATATGCCAGGGTTGGATATAGACATTGTGGTTCATCGTTTACCAGTAAAAGAAGATTGTCGTCCAAAGAAGCAGAAAGTTCGTCGCATGCGTCCTGAGATGTCAGAGAAGATTAAGGCGGAGGTGATTAAACAGTTTGATGCAGGGTTCTTAGCTGTGACTTCTTATCCTCAATGGGTTGCAAATGTGGTATCGGTACCAAAGAAAGATGGTAAAGTACGTATGTGTGTAGACTACAGGGATTTGAACAAGGCCAGCCCCAAAGATGACTTTCCACTTCCTCATATTGATGTTCTGGTAGACAACACTGCTCAGCATAAAGTATTCTCCTTCATGGATGGTTTCTCTGGTTACAATCAAATTAAGATGGCACCTGAAGATATGGAGAAGACAACATTTGTTACACAGTGGGGCACTTTTTGCTATAAGGTGATGCCATTTGGTTTGAAGAATGTCGGGGCAACATATCAGCGTGCTATGGTGGCTTTGTTTCATGATATGATTCATCATGAGATAGAGGTATATGTGGATGATATGATAGCCAGGTCCCAAAATGAAGAGCAACATCTTGATCATTTGCATAAGTTGTTTGAGAGGTTGAAGAAATACAAGCTGAGATTGAACCCAAACAAATGTACTTTTGGAGTTAGGTCTGGTAAACTCCTGGGGTTCATCGTCAGTGGAAAAGGTATTGAAGTAGACCCTGCTAAAGTGAAAGTGATAAAAGAGATGCCAACTCCCCGTACTGAGAAGGAAGTCAAAGGTTTCTTGGGACGATTGAATTACATTGCAAGATTTATTTCCCAATTAACTGCCACCTGTGAGCCAATCTTCAAGTTGTTGAAGAAAGATCAGGTGATGGAATGGAATGATGAATGCCAGACTGCCTTTGATGAAATCAAGAAATATCTGCTAGAACCTCCAATTTTGATGCCACCAGTTGATGGAAGACCCTTGATTATGTACTTAATAGTATTAGACAGCTCAATGGGGTGTGTGTTGGGGCAACATGATGAGTCTGGTCGAAAAGAGCAGGCAATATACTACCTTAGCAAAAAGTTTACCGACTGTGAAACAAGATACTCACTGCTCGAGAGAACTTGCTGCGCTTTGGCATGGGCTGCTAGCCGACTAAGACAGTATATGTTGACTCATACTACCTTATTGATTTCGAAGATGGACCCAATCAAGTACATATTCGAGAAACCTGCTCTCTCCGGAAGAATAGCAAGATGGCAAATGATCTTAACAGAATATGATATACAGTATACTACTCAGAATGCCATTAAAGGAAGTGTTGTGGCTGATCATCTGGCTCATCAAGCAGTGGATGATTATCAGTCAATGAGTTTTGAGTTCCCCGATGAAGACATTATGATTATTACCAAAGAACCTAGACAATATGACGGACCTGAACAAGGATCCCGATGGACTATGGTTTTTGATGGAGCTTCTAATGCACTTGGCAATGGTGTTGGTGTTGTGATCAGTTCCCCTGAAGGTTGTCATACCCCAATTACGGCCAGACTTTGTTTCTATTGTACCAATAACATGGCTGAGTATGAGGCATGTATCCTGGGTATCAAAGCTGCCATTGATATGAAGATTCAGTTCCTTGACGTGTATGGAGATTCAGCCCTGGTAGTAAGTCAGATTAAAGGAGATTGGGATACCAAGCATGATAATCTCCTTCCTTACAGAGAGCATGTGTTGTCTTTGATCCCGTATTTCAAAGAGATTACCTTTGGACATATTCCACGAAGAGAGAATCAGTTGGCAGATGCATTAGCCACCATGGCGTCCATGTTTGAGATCAGCTAGGATGATGAAGCTCCCAAGATTACTATTGACAGATTTGAGAAGCCTGCATACTGCAATGAGATTGACACTGAAGAAGCAGAGAAGAAGCCTTGGTTCTATGAAGTAAAAAGATATCTTGAAGCTCAGGAGTTCCCTGAAGGGGCATCTGTCAAAGATAAGAAGTTTCTGAGAAGGTTTTCTGCTAAGTTTTTCTTGAGTAATGGAATTTTGTACAAGCGCAATCATGATTCAACTTTGCTTCGTTGTGTGGATAAGAAGGAAGCAACTGAGATTATGGAAGACATGCATGATGGGATCTTTGGCACTCATTCTAGTGGTCATACCATGGCAAAGAAGATATTGAGAGCAGGTTACTATTGGTCTACCATGGAAGCTGACTGCTATTAACATTCCAGAACATGTCACAAGTGTCAAATCTATGCTGATAAAGTACATATACCTCCATCACCATTGAATGTGTTGACTGCTCCTTGGCCTTTTTCCATGTGGGGCATTGATATGATTGATGAGATCAAGCCTACTGCTTCTAATGGGCATTGTCGCTCCCGATAAATGAAACAGGGTCAAATAAAGGTACAGACGCGAACGGTCGGCGAGAGGGACAATGAGAACACACAGCAGTGAACTCACTGGAAAAGAATAGAGTCGCCAGCTAGGCATTTTTATCCCGGAGGAAAGGCAATGCTGCATAGACCTAGAAAAAGATGGATAAGACGGTTTGCGAACCAGAGAGACTGAGAAAGGGGGTTGGTTACAACCTGGGAAGGTATTAGCACCCAGATTGTCCGCCGTACTCGACGGGATCCACGTTTGAAAGATTTGTGCTTAAAAGGGGTAGTGTCAGTGCAATCTGTGCATAAAGAGCTGGAACAGGATGTACAGGTGTCAGTGTAAAAGAAGTGTGAAGTGTAATATATGCAGTGTCAGTGTAAGAACAGAGTGAAGTGCTCAAGATCATGAGGCTAAAGAATAAAGCTAGAAAGAGGGGGAATATACAGAGACTTTTGTTCGATAACTGTTAAGTTATGCCTACGTATCCTCTCGTGCAATGAGGAAGTCAGAACACCGTAGTTCGACCCAAAGAGACTGAAAGATGAATTGACTTGTGAACTGCTTACTTGTCTATGCTCAAGTGTATGACCTGTCTGGCTCAGGTGCAAACTGTCTTGCATTAGACGGAAGAAGCGAGCTCTCGTTTGTGAGTGAATGAGATGAGAAAAGAATCCCGGAGGAGACGATTATTGTTTGTTTTTGTGTTTTCAGTCTTTTATTGCTTTTTGGATTTTGTCATAAGTTAATAAGCTTAAGCCTAAACCAATGGGTTAGTAAACTCATCACATCTTCCCTCTGATTAGGGGTAATGAGAGTACCTTAAGTGTGAAGTCACACTTAATCATCTTTGGTGTAGGATTAAGATCATTAACCTACTTGTGATTATTTAGATGTTTTTGTTGTTTTTGTTTAGTGTTGAGTAATGAGGTTAAGCCATAATCAAGGATTAAACAGACCCATTACACCATCCTAATAGAAGGATAATAGATGAGAATGTTTAAGCTGAGGAAAGCTCCTCAACTTAATCCATGATTAGGGATTAAACTCATGACAAAACAAGCCTTTGATTAAGTGGATTTTATTTAATGGTATGATGATGAAGTGAATTTTATAGTTTGTAAGACAACTTGAGGGGGACTTGTCCATTAACACTAGGGTTTGTCCTTCTTAACCAATTAAGGAAGAATTAGAACCCTAATGCAAGGCCCAAGTTACAAGTGTGATGTCTTGGTACTTATTAAATGAATTGATTAAGAGATTTAAACTCATTAAGGGTTTAACACTTAGGATTAAAGTTATACACTCCATCCTAAGAGAAGGATGCAGGCATAAGCTTAATCACAAAGCCTTAAAGCCTTTAGGGTTTAGTCCCTGATTATGAGATGAGAAGAGAAGACACAAAGAGACACAAAGGTAAAACTAATAGGGGAGACTAATCAAAACCCTAATCATTGTCATGCTTGGTTGTTCCTAAGGTTTGTGAGGTTTGCAAGAGAAGTCTTCAATGGAACCACCAGGAAGCAGATGAAAGGATCAAGAGAAGCAAAGCAACTTGCTTCAATCAAGAAGTCAAGTCACTTGAGGAAAGAAAGTGGGAGGAACAAGAATGAGCAAGCTCAATCTCAAGCACAAACATAAATGCAGCAATGGATGCAAGAGAGATGGAAAGAAAAGTTATGAGAAGTGAAGGCAAATTCACTTCTCAAGTTTACTTACCACCTGAAAAGTTAGAAAGAAAAGCAATGCAATGCCAAATGGGATGAAATGGTATGAGGATACACAAAACCAGAAGCATGTTGATGATGATGATGATGCTATGGAGTGCTATAAACATGAGGCAAGGCATGGAGATGTTCATACAAGTTCATGGATGCAAATGATGCAAGCTTAGAAGCATGGATACACATGAAAAGTTATGAAACATACATGGCATACCACATGGCAAATGCAAGATGCAATGATCAAAGATGCTTTCTATATGTCTTATGATGTCAAATGAACCAAATGGATGCTTGAAATGTCATGACAAGTCATGTTATGCAAGAGAATGCAAGAAGGATGCAAATGGAAGCCCAAAATTAGGGTTTATGAATCAAACATCCAACAAAAACCAAAAACAGAAGCAAACCCTAAGATAAAAAATGGAAAATGCCACCCAAAGAAACCCTAAACCTATACTAAACCAAGGTTCAAAGGGGAGATCTCAACTCTTCACCAATCTCAAGTTATGATTTTTCTAAGTTATTAGGGTTTTTAGGGCTCCTAAACAAAAGAAATACCAAACAAATTGAAAATGAGGAATCAAATCATGGCCTTTTAATCCTAGAAACTACATGCTAAACACAAAACAATGCAAGAAGAACCAATGTCCAACTCCTCTTAGATAGGCAGAAATGAATTTTTGAACTTATGATCAAAATAATGCACCAAAAATGATTTAATTCAATGAAAAATTCTTAAAATGCATCAAGATCAAAAAAGAAATTTGGTTTGAAGGTTGGACAATGTTTCTAAATGTCTTAGAACATTTCATGAATTTTTTGGTGATTTTTAAATACTTAAAAGTATTTTAAATTAATTAATTTCCATTAATCAATTAAAAATATTCTTTTAAATATTTAAAAATACTTTTTTAATGATAAAAAATAAAATAAAAATATTTTTGGGTCATAAAAATTAATAAAACTCAGAAGAAAAAGTTTCATAATTTTTATGCATTTTTTACTATTTTAAATTAATTATGCAAGTTAAATGAAATAAAATGAAATTAAAACTAAATAAAATGAAAGTCAACAGAAGGAAGGGCCAGGATGAGCTCTGAGTTTGAAATGGTTGACTGGCGCCAGATCCAGTGGCTGTGATTGATTCAGATCAAATTAATTTAATTAATGATTAATTAAGTTAAGCACGTGGATTAGGGCAAACGAAGAGATCTGGGCCATCCAAACCAGCGGAAAGTCAACAAGTCAAGGGGGATCTACGCTCCACATTCAAATGGCCATAATGACCTGAGTTTAGGGCTAAACATAATCAGGTGACCGGAGAGAAGCTCCGGTCATCTTCTCCGGCTGCACAAAAACCCTAGAACACGATTCAGGTACCTATTCTACAAATTAAGCACACCTAAATGATCCTCTAACTACCTAGGTCATGAATCCACCTTCAAACAACATTTAAACCCCAAGAATCATGCAAATCGAAGGAAATGAAATTCACGGGCAAAATTTCAGAGGGGCCATACAAGCTCAATATTCACTCATTTTTGATTCTGAAACCAACCCCATGACCAGCAAGACATGAATAATCAATTTATAACTCAAAAATCAAGCTTTGAGAGAAAAGTTTCCATGATCATACCTGAGCTGGAAAGCTTCAAGACTGAGCTTCCAGAGCTTTCCTTGCGTGCAAATGGACCCCCTTGTATCCCCTGATGCTAATGGAAGGCTTCAAAGCTCTTGTGGATGGCTGATTTGTGAGAATCAGTTCTGGTGTAGCAGGAAATGAGCTTTGTGTACAGGCTGCTTCAGCTCAAAGTAAAGGGTGGTTTTGACTCCTTTGAATGTTTCTGATTTGTTGGTGAAGAGAAAAGATGTGTTTGTTGACTGGATAGTGAGATTCGAAGAGTTCTGGTTTTGAAGGGGAGGAATGGTGAAGCTCAAGTCAGGCTGGTTTCAGGCTTGAACTTTGGTGGTTTCTACTCAATGAAGCATGGCCAGATGATTGGTGAAGATGGTTTTTGTGTTTGTATGCTGTGGAGGCAGATTCGAAGGAATATGCAAAATGAAGTGTTTTTGTGAATGTGTTGGATGAGAGTGTTTCAGCCTTGCTAGATGTATGGAATGGCTTGCTCTTTGTCCACATAAACCTCTCTCATTGGTCAGATGACAAGACATGTGCTTTATTGATTGGTAAGTCACCTTTTGCAAAAAGTCAAATTTTGTGTAAGGCAAGTATGGCTTGATCTATAGCTAGTACAAGGCATGGTTCTGGTGTAGCATGATGTGTGTGTGAGGCTAGCTTGGTTCAGCAGCCAATGCATCAAGTGGTGGAAGTGTCATGAGTGTTTTTGCAAGTTGTTGCCTTTATGATTCACATGAAAGAAAGTCTTGTTACATGAACCAAAACATGAGAAACCTTGGTCCAATTCTGACTTTTAGGACATGTAGAATGTTTGTGTCATGGTTTGAAATGAATTAGGGGTCACAATTGGCTTTGGTTCATGATTTTGCAAAATTCCCATTTGAAGCATGCCTTGAAAATCAATGATTTTTGCCAACTTTGTCACACCATAACTTTTGATCCAAGAAGAGTTTGATCATGTTCTTGTACTTTTTGAAAAGGGAAAGATGTAACCTACAACTTTCATGACCAAAGTTTTTCCATTTGAAGCATTTTTGGACCAAGAATCAAGGCTTGAAAAATGACCTAAAATGAAGCATTCTTGAAAAGTCAACTATGCCCAAAAAGTCAACATTTGCAAAAACCCTAAATTCTTGATTTTTATGAACTTCAACCTTCTTCCATGACCAAATAAAGATAATATACACTCAAAATGATGAAGATCACCCATTGGTTGGGTCATTGGGGGCCTCAGATGCCCTGATTTTACACTGACTTGTCTGAAAAGTCAACTCTTGATCAGATGACTTCCCCATGGAATTTCTTCATGAAAATTGATATGCATACTCCCTATACCATATAGAGACCAATGGAAACAAGAATGACCAAAAAATTTGGGGTGATGGCCTCTGAAACCAAAACCCTAATTTTAGGTCAACTGTGCAGTCAATCCTGGCTCTGCATCCACTCAAACCCTAGTTCTTGTGATTCTTTTGCATTTTTGACTTTGAGAGGGTGTACTATGATGCTTGAACACATGTAGACCCCTTTGAATTGATTGGTTGCCTTTGGAGTGGCTCAAGATGCCCTGAGATTGCTCAGATCACAAACCCTAGGTGCAGATGACTTAGAATCTATGCAGTGAATCAAAAATGAGATGTGAGATGATATGATTGTGTTTATGCATATGAGATGATCACAAGCCATGGTGTGAATGGGTGAGGGCAAATTTGGGGTGTTTACAGCTGCCCCTATTCAAACATGAGTTAGCTGTGCAGGATGTAAGCAACGGCTTAACAGGCAAACAAGATAACTTGTGGTTGAATACCAAAGACAGTCCAAAATTTGCACTCACAGAATGAAGAAGAAAAGGGATATAGATTATAAAAGAAAATAAAGTATGTTGTAAAGTGTGGGCGACGGAGGACGACCGTCGAGCAGAGGACGACTGCTGAGTAAATAGCAATGACGGGGACGACCGACATGCTGGGGATAAAAGGTAAAGCCAAGACGGGGACGGCCGACTAGCTGGGGAAAATAAAATCATGATGGGGACGGCCATCAAGGTAAAGTTGCAAAATTCTCTGGGGATTAATGAAACATGACGGGGACGGCCATCAAGCTCATAAAGGTAAAGTAACCAACGATGGGGACGGCCATCGGGCTAAAAAGGAAAAGGGACCACGACGGGGACGGCCATCGGGTTAAAGAATAAATGAAATAAACAGATGATGGGGTACGACCATCAAAGATGAAGGACGATCACCTAGCAGGGTACGGCTGCTCTGTTGGGGAATAAAAGAAATATGATGGGGACGACCATCAAAGGTGGAGGACGACCACCTGGCAGGGCACGGCTGCCGAAAATATCGCGACATTGGACGAATGCCGGATAAAAAGGTCAACGATGGGGACGGCCATCGGACGAGCATGATGGAGGACGACCATCAAGAAGTGGAGGACGACCACTCAGCAGGGGACGGCTGCTCTCAAGGTTTATCGCAACACAGGACGAGTGTCAGATAACCAAAATCAACAATGGGGACAGCCATTGGATAAAATGATGAAGGACGATCATCAAAAGGTGGAGGACGACCACCTAGCAGGGGACGGCTGCTAAAATCAACGATGGGGACGGCCATCGGATGAGCATGATGGAGGACGACCATCAAGAAGTGGAGGACGACCACTCAGCAGGGGACGGCTGCTCTCAGGGTTATCATGACACAGGACGAGTGTCAGATAAAAGAAAATGCTTTGTTGGTGATCTACTGGGGACATAGTGAACACGGACGAGCGTTCACAACCAAGAAAGGAAAGTGTAAGTGTTTGGTATTGTGTATAGATTAAAGATGCGGACGAGCATCCTTAAGACTATGATACGGACGAGTATCAGGTAGAAACAAACTGACACGTGTTCAGAGATGATGATACAGACGAGTATCAACTGGTTAACAAGGAACACGGACGAGTGTTGAATCTGAAGGGACTCTTCTGGGGAATAGTAAACACAGACGAGTGTCTATATTCAAGAAGACAAAAGTGTTTGACACAGTGTATGGATTAAAGATGCGGACGAGCATCCTTAAGAGTATGATACGGACGAGTATCATGTAGAATCAAACATTAGACGCAATGTTCTGAGATGATGATACGGACGAGTACCAACTGGTTAACAAAGAACAAAGACCACTGTTGAATCTGTGGGTATATGACTGGTATGTACAAGATACGGACGAGTATCCCTATGAGAGTGAGTGTTGTATAAATGGTGTTTAACTGCTGGGGAGGGTGACACGGACGAGTGTCAAAAGGAGAAAAGTGTGATATCAACAAGTATATGGGTTGCAAAAGTGTAAGCGACTGCGCTGGGGATATGACACGAACGGGTGTCAAGAAAGTGTATATGTAAGTATGTGTGAGTGCAAAGAGGGTGTCTTCGGCTTTCTGCTGGTGATATGACACGGACGGGTGTCATGAAGTATCCGTGATATGGGTGATTTGTTTGTAAAGAGTGTTCAGGCGACTTTACTGGGGAAAGATGGCACGGACGGGTGCCAAAAGGTGTATATACTGGTGTTTTGATGATTTATGAGGCAACTGCTCTTGCTGGTAACTCTGGTGGGGATTTTTCTTCTGTATGCTGATGAACTGCTATTATTCACAAGTGTTAATTCAGAACATGGCTTATGATTATGCTATGCGTTTGACTTTTTCCGTAATGCTCCGTATTAGACGGAATGCTATGCTCTGAGGGGATAATATGATGCAAATGCCATGATTATGCAAAGATATCAAACCGGGATTCGGATCCTGTTGCTGCGAAGATCTCTGGCCGATCTGTTTGAAATGGACCTCCCAGCTGGGGACGAGATCATTGATAGACTTGGGGAGATGTATCTGCTTGGGGATATATGCCACCTGGTTGACATATCCTTATAATGCGGGACCCAGCTGGGGTTTGTAGAAGCCTTCTTCACTCTGTTGTGATCTTCATGCGTTGCTCTTCTGGATAGAGGCTGGAACTCTATGGGGAGATGTTTCCCTGATTCCTGTATTTTGCTGAGGAAGAAAGATCGGTACTATGGCTGGGGAATGTCGTTGGTAACTCAGTTGGGGAGAGTAATGAGAGGCAACTCAGCTGGGGATAGAGCATTTCGGATGCTGAGATCTTTTGTTGATTTGCCAGCTTGCTGAGATGTAGCTTGCATGCCCCGAGTTGCGTTCTAGATACCTGCAATCCTGCAAAGATAAGGAAACGCACAAAAGGTCCCGAAGTATCCTCTACTGGATTCCGTCATAGGAGTCAAGCATTCTCAAGAGTAAGCGAAATTTCCTGCAAGCATGTTTTTTATTATTATTACTTTTTGAGAGAAAAAGCATCTGTACTTATGCAATTAGTTTTTTAGAGACATCAGACATCCTTTGCAAAATAAAAATATACAAAACGAAACATGACTGAAAAATCTGATTTTATTAATTTAAATGCCCTGAATTGGCAAGATACAGTCAAAGAAACATATCTCCTGAAATGAGGAGATTGTTACAAATTGAGAAACAAAGTGCTGGCAGTATTGGCGACGCTTTCAAAGGAGCTTCCTCTTCTGCTATGACTCGTATGACTTTTGACTTTCTTCTCATCTTGCTTTTGAAGAATGTTGATTCTGATTGAAGCTCGATCTTGAAGCTTACCAAGTCGTAAGTGATACAGACGAATTCAGAATGCAGTTGTTCGCTTATTCCCTTATTTTGCATGGATCGCCCTTTCGGGTTTTCAATCCATCGGGATACCCATTTTTGCCTGAGCTGTCCAATGCGGCTTTTCAACTCAGCGGGTGTACCTTTTTTCATTTATTTCCCTTATTTTTGCCCGAGTCTTTTATTCTGTTTTTGACTCGTCGGGATGCCCTATTTTTGCCTGGACTTACATTCTGTTTTTGTGTCCAGCGGGTCATTTTTATGCGAAGTATTTTTTAACTGCATCTGAATTCACAGGGGACGGGAAATCTTCACCATCCATGGTGCTGAGCATCAGTGCTCCACCAGAGAAAACTTTCTTTACCACGAATGGTCCTTCATAGTTCGGAGTCCACTTGCCCCTGTGGTCTGTATGAGGAGGGAGGATTCTTTTCAGCACAAGATCTCCCACTTGGTACTCTCGGTGCCTGACTTTCTGATCGAAGGCTCTCTTCATTCTCTTCTGATATAGCTTCCCATGACAGATTGCAGCCAATCTTTTCTCCTCGATCAGACTCAGTTGTTCGTATCGGGCCCTGACCCACTCTGCTTCGTTCAGCTTAACATCCATCAGCACCCGCAGAGAGGGTAGTTCAACTTCAACAGGTAGGACTGCTTCCATACCATACACAAGCTGATACGGTGTTGCCCCAGTGGATGTTCTGATTGACGTGCGGTACCCATGCAAGGCAAACGGTAGCATTTCATGCCAGTCTTTGTAGGTGACTACCATCTTCTGCACAATCTTCTTGATATTTTTATTTGCCGCCTCAACAGCGCCATTCATCTTTGGCCTGTAAGGAGAAGAATTGTGGTGTTGGATCTTGAAGTCCCGGCACAGTTCTGCCATCATTTTGTTGTTTAGATTGGAACCATTGTCAGTAATGATTCGCTCGGGAACTCCGTACCGACAGATGATATCTCTCTTTAGGAATCGGGCTACCACTTGCCTTGTGACGTTTGCATATGAGGCTGCTTCAACCCACTTAGTGAAATAGTCAATGACGACCAGGATGAATCTGTGGCCATTTGAAGCAGTCGGCTCAATCTTGCCAATCATATCAATGCCCCACATGGCAAAGGGCCAAGGTGAAGACATTATATTCAAAGGATTGGGAGGCACGTGCACTTTGTCTGCGTAGATCTGGCATTTGTGGCATTTCTTGGCATAGGCACAACAGTCTGCATCCATTGTGATCCAGTAATAGCCGGATCTTAACAACTTCTTAGCCATTGCATGTCCTCCAGCATGGGTACCAAAAGAGCCTTCATGCACTTCATGCATCAACAAATCTGCTTCCGTCTTGTCAACACATCGGAGGAGTACCATATCAAAGTTCCTTTTGTATAAAGATCCATCAGTGTTCAGAAAGAAACTCCCAGCGAGCCTTCTCAAAGTCTTCCTATCATTGGAAGATGCCCCGGGCGGGTATGTTTGATCCTCCAAGAAGCACTTAATGTCATGGAACCAAGGCTTATCATCTTTGACAACTTCCGCTGCAAATACATATGCTGGTCTATCGAGTCTTGACACTGAAATCTGAGGTACAAAGTTAGCAGCTTGAACTTTGATCATGGACGAAATGGTAGCCAAGGCATCTGCAAACTGATTCTCGTCTCGAGGGATATACTCAAGCTTGACTATTGTAAAGAAAGTCAATAACCTCCTTGTATAATCCCTGTAAGGTATCAGATGATCCTGGTGGGTGTACCATTTTCCGTTGGTTTGATTGACTACCAAAGCTGAATCTCCGAATACGGTCAATGTCTTGATCCTGAGGTCAATGGCTTCCTCAAGACCCATAATGCAAGCTTCGTATTCAGCTTCGTTGTTAGTGCAGTTAAAAGTGAGTTTTGCCGAGAATGGCATGTGAATTCCTTTTGGTGTAATGAGTACTGCACCAACACCACGGCCATTCATGTTAACAGCCCCATCAAACATCATAGTCCATTCTTCTTCCGGGTCAGGCCCTTCAGTGTGAACAGGCTCTTCATGATCTTTTGACTTAATGAACATGATGTCTTCATCAGGGAAATCAAATCTCATAGGCTGGTAGTCATCAATGGGTTGCTCAGCAAGATATTCGGACAATACACTGCCCTTGATGGCTTTCTGAGAAGTGTACTGGATGTCGTATTCTGTGAGAATCATTTTCCATCTTGCAACCCGTCCGGTAAGTGCTGGCTTCTCGAAAATGTACTTGACTGGGTCCATTTTGGATATCAACAAAGTAGTGTGGGTCAACATATACTGCCTTAGTCGGCGAGCAGCCCACGCTAAAGCACAGCAAGTTTTCTCGAGCAGTGAATAACGTTGTTCACAGTCGGTAAACTTTTTGCTTAGGTAGTATATTGCATACTCTTTTCGACCAGACTCGTCATGCTGGCCCAGCACACACCCCATCGACTCTTCTAATACTGTCAAGTACATAATCAGAGGTCTTCCTTCAACTGGCGGCATAAGGATTGGAGGTTCCTGCAGATACTCCTTGATTTTGTCAAAAGCCTTCTGGCAATCTTCGTTCCACCTGACCGTCTGTTCCTTTCTTAACAGCTTGAACAAGGGTTCACAGGTTGCTGTGAGGTGAGATATGAACCGTGAGATGTAGTTCAATCGACCTAAGAAACCTCGAACTTCTTTCTCTGTTTTCGGTGCAGGCATATCTTGAATGGCCTTGACTTTATCAGGGTCAACTTCAATCCCCTTCTCGCTTACAATAAAACCCAGCAGCTTACCGGATCTCACCCCGAATGTGCATTTGTTGGGGTTCAACTTCAGTTGGTACTTCCTCAGACGCTTGAACAATTTGAGCAGATTTACCAGATGATCTTCTTCCGTAAGGGACTTGGCGATCATATCATCCACATAACATTCTATTTCTTTATGGAATAATGTCACCATAGCCCGTTGATACGTCGCACCGGCATTCTTGAGCCCAAATGGCATTACCTTGTAGCAGAACGTGCCCCAGGGTGTGATGAATGTTGTCTTCTCCATGTCTTCAGGTGACATTTTAATCTGATTGTATCCTGAAAATCCATCCATGAAGGAGAATACCGAGAACTGAGCCGTATTATCAACCAATACATCGATGTGAGGTAAAGGGAAATCATCTTTCGGGCTGGCTCTGTTCAGATCCCGGTAATCAACACACATCCTTACCTTACCGTCCTTTTTAGGCACAGGTACTATATTAGCAACCCACGATGGATAGCTAGTCACAGCAAGGAACCCGGCGTCCCATTGCTTTTGTACCTCCTCCTTGATTTTCATGGCCATGTCTGGACGAGTACGGCGTAGCTTTTGTTTGACTGGAGGGCACTCTTCTCTCAAAGGCAGCTTGTGCACAACAATGTTGGTATCCAACCCTGGCATGTCTTGGTAAGACCAAGCAAACACGTCCACATACTCTTGAAGCAGGTCAATCAGTTGTCTCTTTACCGAGTCTTGCAGGCAGGCCCCGATTCTAACTTCTTTCACGTCTTCATCTGTACCAAGATTGATCACTTCAACCTCCTCCTGGTGAGGAGTAATAACCTTTTCCTCTTGTCTTAACAACCTGGCTAGCTCTTCAGGAAGCTCATATTCTTCTTCAACCCCTTCGTCAGCTTGATTGATTGGACTGTCAAAGTCGTACGAAGTCATAGCCGTGCTGTTGTCGGTGCTGTCTGGAAGGCACTCTCTGCAAGGGTTAAGTTTGTTCATTTTAGTGATCTGATTTTAGTCTTATTTAGAAAAGTGAAATGAAGTTATCATTTTGAAAACACCGCCATTTATTTTTTTGTACAAAAAGAAAAATGGAAAAACAGTGAACGGAAAGGAAAAAGACTCGTTTGCAGAAAGATGTCTGATATTTCATTAATTGATCTTGTTTGCACAAAAAAGTACAGATGGCCCGATTACAAAATGAGTCTTGTCATCTTGGGCAAGATGCAAGACTTTGATGCATGCTTATAAAATACAGGAAATAATAATTACTCTGATCGAGTAACTCTTATAATTTCCTGGGAAGACCAGTTCGAGACACTGCTCCCCGGGATCTTTGGACGAATCCAGCTTTCCAGGTTGCGTTCCTCTTCCAGCTCGTCTTCCAGACAGTTGATAGCATCAGGGGTAAGCATCCCCCCACTGACAAAACAGGGCTTCTCAGTAGCCTTTGCTTGGTGTTGAGTTGGTCTGTAACCCAACCCAAATTTGTCTTTCTTCTCCTCCACAGCTAAAACCTTGCCCCAGCCTAGGGCAGTTCCTTCCTCAACAACCTTCCGGGCTTGTTGGTATGATGACATGGAGATCCCAGATACAGCAGATGCTTCATTCACATTCAAGGCTTCGAAACCTTGGCTCATTGTTTCATGGATCTCCCCATCCATTTCAATATACTTATAAGTAGCCAGATGGCTAACAAATATATCCTCCTCCCCGCAAATTGTAACAACTTGGCCTTCCCACTCAAATTTTAAATTTTGGTGAAGGGTAGACGTTATTGCGCCGGCGGCGTGAATCCAGGGTCTACCCAACAAACAGCTGTAGGTGGGCTGAATGTCCATCACATAAAAGATAGTTTTAAAGGTCTGTGGGCCAATTGTCACAGGTAGCTCAATCTCTCCCAGAACCGATCTCTTGGAACCGTCAAAGGCTCTCACCACCAGGTTGCTGGGTCTCAATGCCAATCCATCATATTCTAACTTCACCAGAGCCTTCTTTGGTAAGACATTCAGGGATGAACCTGTGTCTACCAGCACATGAGAAAGGACAGATCCTTTGCATTCCATGGTGATGTGCAAGGCTTTGTTGTGGTTGCGGCCATCCGCTGTCAAGTCAGTATTGGTGAACCCTAGCCCATTGCTAGCGGTAACATTCCCAACCACGGTTTCCAACTGGTTGACAGTAATCTCTTCAGGCACGTAAGCTGCGTGCAAGACTTTGAGTAGTGCATTCCGATGGGCTTCGGAGCACATAAGCAGTGAGAGGATAGAGATTTTGGATGGCGTTTGGTGAAGCTGATCCACAATTTTGTAATCACTCTTTTTGATGATCCTCATAAACTCATCAACTTCTTGATCGAACGGCGTCTTCAAGGCTTCTTTAATAGCTTGATCTTCCTGCACCAGGCTCTTTCCTTTTGCCTTGGCAGCAGCTTCTGCTTCGGCAGTAGGTCTTTGCATTGGTGGAGCAAAGAGACGTCCGCTTCGAGTGAAGCCTCCGCCTCCCCCCACATTATCTACTTATGGTGCAGGTGTTGATGTTTCAAGAGTGATTCTTTTTCCTTCGCAGTACACGTCTGAGCCATAGTGCCAAGGGATGGCCCTATTGCTTTCATATGGTACTGGTCCAGGCACCGTAACAGTGACTGGACTGATTGCTACTGCTGAAGGGACTGTAATTGTTTGTGGATCATAAAAGATTGTAATTGGTGCTCTGGTGGGAGAAGCACCTTCTGAATGGTAGGCAGAGTTATTCTCAGGATCATAAAATATTGTGACAGTAGAGACATCTTCATGATTTGTTGCTGGTGTTGTAGGAGATATCGTCGGAAGAAATGATGTTGTGGTTGTAGAAGTCTCAAAATGGAGTGAAGCTGAAGTTGTAGCAGGAAAATTTGTTGAAAACTGATCGGTTGAGATGATGGATGGAGTACTTGTTGATGAAGCCGAAGAATTGTCAGGAACAATAGTTGCTGCAGTTGTAGGAGGTTCTGAAACCGTTGCTGATGATATTGCTGGATTTGTTGGAAATGATGTGGTGATCTGAAGTTGGCCACTCTAAATGAGGCCGTCTATGCCATTCCTCAAATTATCGCACCCATTTACAGAGATATTGCAGTAAGCACAACCCAATTCACACCCTGGGAACATTTGACATTCCAAGAGCTGAGCCTTGATTTCTATCAATGGCGTCCTGATCTGTCCCACACTGGTTATTAAATAAGACGGCTTGTCTTCTTCAATAGCGTTAATCCGGGGACCACCATGGTTTGGCATCGGGTTCTTATTGACATTGGGTGGTGGTGCGAAATTCAGAGCCTTGGAGTCTACCAGGTCTTGTACCTTCATATGCAGAGCCCTGCATTTTTCGGTACTGTGGCCAGGTGCGTTTGAATGAAAAGCACACCTAGCATTGGAGTCATAGTTCCTTGGTAGACTGTTGGGATCCGGAGGTGCCAACGTTCTTAGCTCAACCAGGTTGAGTTTCAGAAGTTGTGGCAGCAAGGTAGCATATGGCATGGGGATCGGGTCGATCACTCTGTTAGCTTGAGATGGCCTCTGTTGGAATGGCCTTTGTTGACTGTTGTTGTTGGTGTTGCTGTTGTTGTAATTTCTCGGAGGATACTGATTCTGTTGATGGTACTAAGGTTGTTGCTGATAGTTTTGTTGCGGAGGTTGATAAACTGGCTGAGGATGAGCTGGAGCAGGAATGGTGACTGCTGCTATTGACCTCTGAACATACTGGGGCCTGCCCCTGTTTGAATGGATGGCATTGGTCTCGCCAGTTCTTCTCGGGCCTGCAAAAGGCTTTCTTGTACTACTGGACGAACTTGCACCGTTGTCTGAGATCTTTCCCATTTTTAACAAGCTTTCAATTCTTTCCCCGGCTATGACAACATCTGCAAAGCTAGTGGAAGAGAAAGCAGCCAACCTGTCAATATATGTTCCCTGAAGGGTGTTCATGAACATATCTGCCATTTCCCGTTCAGACATAGGTGGTTGAACAGCGACAGCCAGTTGCCTCCATCTTTGTGCATATTCTCGGAAACTTTCCCTTGACGACTGTGACATTCCCATTAGGAGGGTCCTGTTGGGTGCCATGTCTAAGTTATACTGATACTGTCTGATGAAGGCCTCTGCCAGGTCCTTCCAGCATCTAATAGTTGCCCTTGTCAAGTGAGAGTACCATTCTCTTGATGCTCCAGTTAAGCTATCTTCGAAATAGAACATCCACAATTTCTCGTCCATGGTATAAGCTTTTAATCTCCCGAGAAAAGATTGTAGATGGGTTCGAGGACAAGAAGTCCCATTATACTTTTCAAAACATGGAGGCTTAAACTTGTGGGGAATCCTAACCCCGTCTACCAAGCCCATGTCCATGACGTCGAAGCCCAAAGAGTTTTGAGATTCTAAGGACCTCAACTTCTCAGCTATCTCATCCAATCTCCTATCATAAGCTTCTTCCCCAGCACCCATTACTGTGAACTGGTCCTCTTGGGGGTCTTCTTGAAGCACCCTAGCTGCGGTGGCAGCCCCTTGAACATTTGCTGGAATATTGACCTCAGGATGGAGGTGTGGCCCAAATACCGGAGGGTTGACGTGAGGTTGGACTCTTTCATTGTTACTGGTACCGGCTGTCCCTATATGTGGATCCTCTTGATTCTGCCTTTCCACCATGGCCCTCAATCTTTCCTGGCTCTGAGCCATGTTGTTCATAACTTCCATAAACTGAGTCATTTGATTCCTCATCTCTAGCCTTTCATTTGCCATTTGATTTCTGACCTCAGTAAGGTCCTGCTGCATCTGATCCATCTGAATTCCCGGAAGGTTGTTTCGGGTTGGATAACGGTGCGGACGGTTGAGGGGAAATACCCGGCGACGAGCAATAATTCCTGAACATCACAACAGAGGTTAGCAAAAACAAAAACCTACAAAACAAACAAAGGGTTAGCATGCAATGCAGTTATGCTTATTTGTTCTCAAGGTATCCGGTTTTGCCTTCAGTTTTGACCCTTCCAGACCCTTGAAGATGCTGTTGATGTTGCTTCCGAAGTAAACTTGGATGGAACAAACTAACACAAATATATTACAGAAGGTGAAATAATACAGCTTGTTCATTTTACAACACAAGTCCCCTAAGGGATCAAAATACATCACAAAAAAAGTAAAAGTACATGGAATAGAAACAACAACAAGCAAATGATCAAACACCAAGGCCAAACTCATCCTCACGAACTTCCTTGAGAAGTGCTTCGGTCACAGGATCAGCCGGCCGCTCCGTGAGATTCCGGATAAGGAGGTTCCGGGTTGCAATAGCTGCTGCTAGCTTCTTGTGCTGAGTTTGGTTCTTGGACCTCTTCACCCCTGCTTTGATCTTCAATTCTGATATCTCCCTCTGGGCTGCTGCCAGGGCTTCTTGCTGTTCTTTTGCACTAGCCTCTAGTTGATCCACCTTGTCTTGAACTCTCTTGTCCTCCAGGGTACGAGCCTCGGTGATCCTGACCCACCGGGCTTGACTCTCTTTCAAATACAAGTCTGTCCTTGCTCTTTGGAACTGGGCTTCTTTGCAAGCGTTCTTCAGAATTTGTTCACCAGCCTTAGACTTTTTGATATAATCCCCAGACTTTTCAATCTTAGCCAGATGCTCTACTCTCATCTTCTCCAATCTCTCAATCTCCCTCATACCTTCACTCCTCTCACGGAGGGTCTTCTGCAAAGCCTGGGTTAGCTTCTCATTTCTTTCTTTCAAGCTCTCAAACTCCTCCAAACTGATAGTGGCAGGGGGTGGTGCTGAAGATGACTCAGGCATGTCTTCTATAGTAAAGGGCATCCCAGAGAATTGGGCCCTGGCACGGGACCACTCATAATATTGTGCTGATGCCACATTATTGCACTTCCCCAGAATAGTGATTCCCTTGGTTTGAACATGATCCCAGGCCCAGGCAGCCTGCCTAACAACAGCCAAACTAATCTTGTTCTCACAATAGAGGGTCTCAACCAAGTCCTGTGCCCTAGGAGTGTGGACCAGTGCATAGCCCAATTGTCGTCTAAACAGCAGAGGGTTGTAATTGATACTACCCTTAACTCCTATCAAAGGCACATTAGGAAAATGCCCACAGCTGGTGATGATATCTCTGCCCTTGGTGCTCTGAGTGCACCATCTGATGTCAGCTGAAGTTAGAACAGTGAGTCATTTAGCCCAGTTGCTTTGCTGATGAGGGTTTAAAAATGAATCTGTCCTGGGTAGATGCCTGAGAAGCCAAGTGTGGAACAATGGAGCACAACACCTCACTAACCTTCCCCTCTGCTTTTCATTCCTCTGATGCATTGAATAGTAAAGATCCCCCAATAAAGTTGGCACTGGGTTCTTCAGGATGAACAAATGGATTGCATTCTTGCTAATGAATCGAGGCTCATCTGCAAACAACACAATTCCATATACACTTAAGGCCAACAAAGCACAAACAGCTTTCCACTCCCCCAGAGAAGCTTTCAAGGTAGCTTGAGAGATCAGGAAGTCCATATGGAAACCAGGAATTCCAGCTTTGGAAGTCATATGTTGCTCAATCAAAACAGGTTCCAGATGCAAAGCTTTTGCTACTTCTCCATTAGCAGGAAAGACCATCTCAGGGTTGAAAGGGATTCCAGTCCTGATGGGCAAACCAACCAATGAAGAGTACTCTTCCAATAAGGGACCCATCTGAAAGTCTTGAAAGGTGAAACATCTTAGTGGAGGGTCATAAAACTGAATGCAGGTGTGGATCAAGCTTCTCTGTGATGAGTCCAGATCCATGACCATATCAAGTATATCTCCATAACTCTCCCTGAACAAAGGTATGTGATCTGGAGTGATCAGGGTCTGAATCCTCCTGATGTCTGATAACTCTGGCTGGAAGAAGTGATAGGTGATGTTGCTCTTTTTAGGAGCCATGATGCTGAGACTGAATAGAGACAGGTGCTGATGACAATACTGAAGAAAAGGGCCACTGACTGGCTGGTGCAGGTGATAACTGAAGCAGATAGCTGATGAAGATAGGTCAGTACTGAAGATGGGGTCAAAACCAAAACCAAATGCAGATGGATACCCTGAAACACAAATAAGCAAATGTCAATATGATGCAATGATTATGTATGCAAATGAAATGCAAGGGTCTGTGACTGAGCTGGATCTGATCAAAATGCCCTGATATAGGTCCAAGTGTGTTCAAGAATTCCAGATGAGGTCTATAAATCCAGTAACCAAGGTGGGGGACTCAAATAAAGAGCCACATATCCGGGGTTTTAGAATCACAAGAACTGACCCAAAATGGAGTAGTCTTAAACAATCAAAGTAACAAGGTATTCTGAGGTCAAGGTACCTGCAAACCTGTAAACAGCCCACCCCCCTCACAGGTGGTGTTCTAAAACAAGGATCCTTAGACTTGGATCAGTTATGAGAAGTGTAAACACTTCTAACCCGGAGGTACAGTGTTTACAATAACCATAAAAATTCCTCCTCTAATTCACCTCAGTTTCTGAAGGTCAATACTAAAAGGTCATCCAGACTTAGCAGGCTTCCCAGATAGCCCTAGCATTGCAGGAAATCTGCAACACAGAGTTCTCAAGAGGAAACCCATATCCGAACCGTGTTTCATATTCCCGCACCAGACCGAAATGGAATGGGAAAGAATATGATTCACTCTAGCCTAGGTGTCACTCAGGTCCCAGGTATAGGACCTTAACTCTCAATAGAACCCCACCCACCAAAGGAAAACCAGATCCAGCCAGCAGTACAGTACAACAATATGATAATATGCAAAGCTATAAAGAAAACAGTAAACAACTGTACATAAAGCAAAAACAAATATAAATATACAAACACAAATAAACACATAACACCCCAGTAAACACAAATCAATCAAGCGCTAGGAGGAACCCACAAAAAGAACCAGAAGCCCTGGTTGCAATATAAAGGGTCCCCAGCAGAGTCGCCAAGCTGTCGCTCCCGATAAATGAAACAGGGTCAAATAAAGGTACAGACGCGAACGGTCGGCGAGAGGGACAATGAGAACACACAACAGTGAACTCACTGGAAAAGAATAGAGTCGCCAGCTAGGCATTTTTATCCCGGAGGAAAGGCAATGCTGCATAGACCTAGAAAAAGATGGATAAGACGGTTTGCGAACCAGAGAGACTGAGAAAGGGGGTTGGTTACAACCTGGGAAGGTATTAGCACCCAGATTGTCCGCCGTACTCGACGGGATCCACGTTTGAAAGATTTGTGCTTAAAAGGGGTAGTGTCAGTGCAATCTGTGCATAAAGAGCTGGAACAGGATGTACAGGTGTCAGTGTAAAAGAAGTGTGAAGTGTAATATATGCAGTGTCAGTGTAAGAACAGAGTGAAGTGCTCAAGATCATGAGGCTAAAGAATAAAGCTAGAAAGAGGGGGAATATACAGAGACTTTTGTTCGATAACTGTTAAGTTATGCCTACGTATCCTCTCGTGCAATGAGGAAGTCAGAACACCGTAGTTCGACCCAAAGAGACTGAAAGATGAATTGACTTGTGAACTGCTTACTTGTCTATGCTCAAGTGTATGACCTGTCTGGCTCAGGTGCAAACTGTCTTGCATTAGACGGAAGAAGCGAGCTCTCGTTTGTGAGTGAATGAGATGAGAAAAGAATCCCGGAGGAGACGATTATTGTTTGTTTTTGTGTTTTCAGTCTTTTATTGCTTTTTGTATTTTGTCATAAGTTAATGAGCTTAAGCCTAAACCAATGGGTTAGTAAACTCATCACATCTTCCCTCTGATTAGGGGTAATGAGAGTACCTTAAGTGTGAAGTCACACTTAATCATCTTTGGTGTAGGATTAAGATCATTAACCTACTTGTGATTATTTAGATGTTTTTGTTGTTTTTGTTTAGTGTTGAGTAATGAGGTTAAGCCATAATCAAGGATTAAACAGACCCATTACACCATCCTAATAGAAGGATAATAGATGAGAATGTTTAAGCTGAGGAAAGCTCCTCAACTTAATCCATGATTAGGGATTAAACTCATGACAAAACAAGCCTTTGATTAAGTGGATTTTATTTAATGGTATGATGATGAAGTGAATTTTATGGTTTGTAAGACAACTTGAGGGGGACTTGTCCATTAACACTAGGGTTTGTCCTTCTTAACCAATTAAGGAAGAATTAGAACCCTAATGCAAGGCCCAAGTTACAAGTGTGATGTCTTGGTACTTATTAAATGAATTGATTAAGAGATTTAAACTCATTAAGGGTTTAACACTTAGGATTAAAGTTATACACTCCATCCTAAGAGAAGGATGCAGGCATAAGCTTAATCACAAAGCCTTAAAGCCTTTAGGGTTTAGTCCCTGATTATGAGATGAGAAGAGAAGACACAAAGAGACACAAAGGTAAAACTAATAGGGGAGACTAATCAAAACCCTAATCATTGTCATGCTTGGTTGTTCCTAAGGTTTGTGAGGTTTGCAAGAGAAGTCTTCAATGGAACCACCAGGAAGCAGATGAAAGGATCAAGAGAAGCAAAGCAACTTGCTTCAATCAAGAAGTCAAGTCACTTGAGGAAAGAAAGTGGGAGGAACAAGAATGAGCAAGCTCAATCTCAAGCACAAACATAAATGCAACAATGGATTCAAGAGATATGGAAAGAAAAGTTATGAGAAGTGAAGGCAAATTCACTTCTCAAGTTTACTTACCACCTGAAAAGTTAGAAAGAAAAGCAATGCAATGCCAAATGGGATGAAATGGTATGAGGATACACAAAACCAGAAGCATGTTGATGATGATGATGATGCTATGGAGTGCTATAAACATGAGGCAAGGCATGGAGATGTTCATACAAGTTCATGGATGCAAATGATGCAAGCTTAGAAGCATGGATACACATGAAAAGTTATGAAACATACATGGCATACCACATGGCAAATGCAAGATGCAATGATCAAAGATGCTTTCTATATGTCTTATGATGTCAAATGAACCAAATGGATGCTTGAAATGTCATGACAAGTCATGTTATGCAAGAGAATGCAAGAAGGATGCAAATGGAAGCCCAAAATTAGGGTTTATGAATCAAACATCCAACAAAAACCAAAAACAGAAGCAAACCCTAAGATAAAAAATGGAAAATGCCACCCAAAGAAACCCTAAACCTATACTAAACCAAGGTTCAAAGGGGAGATCTCAACTCTTCACCAATCTCAAGTTATGATTTTTCTAAGTTATTAGGGTTTTTAGGGCTCCTAAACAAAAGAAATACCAAACAAATTGAAAATGAGGAATCAAATCATGGCCTTTTAATCCTAGAAACTACATGCTAAACACAAAACAATGCAAGAAGAACCAATGTCCAACTCCTCTTAGATAGGCAGAAATGAATTTTTGAACTTATGATCAAAATAATGCACCAAAAATGATTTAATTCAATGAAAAATTCTTAAAATGCATCAAGATCAAAAAAGAAATTTGGTTTGAAGGTTGGACAATGTTTCTAAATGTCTTAGAACATTTCATGAATTTTTTGGTGATTTTTAAATACTTAAAAGTATTTTAAATTAATTAATTTCCATTAATCAATTAAAAATATTCTTTTAAATATTTAAAAATACTTTTTTAATGATAAAAAATAAAATAAAAATATTTTTGGGTCATAAAAATTAATAAAACTCAGAAGAAAAAGTTTCATAATTTTTATGCATTTTTTACTATTTTAAATTAATTATGCAAGTTAAATGAAATAAAATGAAATTAAAACTAAATAAAATGAAAGTCAACAGAAGGAAGGGCCAGGATGAGCTCTGAGTTTGAAATGGTTGACTGGCGCCAGATCCAGTGGCTGTGATTGATTCAGATCAAATTAATTTAATTAATGATTAATTAAGTTAAGCACGTGGATTAGGGCAAACGAAGAGATCTGGGCCATCCAAACCAGCGGAAAGTCAACAAGTCAAGGGGGATCTACGCTCCACATTCAAATGGCCATAATGACCTGAGTTTAGGGCTAAACATAATCAGGTGACCGGAGAGAAGCTCCGGTCATCTTCTCCGGCTGCACAAAAACCCTAGAACACGATTCAGGTACCTATTCTACAAATTAAGCACACCTAAATGATCCTCTAACTACCTAGGTCATGAATCCACCTTCAAACAACATTTAAACCCCAAGAATCATGCAAATCGAAGGAAATGAAATTCACGGGCAAAATTTCAGAGGGGCCATACAAGCTCAATATTCACTCATTTTTGATTCTGAAACCAACCCCATGACCAGCAAGACATGAATAATCAATTTATAACTCAAAAATCAAGCTTTGAGAGAAAAGTTTCCATGATCATACCTGAGCTGGAAAGCTTCAAGACTGAGCTTCCAGAGCTTTCCTTGCGTGCAAATGGACCCCCTTGTATCCCCTGATGCTAATGGAAGGCTTCAAAGCTCTTGTGGATGGCTGATTTGTGAGAATCAGTTCTGGTGTAGCAGGAAATGAGCTTTGTGTACAGGCTGCTTCAGCTCAAAGTAAAGGGTGGTTTTGACTCCTTTGAATGTTTCTGATTTGTTGGTGAAGAGAAAAGATGTGTTTGTTGACTGGATAGTGAGATTCGAAGAGTTCTGGTTTTGAAGGGGAGGAATGGTGAAGCTCAAGTCAGGCTGGTTTCAGGCTTGAACTTTGGTGGTTTCTACTCAATGAAGCATGGCCAGATGATTGGTGAAGATGGTTTTTGTGTTTGTATGCTGTGGAGGCAGATTCGAAGGAATATGCAAAATGAAGTGTTTTTGTGAATGTGTTGGATGAGAGTGTTTCAGCCTTGCTAGATGTATGGAATGGCTTGCTCTTTGTCCACATAAACCTCTCTCATTGGTCAGATGACAAGACATGTGCTTTATTGATTGGTAAGTCACCTTTTGCAAAAAGTCAAATTTTGTGTAAGGCAAGTATGGCTTGATCTATAGCTAGTACAAGGCATGGTTCTGGTGTAGCATGATGTGTGTGTGAGGCTAGCTTGGTTCAGCAGCCAATGCATCAAGTGGTGGAAGTGTCATGAGTGTTTTTGCAAGTTGTTGCCTTTATGATTCACATGAAAGAAAGTCTTGTTACATGAACCAAAACATGAGAAACCTTGGTCCAATTCTGACTTTTAGGACATGTAGAATGTTTGTGTCATGGTTTGAAATGAATTAGGGGTCACAATTGGCTTTGGTTCATGATTTTGCAAAATTCCCATTTGAAGCATGCCTTGAAAATCAATGATTTTTGCCAACTTTGTCACACCATAACTTTTGATCCAAGAAGAGTTTGATCATGTTCTTGTACTTTTTGAAAAGGGAAAGATGTAACCTACAACTTTCATGACCAAAGTTTTTCCATTTGAAGCATTTTTGGACCAAGAATCAAGGCTTGAAAAATGACCTAAAATGAAGCATTCTTGAAAAGTCAACTATGCCCAAAAAGTCAACATTTGCAAAAACCCTAAATTCTTGATTTTTATGAACTTCAACCTTCTTCCATGACCAAATAAAGATCATATACACTCAAAATGATGAAGATCACCCATTGGTTGGGTCATTGGGGGCCTCAGATGCCCTGATTTTACACTGACTTGTCTGAAAAGTCAACTCTTGATCAGATGACTTCCCCATGGAATTTCTTCATGAAAATTGATATGCATACTCCCTATACCATATAGAGACCAATGGAAACAAGAATGACAAAAAAATTTGGGGTGATGGCCTCTGAAACCAAAACCCTAATTTTAGGTCAACTGTGCAGTCAATCCTGGCTCTGCATCCACTCAAACCCTAGTTCTTGTGATTCTTTTGCATTTTTGACTTTGAGAGGGTGTACTATGATGCTTGAACACATGTAGACCCCTTTGAATTGATTGGTTGCCTTTGGAGTGGCTCAAGATGCCCTGAGATTGCTCAGATCACAAACCCTAGGTGCAGATGACTTAGAATCTATGTAGTGAATCAAAAATGAGATGTGAGATGATATGATTGTGTTTATGCATATGAGATGATCACAAGCCATGGTGTGAATGGGTGAGGGCAAATTTGGGGTGTTTACAGGCATCGTTTCATTTTGGTTGCTATTGATTACTTTACTAAGTGGGTGGAGGCAGCTTCATTTGCATATGTTACTAAGAATGTGGTGGCTCGATTCATTAAGAATAATCTCATATGTAGGTATGGCATCCCTGAAAGGATTATTACTGACAATGGCTCTAATCTGAACAACACTATGATTACTGATCTCTGCACGCAGTTCAAGATTAAGCATCACAACTCTTCTCCGTATCGTCCAAAGATGAATGGGGCAGTAGAAGCTGCTACTAAGAACATTAAGAAGATTCTACAAAAGATGACTGTCACTTATAAATATTGGCATGAGATGTTACCATTTGCTCTTCATGGTTATCGTACTACAATACGTACTTCAACAGGGGCAACCCCATTCACCTTAGTATATGGTATGGAAGCAGTTCTGCCCATTGAAGTTCAGATCCCTTCTTTAAGAATCATGAAAGATGCAGGCTTGGATGAAGATGAGTGGATTCAGACTCGATTTGACCAGATAAATTTAATTGATGAGAAGAGGTTAGCAGCTGTTTGTCACGGCCAGATGTACCAGAAACGAATGATCAAAGCTTTTAATAAGAAGGTTAAGCCAAAGGTATATCAGGCCGGTGACTTGGTAATCAAGCGTATCATACTACCACAGGGTGATCCTAGGGGCAAGTGGACTCCTACATATGAAGGACCATTTGTAGTCAAGACAGTATTCTCAGGAGGTGCCATGATACTTACTACTATGGATGGTGAAGACTTCCCACAGCCTGTAAACGCAAACATAGTTAAAAAATACTACGCATAAAAAGAGACCCGCTAGGTTGACTGGCCTAGGCAAAAATAAGGGCATCCCGGCGAACCAAAAGGGTTCGGGCAAAAATTAGGGATATATATATATAAAAAAAAATGTACACCCGGCAAGTCGAAAACCTGAAAAGGCGGCTTGGGCAAAAAAGGGTATCCCGGTGGATTGAAAACCTGAAAAGGCAGTCCAGGAAAAAGTTAGGGATTAAAGCGTATGACTATGTCTCGTTTGGATCACCCATGAAACTACAACCAGTTGTGCTACTTACTCAAGCTCGAACAGATAAAGATCAATCCAATCGTTTCCGTCTCGACAACATAAGATGAGATACTTGAAGATAATGGCAATAGTAGAATTGAAACTCAATAGGATTATTTTCCACATAGCTACTTTTCACTGTTTTGTAAAAATTTTACGATGAATTCCTCTTACTAGGATTTCTGTCTCCTTGTACAAACTTGCCTATGTATAGGTCATTTTGTGATATAAATAAAATTTCATCTTTGAATCCAGATTTACTTTTACCCTATTTACATAAGTGAAACGTCCATTGGTTGTGTTTGAATGTATGTATGCTTTTGAATATGATTGATGTTTACCAGAAATGCATAAATACTTTATATGATTGATGTTTACCAGAAATGCATGAAAATGCAGTAATAGTATTTACTAAGGATGAACGAGGGAAGGAATTCAACGAAGCTTCGCCGGTTCATCCCCACCAGACAACTATAAGTCCCCCAGTAGGGCAAATCCATCTTCATAAATACTTCGAGTCACATCTCCCCTGGAATTTATATCCATCTCTTTTATCCTCAGACGGATAGTCGGGAATTTATTATTTCAATAGGAGTACGACGAACGAAGACGGGAGGTTATGGATACCATACTATCGAACGAAGACGGGAGGTTACGGATACCATACTATCGAACGAAGACGGGAGGTTATGAGTACTATATTATCAAACGAGACGGGAACGAGTTCCTCATATTCTTCACTATATTATCAAACGAGACGGGAACGAGTTCCTCATATTCTTCAGCAACAAATCGAGATTTATTTTCCCTGGCCAGCAGTTGTTATACGAAGATATCCAGACGCTTCAGGCTGCATGATGCATACATACATCATTTACATCATACCATAACATACATATCCATAAGTACATAATACATTTACTTAGGTGCATCATACTATGCATGCATACATAATGCATAAACTAATATTTCCCTTGCAGGATAGTTATATGTAGGTAAAACAATATCAACAACTTACAACGGGTCAGAAATGATCCATACACTACTCAAGATGTCCTCGAATAGCAGGCAAACGGTCTGTAAAAAGATCCATTCCCTGGTTCAAGACATCTTTCAGAAGAACAAATCCTGACGTTTTTTTGACCCTTAAGAGCAAATCCTGACGCTCTTTTGGCCCCTTTGTTCAAGACTTTTTCAGAAGAACAAATCCTGACGTTCTTTTGACCCTTAAGAGCAAATCCTGACGCTCTTTTGGCCCCTTGTTCAAGACTTTTTCAAAAGAACAAATCCTGACGTTCTTTTGACCCTTAAGAGCAAATCCTGACGCTCTTTTGGCCCCTTGTTCAAGACTTTTTCAGAAGAACAAATCCTGACGTTCTTTTGACCCTTAAGAACAAATCCTGACGTTCTTTTGGCCCCTTGAATAGCAGGCAAACGGTCTGTAAAAAGATCCATTCCCTAATCCAAGATACTGCTAGAAAAAAAATAATCATCATAAGATTTATTTCTACTGGTCCATCCAACAATTCAAACCAGGTTGCATAAACGATTCAGAGACGGCCTATACGAACACCTAGTACTGATATCCAGTATCAACATAAAGATATTATCACCTCCTGACATGTTAGATGGCATCTTTAAGCCCATCTCCAGTTCATCCTGATGGCATCTCTAAGCCCATCTCCAGTTCTTCCAAGTGGCATCTTTAAGACCACTCAAGCATATACAACTAATAATCAATGTTATTTTACGCACCGGTGAGTGCAAATTTTTGGGCATTTTTGTTCAATCCCCTTCAACCTTCCAGGTCACGAATGGTACATATACCAATCTAACCCCTCAGGTTTCAGAAAATTGAACAGGGGCAGCTGTTGCACCCCAAAATTTGCCCTCCACAAAGACAATTCATTATGTACTAAGAGGCTCACAAGGTTCACAAGTTTCGCAAGACATCTCGTGAGGTTCACAAGGTTCAAAAAGTTCACAATTAGTCAGAAAGTTTGACAATTCCCTCAGACAATGCATCCTCCTAAACAATGCATCCTAAACTAGGGTTTTGACTTTAATCAGGCTAAATGGACTTCCAAGAATTCAAGTGAGCTTCATAACATCTTATATGTGTTTAAGAATCCCCATGACAAGTTTCAAGACTTTTCCCAAAGGTTTGCTCAGTCAGATGATCAGATAGGTCAAAATCAGTCAAAGCAGTTAAAAAGTCAAACTGAGGTCAACTGTGGTCAAACCAAAGTCAAACTTCATGATTTTTTACCAACATAAAGTATATGAAGTAAAATTCATCATTTGATCAAGGGTTGATCATGATTCATCAAGGAGATTTCAGATCATCAAGAATCAGGAGTTTCTAAATTAGGGTTTTCATAGGAAAAGTCAACTGAACTTTGACCAGCCATAACTTTCACATGCTTCGTCAAATTTTTTCCATCCAAAGCTCATTTTGAAGGAAATTGAATTCTCTACAACTTTGTGTCTCACAAGCCAAGCCCAAAAATGCTTCATTTGGAAGGGATGAGCTAAGACATTATAGGTCCTTTTGAAAGTCAACAAAAAGTCAACAACTTCAAAAGAGCATAACGTGAGAATGGTAAAAGATATGGACATGAAACCAATGAGGTTGGTTAGAGGACTCTTTAAGCTTTCCAAAATGTCCAAGAACACCTTCATAGCATTAAAATTGAAGGATTTATGCCCTTGCAAAGTTGGGAAATTTTAGGGAAGTTTATGAAGCAAATAAGGCCTAAAATCAAATTTTTGCTAAATGAGCCCACCAAATTGCCATCCCATCTTTATGAAAACACCAAGCACGACCCAACCCACTTATTTTCTGAATTTTTAATTTTTATTTCATATTTATTTGAATTTTATTCAATAAAATATCATTTAAATTAAAATAAAATATGAAATCAAATATTTAAAAGGGGATATTGCTTCTAGAAAGTCATAAACATTGTTTGGATCAGATTGCTATGAAAATTATGATGATTGTCCTAAAATAGCAATGATATATCAAAGAATATTCAAGTTTTATGGCATGATCTTTTTCAATCTCAATTGATCAAAAAATCCAAAGGATAGTCCAATTTTTTGACCTAATTCAGTTCACATATATACATGGAACATATCACAACCAAGGACGAATTTTTGCAACTCCTAAGACATATTTCAAACTTCACAAAATACACAAAAAATCAATTTTCGGTTTCATCTTTGCAGGAGTTTTCAAGGTATTCTAAGGACACCACAAGCTTCCTTAAGCTCCCCTGAATCGAAACCAACCCTTACATGCCCATGATTCATCCTCATTTGCATAACCCGAAGCATATATGCCCTTGATATATTTTTCTTCGATTCATTGAATTTGTTTGTTTATAATGAATTTTGACTATGTATTAATGTTTGTTGTTGCTCATAGATGGTTTCTGGATTGTTTTTGTGAAGAACCATGGCCGAATCATGAAAACACCATACTTAGGGTTTCAAGCTTCAAATTAGGGTTCTTCGATTCACATAATATAAATGATTTTTGATGACATAATTGAATTGTACAGGTCACAAGGAGTCTAAGGATGTCTTTAATTTGATGTAATTGTACTGGTTATGTAGTGTTTGAAAATCGCAGGTTGAAAACGCATGAAGATTCGCAGGAAATTTTCCAACAAAATTCGCAGGAAAACCTGCGAAATTCCAAGGAAGAAGATGATCTGAATGGCGCAAAAATCAGAATTCAAAATTGAGATTACTATTTTATTGTTATGTTTCTGTATTATTTCAATTGATGTTGCCTGGCCCAGTGGTAAGAGTCATGCGCGTGTGAGGCAAAGGTCAAGGGATCAAATCCCAGCTTCACCAATTTTTGGTATTTTATCCATTTATTTTCCAGGTTAAAAATATAATGATTCACATCCATTTAGTATCACCAAACGCACGCTGGCCTGGTGGAAAGCTTGCTGGTCTTGAGGATACAAAGCCTAGGGCCTGGGTTCGAATCCCAGCCCCAGGTAAGTCTGTTTTTTTTCCCACTTTTTCTTACTTTTTTTTATTTTTGTTTATATTTTAATTGATTTAATAATTGAATAAATGTTAAAACAAAAAATGTTTATATTATTTTCTTGTATATATTTCAAAAATTATATTTTTTAAAAATTTAAACTTTATTAATAAAATTATTTTATTGTATATTATTAATATTATATGGTTTTGTATAAATAATTTAATTATATTTATATTAAATAATTAACCCTAAAATTTTGTATGTAAAAAAACCTAATTTTTTATATAAACCCTAATTTTCTTTTATAAACCCTAATTATATTGTAAATATTAATTTATTTGTTTATTTTAATTTTATAATTTGTTTATATTATATGTAGTTTTATAATTTAAATAATTTAATTAAGTAGTAAATCCATACTTATTTTTCTAAATAATTAAAACCCCTAATTTTATTTTATGAATTTAATTTATTATTTTTTTATATGCTTATTTAATTATAATTAGATATTTTTATAATATGTATATAAAATTAAATTATTAGAATTATTAGTCACATTTATTAGTATATAATTATTATTATTTATTTCTTTTATTAAAATTCTCTTAAAAAATATTTATTTATTTAATCTTGAACTTTTAATTTATTTCTATATTATATTGTTATACTAACCCTCTTATATTTATTTATTTTTGTTTATTATTACTAACCCATTTAATTATTTATTTATTTGCTTATTTATTTTAATTATTTTAATTATTATAATGTAATTGTACCCACTATGTAATAGTTGTAGAATTTTTTTTATTTATTTTTAATTGCCATGGTTAGTAAAATAGGGAGTGTAAAACATGTTTGTATTTAAAATTGAATTTAGATCATTAATCTCAAGATAAATATATGAATTTGTACATGCACACACGTAAGTCGATCTTGGATCGCCATCTCACATTCTTAAGGGTTACCTCTCATGTTGCCTAAACAAAAGGTCAAGTAAGGTGTAAAGCAAAGTCCCTTCTCTCATATCATCTAGTCCCTTAAAAGATAAAAAGATCAAGTCCCTTCATGGTTGCCTTTCGTAAACGATCTTGTCCCTTTCGAATAAAGATGATAAGTCCCTTCGAATTGCTAAATACACTTTACAATTGCCTAATCACAGTTGTCCATTCATTGGTCCCTCATACATCCAAGGTAATGACTACCTATTCCTTAATAATAGGGATAGTCTTACCATTTAAAGGATATTTAAGAATAGAAAAGACTTAGTTTAGGGTAGGTTCCTCTTATGTACTTGCTCACTTCTTTCAAACATTTCAAAAACACTTCACATTTTCAAACAAATTTTCAAAACAAAGGCTTTATATATATCCGTACATGGATCATTATAAAGTACTTAAGAAAATTTCTAATCACACACTACACTTCTCAAAACATTTTAAAGTGAGCTAAGTAACTAAGAGCCCATGGATAACCATGGATGTAAAGGGTGCTAACACCTTCCCTTTACATAACCTACCCCCCGAATCCAAAAATCTTTTAAGGTCTTTCCTGTTCTTTTATGCCCTTTTCTTTGGATAAAATAAAAGTCGGTGGCGACTCTTGCTATCCGTAACACATAACTAAAGTCAGTTCTTCCACCGTGTTACAACAGTACTGATTGTGCTAGCAGTGTTAGGACTGACAGTATATATTAACGAACTCAAAAATTCAATTATCAGCCTCTCAAAGGTAGGTTCTTGATTCACAAAAATATTATGCAAGCCTAGAAAATCTATTAAATGAAAAACATTATGATACAGACCCAAAGAGTATAGACAGTTATCATCTGCGTACCTAGTCGAGAGAATTTCTCGACTCTGAAGCCTTTGAATGATCTTTCTCTGCCTATCTCCCGGTTTTCCATCGGAAGAATATATCTGTTGAACTCCATTGTTGTTGCTTCTTGAGAAGTTGAATGTGGTGAAGAGTGGTTTAATTAAGAAATGGTAAAGATTGGATTTTTATGGTTTGTAGTGAATGGAAATAAAAATGGATTTTGGATGGGTTTTATGGATGGTGAATGAATGAGAATGGTGGGAGCTTTAATGGGGTTCAATGGGGTTATAGAAGATGGAAAAAATGGGTTTTGGAAGTTTGAAAGTGTGAAAATGGTGGGGGAGATGAATCTGCCCCGAAATAAGGTGGAACGACGTGGCGGACGCCATAGGGCTATGGCGGGCTCCATAAGGCCATTTTGCTTATGGGCCCAAAAATGTTCTTAATCCTCCAAGTGGGCTTCGAGTACCGGGTTGTCTTCGGGGGTTCGGATAGCGTTTTATTCTTTCTTCTAAGGCACAAAGCTTGCATACCTTGAATAAATATTAAACATAAAGAGAAATATATATTTATTTTTTTGGATTATTATTTTTTTGTTTATTAGACACACACACACACACACACATATATATATATATATATATATATATATATATATATATAAATGATTGTCAACAAAAATACATGGAAAATGTAGCATATGCGATAAAATAAAATATGTCTGGAGATGCGAGAAATAAAATAAATCATGAAATATTAAATACTAGAGCAATAATGTCAGTATAAAACGATCATGTAGTAGGCTTCTCTGCCTGGTCCGATCCACGAATCTCAACAATCTCCCTCCGAAGCTCTCCAATCTCCTGATATAAAGCGTCTGCCTCTGTGGCATGGGTGAGGTCAGATACCTCAATCTGTAATGCCAAGTCCGCTACTTCCTGTTTGAGCCGGGCAGTCTCCCTGCAGAGCTCATAAATCTGGGTCTGTAGATTAGGCGGCTGCAAAGACATATTGTTAGACATAACAATGATTCAGGGAGAAGGAGGTGTAGGAGTGTACTCAGCAGCGGGATGTGATTTTGGCTCTTAGATAGTCTCCCCATAACCCTCTAAAGCATAGCTCCAATTAGCCGGGTCGTGGACACTGGTTATCAGCGGGTCAGGTAATGTGAAGTAGTGTATCACTTCGCCGTCAATCAGTAATCTAAACATGTTGGGCTCAAAAGAGGCCATCCTCATCAATCCTCTGTCAAGGCAAAAGTCAACATCCATGGTGGTGTAGCTGCAGAAGGTCCTGAGATGTAATAATTTGCGAGACAAACCTAATGCCGTAGCAATCTGAGTAACAATCCCACCGACATGTATGATGCCTACAGATGACCTGGCGACACTGGCAAGACCCTTCAGCAGAAAGTTGCCGCAAGCAACTGGGCGTGACTGAGTCGCACAACACAGCAGGAATATCTCCTGCTCACTCAGCAAAGTCTCTGTATCTGGAAAACCGAGGAAAGAGTGTGCTAGAATCATCTGGAAGTACCTTAACACAGGGTTGTGGATGACCTGAGATAGCTGAGTGGAAGGATCCTAGATCCCTCCACCTGAGATGTCACTCCAAAACTTCTCCACTTCTCTGCTCATAAAGTACCCCATCAATGTCTCTAGAATAACATATGGGGTAGTCTGGAATCCTAGTAAATCACCAAACTCTTTGTGAGAGAAAGAGTACTCAGTCCCGAACAACCTGAAAATAGCATGTCCATCGGGTCCAGCCCAGGGGTCTTGATTAAACGAGCTGAGGAACTCTAGAGTCAAGTTCCTGTAAGTATTGTTCATGTCGTCGAACTGGTCCCACTGGAGTTGGTGGCATAAGAATCTGACACTTGGCTCTATCCCCAATGCATCCATGCAATATTGGTATGGGTACCGTGTAGGTGCCATAGGGCGTCTCATGTGGACATAGTAAAAATCTTTTTGTGCGTCGTCTCTGAAGGCCACGTGCATGTCGTCGGGATTCTGCATTCTGCACAAGGTTAACAAAAAGGGTCCTGAAATCACATAAAGCATTCAATCGTTAGTCCTGACAGAATAATAAAGGAAACAAGTTAAAATAAAGTAAAAATAAATAAAAGTAAGTAAGATAAGAAAACCATGGGTTGCCTCCCATGCAGCGCTTGTTTAACGTCGTTAGCTCGACGACCGGATTTTACACATCATTCGAAGGATTTGGTGGATCACTTAGAGTATGGCTGGAGTATGTTGTTGGAATGTCGCCTCCTTCGTAGGGCTTCAGTATCTGTCCATTGACGATGAACGGTTTACATGTTTGGTTCTTGATTTCAATAGCTCCAGATCTTAGAATCTTAGATACTTCGAAAGGGCCAGTCCATCTTGAACGAAGCTTTCCTGGAAAAAGTCATAACCTAGAATCGAACAGAAGAACATGATCACCTATTTTGAAGTCTTTTCTTATGATTCTTTTGTCATGCCAAGCTTTTGTTCTTTCTTTGTATATAATGGCATTTTCGTAGGCGATTGTCTGAGCTCTTCTAATTTGTGGATATCAAGGATACATTTTTCACCAGTTGTTAGGTAATCCAAATTCAATGTTTTAATGGCCCCAATAATCTTTATTCTCTAACTCAAAAGGTAAGTGACATGATTTTCCATAGACTAGTTGATAGGGGGTTGTTCCTATAGGGGTTTTGAAAGCGGTTCTATAGGCCCATAACGCTTCTTGAAGTTTCTGCGACCAATCTTTTCTAGATATAGAGACAGTCTTCTCAAGAATTTGTTTAATCTACCTATTAGATACTTCCACTTGTCCATTAGTCTGTGGGTGGTATGGTGTTGGTACTCTATGCTTAACTCCATTCTTGCTTAAAAGTTTATCAAATATTCTCGATATGAAGTGTGATCCTCCATCACTTATGACTAAACGGGGTGTTCCAAATCTGGGAAATATATAATTTTTAAATAATTTGATGACTACTCCTAGTACAAAATATATGAAGTGTGATCCTCCATCGCTCCTGGGATTTTCATCCTAGTACAAACGCGAAAGTGGCGCGAAAAAGTTAGAGTCGCCAGCCAGACATTTTTATCCCGAAGGAATGGGAAAGGTAATGTTGCACAAACCTAAGGAAGAAGGAAAAGGACGAGGCCTTGCGAACCAAAGATCTGGGTCCGGAAGTCGGTTACAAATTGAGAAGGTATTAGCACCCCAATCCGTCCGCCGTACCCGACGAGATCTACGCTTGTTAATCTGTTTCAAAGGGTGAGAAGTAATATGTTGTTTGAATAAAAGAATGGCTATCTGGAATGAAATGGAAATTAGAAAAGGAATTGAAAAAGAAGATGGAACAAAGGGGGAAAATGTAGGGAAAAAGAATGATTGTGCTCGAATGGGCCCTACCCCACTGCCTACGTACCTCATAGGGATAAATGAGGATCAGAGTCGCCGTAGTTCGTCTAACTAAGGTGGGAACTTGCTTATGATTTTTAGGATGACGTTGCCATAGCTCTAGCTCAGGTGTTACCGGCTCTGACTCGAGGGTGTTTACCGTATCGCTGTTTGAACTGTCGAGACAAGTTATGTTCGTCCGCAAGGAGTATGAGATGAGAAGAGAAGACGTGTTGTCTTAGTTTATTTTCTTTTAGAAGAAGTGTTTTGAATTTGTGTTTATTGTATGTACAACACTAAAGACTATGATACAAGAGCGAATACTTTCCAAGATCGCCCCCAATGGAACGTTTGTAAAGCATCCTAAAAGAGTGGAGGAGACCTCCATTAGTCATTTCCCGTATAGCTTAAGGCTCGTGGCGCATTGTACACCTTTTCCTTTATTAAGTGTTTTGATTTTCTTAAAGATGAGAAGTGAGACTCAAGTTGCAAAAGGAAAAACTCTAAGGGAAACTAGACTTACCCTAAGTTCGTTGAGTTTAAAGATGGCATATGGTTAGTGAAGTTTGAAAGATTAAATCTACCTAAGAGATATTAAACTAGAAATGCAAGTACATAAAGCAATAATGAACAATATGGTCCTCCTAAGTCATGGTGGGTAGAAACGTGTATGAAACGTAAACGGGATGAAACGATGGATCGGGTGGGTCGATTGCGTGGTGCTGAGACGCACGACTTATAGTGTGCAACATACAAGACTTGCTTTTGGTTGTAATGGAGTGGAATGGTGGTAATCGAGGAATCCTAAAGTCACATGAAAATTTATTCATTTATTTGAAAATTTACTCGACGTTGGATCGAGTATCTCTTTATTTCATTTTTGAGATTTTGGTTTTCTATCGATTCGTTTTATCTTTTCTATCCTAATTATAGGAACTATACAAATATTACATCACAAAGTACACAAAATATAATTGAGGCATAATAAACATAATCCAAGTCCATACGCGAATCCTCGAAAAATACCTTGCACAAAAAGCAAATTGTTAGTAAACGAAATGAAAATGCATGTGCAATAATATGATGGAAATGAATTAAGATGACAAAAATATCAAAAGTCCTAAAAAAAATGTAAAATTAATTCCCTAGGATCTCTAACCTGACTATAATATTGTGTTAACGGTGCCATCTCGATACTGGAATGATAACTATTGTTATACGTAAACTCAATTAACGGCAAGTGACTATCCCAAGCACCTCCTTGTTCAAGCACACAAGCGATCAACAAATCCTCCAAGGATTGTATCATCCTCTCTATTTGTCCACCAGTCTGAAGATAATAAGTTGAACTCAACTTCAACTTCGAACCCAATGCCTCTTGCAAACTTTCCTAAAACCTCGAAGTAAACCTCAGATCTTTATCCGACACAATATTCAAAGGTATTCCATGCAACTTCACAATTACACCTACATATATCTCTGCCAATCTCTACAAAGAATAAGTTATACCAATTGGAATAAAATGCGCTGACTTCGTCAACCTATCCACAATAACCCAAATGGCATCATGCCCTCTTGGAGTAATTGGTAACCCTGTAATAAAATCCATCGATATACTATCCCATTTCCACTCGGGTATATCCAACGGTTGCATCAAACCAACAGGTTTCTGATGTTCCACTTTCGACTTCTAGCAAGTCAAACACGCATACACAAACTGAGCCACATCTCGTTTCATACCATGCCACCAAAATATCTTCTTTAAATCCTGATACATTTTTGTCGCTCTTGGATGAATACTCAAGACACTCCTATTCCTTTCTTCAAGAATCATTCTCTTCAAATCAACATCATCAGGAATACATATACGATCCCAAAATCTTAGTACTCCCTGTTCATCAACTTGAAATTCATTATTTCCCACTCGTTCATCATTAACCATTAAGTCCACCAGTTCCACATCCGACTTCTGACTTTCCCGAAAACGATCAAGAAAATCATTATTAACCTTCAACATTCCCAATATCACATTATGAGGTGTCTGATCACAGACCAAACTCATATCTCTGAATTGTTCAATCAACTCCAACACTCTAGCCATCATAGCCGACATATGCAATGTCTTCCGATTCAAGGCATTATCTACAACATTAGCCTTACCTAGATGATAATTCAAACTAAAGTCAATATCTTTCAGAAATTCTAACCAACATCTCTGCCTCATATTCAGCTCTTTCTGAATAGGTATTTCAAACTCTTATGATCACTATAAACTTCAAACCTCGAACGATACAAGTAATGTCTCCAAATATTTAAGACAAAAACAACAGCTGCCAACTCTAAATCGTGAGTAGGATAATTCCTCTTATGAAATCTTAACTGACGCGAAGCATACGCCAGAACCTGACCATATTGCATCATACTCCACCTAAACCCATCAAAAAAACATCACAATAAACCACAAAGGGTTCATCTTCCTTCGGTAAAATCAAAACAGGCGCAATTGTCAACTTCTTCTTCAGTTCAATAAAACTTTTCTCACACTGAGAATCACACACAAACGTCTTGTTCTTACAAGTCAATTGGGTCAACAGAAGTTCCAACTTCGAAAACCCCTTAATAAACCTCTGAATAACCGGCCAATCCTAAGAAACATCTAATTTCTGTCACTGACTTCGGAGTCTCCCATTGTAGCACTGCATCTACTTTGGACGGTTCCACATCAATCTCCTGTTCTAAAATCACATGACCCAGAAAACTCACCTCTTTTAACCAGAATTCACACTTTGACAATTTCGCATATAGATTTTTCTCTTTCAAAACTTGCAACACAATTTGAAAATGTTCAGCATGCTCTTCTTCTGACTTAGAGTAAATCAGAATGTCATCTATAAACACAACAACAAATTGATCCAAATACTCATGGAAAATATGATTCATATACTCCATGAATACACCAGGTGCATTAGTAACTCCATATGGCATCACTACATATTCATAGTGTCCATACTGAGTCCTAAAAGCAGTCTTCTGAATATCCTCGTCCTTCACTCTTATCTGATGATAACCCGACCGCAAATCGATCTTACTGAACACACGAGCACCAACCAACTGATCCATCAGATCATATATCCTTGGAAGCGGATACTTATTCTTAATTGTCACCTTATTCAGTTGTCTGTAATCAATACACAACCTCGTGCTACCATCCTTCTTCTTCACTACCAATACCGGTGCTCCCCACGGCGATACACCCGGTCTCACAAATTTATTTTCTAACTATTCCTCTAACCGTTTCTTCAACTCAGATAACTCAGAAGCCTACATATCATACGGTGCCATCGAAATAGGTCTCGTTCCTGGCACAAGATCGATACTAAATTCTACCTCTCGCTCCGGCGGCACATTCACAACATCATCTGGAAACACTTCCAGAAAATATCTCACCACTTTCAATTCATTAATTTCCATATCATTCTCCACCAACAACGAAGAAAACAGCGCCAAAACTTGTGCTTCATCATCCATAAGCTCTTTTAACTCTCGAGCAGACAAATAACCAACTTCTTCTTCCTTTTCACCAGGAGTAAAAAACTGTACCGACTTACTGAAGCAATTAATATGAACATGTTTGTACTCCAACCATTGCATACCTAAAATCACATCCATACCTCTCAATGGCAAACAAACCAAATCTACACCAAAGTCCTTACCATAGATTGATAACGGGCAATTCAGACATACAAGAGAAGTAGTTAACGACCCATCAACAGGAGTCTCGATAACCATATCTCCTTGCATCAGAGACACAACAAGTCCTAATTTCCTCACACAATCTAGAGAAATAAAACAATATTTCGCACCAGTGTCAATCATAACAATCAAAGGAATACTATTAATATGACAAATACCTCTTATCAAACGATCCTCGCTGGAAGTCTGTGCCCCCGTCAAAGCAAACATTTTTCCTTCAGTCGCAACTTTCTTGGGCTTTTGACAATGCATACTGATATGACCTTACTCCCCACAGTTGTAGCAAGTAACTAGATTTTCCTTGCACTCAGCAATCATGTGTCCAGGCTGACCACACTTGAAACACTTCTTCACATCACTCTTGCACTCACTAACACGATGACTAATAACTCGAATTCATATCGATTATTTAATAAAATTTCCGATTATTTAACATGTTTATTTATTTATTTTGGACGATATTATGCACAAATTGTGTTTGTTTTGCAGACATTCGATCAGACTCGTCATTTGGAGGAAAAATACAAAAAGGAAGCATTTAAGACAAGAACCAAAGAAAAAACCCAAGGAAATGACAGAAAAATGCATTTCTGCATTTTTGCTGTCAAACGGTCGTCTCACTAGCCAGACGGTCGTCTCATGTGCCAGACACCCAACTTGGCAATGAGTTGGTCGTCTCATCCTCAAGACACTCGTTTCAATTGCAAGACATTTGTTTCAACTAAATAATTCAGTAATGCAAAAGCCGTAACAGCAAGCAACAGAAGTCAAATTTCATAGAGATTCTTCCGGTCACACAAAGGATTCTTCTCATCCTAGTTCACTCAGTCCATGCAACCCGGTCTCAAGCCCAGTCGAAGTCCAAACCTTATTTTTCTCAACAAACCCTACCACAATATCTATAAATAGAGCTATTTGTCATTACATCAGGAGAGCTTCGATTTACGTCCAATTGTTGCCCTTTTTATTTCGAAGTTCGCCTTTTATTTTCAGTATTTCATTCGCTTTTATTTCTTTTACCGAACCTTCGAGATAATTTCCGCCATTAGGAAACTATCACCATTTTTATTGTTTCTAGCCACTGCAATTTTCGTTTTCGTTCAAGTTTCGAAGTTTGGTTGATCAAGGATATTGCAACCATGTTTCTAATTTTAATGTTATTTTATTTCATTATTATCGCATTTATTTACATTATGCAATTTCTCTCCTTCTACCTTTCTTCGTTTAATATGTCAGCTTAAACCGTTAATCGGTATATAATTGTATAAACCGGAACGAATTCGATAGAATTAGGATAAAACCTTAAATTAAGTTATAAACTGGTTTCGATATCTTGTTTTAATTAACTTTCGTTACGAGAGTAAGAGAGTCTAAAATATTAGTATTAAGACCAAGGCAGTGTGAGATTCTAGTCAGATAGCTAAGATCGAGCATTAGTTTTAAATACAGCGAGAGCGCTTTAAAACTAATTAGAACCTTTAGGTTTCCAAAAAGTATTTCTAACTTGAATTGACACAGCGAGAGCGCTCAATTGAACTTAGGAGTATAATATTAGGCAAGACCACGAGAGTGTGAGTCGAGGACTTTTAAACCGAGAGTTTCTACGGAGAGATAACTTAATAAACCTTAACAAGCCGACCCTATATTGAATTCACGAAGGAGAAATCAATTACGTACCGATAATTTATATCATTAATTTAATTTAGTTAATTCTTAACCCTTTAAAACCCAAAACATCGCTCGCCTTAGCTAAACATAGCAACACCCGACTACACTAGGTTGATTATCGAGTCTCTGTGGGATCGATATCTTTTATTAATACACGATAGACTGTGAACTTGCATTTAGTAACCGTTAGACTCAGAAAGTCGCGACCAATGACCCATCTCGCCACACTTATAACATTTAAGCAAAGTAGGAGCACCTCCCCCACTTGGCATTTTTCCCTCATTCTATTTTTGCTTACCCTTATCAGTAGGAGCTGCATAAGGCTTTCCGCAATTCACTTGCTGCTTACTTCTCCTCTCAGCTAAACCTTTGAAATACTCAGATCGAGCCTTACTATCTTCTTCAAAGATCATGCAACAATCCACCAGGTCTAAAAACCTACGGATTCTCTGATAGCTAATTGCCAGATTGATCTCAGGCCTCAAACCATTCTCGAATTTAACACACTTTGAGAACTCAACAGTCGCTTTATTGTAATGCAGATAGAACTTCGCCAAATCAGTGAACTTCACAACATACTCCATCACCGACATGCTACCCATTTTCGGCTCCAAAAACTCGATCACTTTCTTTCCCCGAACATCTTCAGGAAAATACTTCCTCATGAATTCTCTCTTGAATACAGCCTAGGTGACTACCTCACTGGATGCATCTAATTGTTGGCGAGTGCCAACCCAACATCATCAACCTCAGATACCAGTCTGTGTGCACCCAACCACACCTTGCTTCCCTCTGAACATTCCATAACTCTGAAGATCCTCTCGATCTTCTTGATCCAATCCTATGCTCCATTAGGATCATACTTCCCCTTGAATGTTGGCGGATCATTCTTCCTGAACTCATCACTCTCACGATCCCCAACATTCCTCGGATTTTGCACAACATGTACCATCGCTTGCGTAGCAGTGGCAAGTACAACATCATTCCTCCTAGCCATTCTAAATCTGTCACATAACATAACACAATCCAACAACGATTTAGAATCAACAACAACAACAACACATCTACAGTGCATCAACAACGCTCAACACTCAACAACAACACAACGACTCAACGGCTCTACGACTCGACGACTCAACTACTTGGTCGGACGGACCGACCTGCTCTGATAACACTTTGTAACACCCAAATCACCCCACAAAAATATTTATAAAATCAGTAAAATTTTCAGCTTTTTTATTCGAATGTCACAATCAACTTCATAAATAGATCACTGATACGTTTTCAAAAACATTTATCCAACATGCAGCGGAAATAAATTTCAAACCAACACGATTTAACTCCAATTACAAAAGGGTTTTTCAAAATAAATAAAAATTAAAAGCAATGACGACACAATTCCCAAAGCAACGTATCAGAGCCGACACCCTAAAGACGAGAAGTACTCCGACTTCACTAACCACCATTCGACTTATCCTGCTCACCTGCATGTTACCAACGGGAGGGTAACATTCAAACAGAAGGGGTGAGATACTTACATCATAAAGAAAAAATAATAATAATTATGAAAGTATCATAAAATTACACCACTTCTCAACAACGACTATTCAACAACATCACATACAACAATGACACATAAACCACAAACAACATATACAACAACCACAACGATTATGCAATGAGGCTCATCTTGACTCTATGCATGCGGTACCATAATTCGATCTCTATTTCAAGATCCAGTTCCCTTCGGAACACTCGAACCCTCTTTCATGGTCCAGTATGATCCCTATTTCATGATCACACCCTCGACCCCTATTTCATGACCACGTATGATCCCTATTTCATGACCACACCAACATCACAACAACGACATACCCCACCTTGGTATGTTAAACAATTTATGCAACATGTCATGCAACATCAATGACATACATGCATACTCACAACATCTACATCATATAACATCAACAACAACAACCACATATCACAACATCAATCAATATACTACTAATTATCATCATCACGATTATCATGCATTTCGTAACATATAATCATATAGTTCAAATCATATCATGACGATGCAACACACAACATATCATATACTCATATATCATTAATAAGCATATGAAGCACATCATAACAACAACAACAACCACTACGAACACATCAATCATGTTTAAATTCAAATCACACTAATTATCCCTACAATTAAGTGTATAGATCATATTTCACTACCTCCCACTACACACCATCAGTTCCTAGGCATTACTAAGCATTAAATAATTTTTCAGTCATTTTTCAGAATTTAAAAATTATTTTTCACGCTCCAGGGCTCGCTAAGCAAGAGTCATAGCTCGCTAAGCGCCGAACTCCCTGACTCTGTTCGCTAAGCGAGCTCTACAATTTTGCAAATTGCCCAGCCGCTCTCTGCTCTCAAAACTTGCTACGAAAATAGTTTTCCAAAACACCAAAACCAACCAGAATTCTTAGCAATTACTAATTCTATTGTCTAATTCATGTAATAATCAACCAACAACAACAAACAACTCTTAAATCAACGAAATTCTCCAACCATTCATCACAATCTCAATCCCTAATTCTCAACTTACCTAATTCCCACTTTAAAACCCTTAAGATGGAAGAATACCATCCTTACCTTAAGTTTTCGTTGAGAAATTCTTCTCCTTCACGAACTCTTCTTCCCGATTAAGCCTTTTTCTCTTCTTCTCCTCTTCACACCTTTCACGATCTCTTTTTGGTTTCTTTAACACGATTATGTTTTCCCCTTTTCCTTATTTCCAACATGTTGCTGTGAGAATCGGATACCAAGCTATTAAGTGAGCTTGAATCACAAAACTTTTATGTTCACCACCGACTTTAATTTAATCCAAAGGGAAAAGGGAAAAAGATCGTAAAAACCCTAAATGAGGAGAAACTAGGTTCGGGGGTTGATTATACCTAGGGAAGGTGTTAGCATCCTAAGCATCCGCAGTATCCTACGGGAACCTCTTGTTAATATTTGTGTTATTGTTATTTATTGCTTGTTAAAATTAAAGGAAACTAAGGCTTTTATTTCTAATGGTGCTCGCACAACATCGCATCGATGCCTACGTATCGGGTATAGAATCAGAGCACTCGTAGTTCTCCTAAGGATTAACGAACACTTGGTTACGCTCAAGGTTCGCGGGGGAAGGTAAGTGTTATGGCAAACACTCACGTGACTTAACAAAGTCACAAAAAAGTTGTAAAATAAACACTAAGCACCTAATGGCTAAGGACCTAAGGATGAGGGACCTAATTGCTAAGGTCAAAGAAAAAGAAGGACCTAATTGCTAAGGTCAAAATGGTAACTAGGGGTGGCTAAACTTCCTATGACATTGAGTCAACTGCAGGAGTCTTTCCCTTTTGGATTGAAAAGCATAAACGAAAAGTAAATAAATGAGGGTGCAAGCTCCTAAGTCTAAGGCAAAGGTTGCTACTTGCGAAAATAAATTGGATAAAATAAGTAGAAATATAAGACAAAGGCTTAGTAACTGGGCTATGGCTCGATATATGGATCGAGAATGCTGAGGTGGAAAACAAGCGTGGTGCGTCAATTTGTTTAAGTTAAAAAAGCTGTAAAGTGTAAGGAATGTGCAGATGGCGATCGTAAACGACCGACTTACGTGTGTGAGTGAAGTGTATGTGAAGTTCACTTGGCGTTGGACCAAGGATTATTATCTTGAAAATTATTGTTGATATGGTGTAAAAGTGCGAGGAATAAATAATAAATAAAAAAATAAATAAAATGAAATAAATTGTGAAAAGAATAAATAGAATAGAAATAAATTAGATAGAATGAAAACAAATAAATGAATATAAATAAATGGCCTCATATTGGTCACGATTAATCGGAAACGATTTATCGTGACTTTTTTGTCATATCATCGGCCCAAAAAAACAAAAATCGAAATCAGACAATTCACTAATAATTTTTTTTAGACATTTTTTCTAGAGCAAAACAAAATTAAACAAATTGATAATAACAATAATATAACTTGAAAATATAAAGTGAATCAAAATATAAAATAAATTTTAAGTAAAAGAAAGGGGGTTAGCATTTGAGATCAGGTATGAGTATAGAAAGTAAAACAAAGGGCTATATTGAGCCCACATAGAAAACATAAAATAAAAAAATGAAAATTAAAGGGGGTGTTGATACCGTATGTGAGCTATTGTCAGAAAATCCTCATTGGGCCTGATTGATGACCCAACAACAACAACAATAATAACAGGATGGGATGAGGTCCGGATTGGGGGGTGTGTTTAGGAGTTCAACCTGGGCTTGATGAGCCCAAAACAAATGAAACAGATTTATGTTTGAAAACAATCAGTATAAAAAAAATCTTATAAAAGCAAAAACAAAATTAAATAAAATAATAAAAAAAAACAAAAACTAATCAAATAAAACAAATGGAAAGGGTCAAGCAATCAGCAGATCAAACACAAGAAAAAAGAAACGCGTCCCTCTCTCATGCTCGCATATCTCACGGCGATTTCTCAGTTTTCGGTGGATTTCTCACTCAAGAACTCGCGTCTCTCTCTCTGAATCGCGGTGGCTACCCGGTTGTTTCTTTCAATGTCTCAGTCAATCCGGATCCCTCCGTCTCTCATTCGCGTCTCACGCTCCCGGCTTTGTGTCCCGTGATTCCTCACGGTGGCGGTAGTTCGATGGTGGTTTTGGTCGGGTTTGGTGGTGAAGGGTATGATTTCAAGGTGGTGGTCGTGGTTGGATCAACGTTTTCAATTTACCGCGGTGGTTCACTGTGATTTCCGTTTTGAGGGTTTTACGGAGGTGGTGTAAGGATATCTGAAGAAACAAAAATGGCGGTGCGACGGCTAGAAGGTGGTGGTCACGAAGGTTCAGATTCGGATTCGCGGAGAAGTTCACGCGGTTTTCACTGTGTTTCTTTGATTTGAGGTTTTTATGGTGATGATTTTGCGGTAAGCATTTTCGTGGCGTCGGTTTTGTGCAGTGAGCTTTGAGACAGCGTTTTTTCTGGGATGTGAGCGGTGATGTTTTTATGGATTAATGGGGGCAAGGTGATGGGTAGCGGCGGATAATCTCAGAAGGTTTGTGCGGGCTTTAATTTGTACCTGTATTATTGTTTGAATGATTTGAGGTGCTGTTTGAGAGAAAACAGGTTGAAGATGATTTAGAGTTCATCTAATTTGGGAATGGTGGTATTTCAACAGCAAGGATTTTTGGTGATTGTGGGTTTCTATTTTTTTTTGCTGCAATTTATTCTTGTTTTGGATTTTGGTTTCTTGTTTTCTGATGTGTTTCGGTTCTGTTCTTCAGGTCGCGTGGTGGTTTGGCTATGGTTGTCAGTTTCAGTTTCGGTGTTTGAAGGATGACGGTTGCTGGGAAAGGATTCAGGGGCGGATTTGCGGCCTGGCTGAATTGGTGGTTTCGATGTTGCTGTTTTTGTTTTATGAGTTTATGTTTGAATTGATGGAGGAAGGTTGTGAAAGTTCGTGGGCGGTGAGTTTGATGGCAGCTTCAGTTTTCGGTAAGTTTTTCGATTTCTCAACTCTCACTCTAATCTCTCTGTCTGAATCGGTCATCTCACTCTTTCCTTATTTCCATTGGTTCAGGTCTGAACAAGTTTGTTTAGATTTGATGGTGAGTTGTGAAGATTTGATGGCTATGATGAATTCGGTGAGAAAGGTTTGATTTGGTTATGTGATGATACAGGAGGAGGTTGAAGATGGGGTTCGAAAGTTTGTGTGTAAAGAGAAAATGAGGATTCAAAGAGGTGTATTTGCTGCAAGTTGCAGGAGCTGTTGTGATGAAGAAAAGGAAGATAGTGATGATTGAGATGGGTGTGAAGGTTCAATCGGTGTTAATGGTGTGAGCTGCGGTTCTGTGGGGTTTGGAGTTGCTGGCTTGAACGTCTCTGTTTTTTTTTGTCTGTGTGTTTGTTTGATAGCAGGTTTATTATGGAATGGAGGGTTGTTGCAGGTTTGAAGATGGGTGGTTCATGCTTACGAATTTGGTGAAGAAAAATGAAGGTTGGTGAAGGTCTGTTTTGGATTTTTGGAACTGAGTATGAGTTTTAAAAGTGGATGGGTTTTGTGGGCTGGTTTTTACGAAGGTGGTGTTTACGGTTGAAGAAGGATTGGTGTTGAAGAGAGATTTACGTGAGTTTGGATGAAGGTGAAGATGTTAGTTGGTTTATGATGAACAGATTATATGGCTATGTGTATTGAAGGAATAAGGTGGTTTTGGAGAGTATTTAATGGTGAAAGATTGCAGGGATTGTTGGCTGTGTATTGTATCTATATGGAAAGAAATATAAGAAAAGACTTTGGATAAAAGAAGAACATGAGGTGCTTGCGGACTTTTGTTTGGTGATGTAGTGAGCTGGTTCTGGCTGTTGCTTGTGAAGGAGGATGCAGGTCCGTTTTAAGGTGATTTCGCGTTTTTCAAACATGGATGGTTCTGGTGTATAGTGGTTTGTGTTGGTTTGTGAAGAAGCTGGCAGTGGCATTCGCTGTGTTTGGATAGAGGTGACACAGAGGTGTGTTCGGTTGGGTTACGGTTTCTCTCTTTCACTTTGTTTTGATTTCATTCTTCTTCTTTTTGTTCTGTTTCTGTCTGGATTTGTTGTTTTTGCAGGTATGTGGATGAGTGGATTTGTGAAATGGTTTCGGTGAAGGATGTTGGAAAAGGTTCACAGCACCGGTTTTGATTACAACTTTCGCTCAGATCTCTCCCTCTCTCTGCTCATGGATTCGTTTTCTCAGTTCGATTCATATTTAATTCCGCTTCTGATATGGTTCAGTCTCAAACTCACTATTCTCTGTTTGATCTCTTTTTGATGCTTTTGGTTATTTTGGCTTGTCAGTTTTTTTTTGAAGTTTTTTAATATGAAGTTTGTTTTGTATGCAGGTTTGAAATTGAAATAAAGCTGAAAAAGAAACCTAACTATGAACAAATGCTAGAAAGAGGTGAAGGGGAAAAAGAGATATTACCGACCCGAAAGTTATCGGGGTGACGAGTCCGCAACGGTAAGCTTTATCACTCCTCTTTTGTTGGTGATCCACTCCTTATTGTTGTTGCTGAAATTTGGTGTTTTGATGCTGAATTTTTGGGGTTATTTGGTGCTGAATTTTGGGGTTATTTGGTGCTGAATTTTGGGGTTATTTGGTGCTGAATTTTGAATTGTAACAGTGGCTGTTCTTTGTGGTGTTTTGAGGGATTTGGCTAATGTAACAGTGGCTGACTTTTTTGTTGTGTTTTATGAGGGCTGATTTGAGTTTGTATGTGGTGTATTTGTGTGTGTTGCAACTGTTTTTGGGACTGTTTTGTAGTGTTTTTTGCTGAATTTCTTGTGTCCTTGTTGCTTGTAGGTGAAGGGTTGGAGGAAAGGAGACAAAGCCTGAATTTTGTTGTGGGTGGAGCAGAGGTTGTTGGTGTCTGCATGCTGCTGAATTTGTCTTGGGTGGCTGTTTGGAGTAGGCTGAATTGCCTTGTGGTCCTGCTGAATTTTTGGTGCTTTGGGTGGCTTTTGTTGTATAATTTCTTTGTGATTGTATTGTACATTTTTTGTGTGGTTGTAACATAACATATATTTGGAATAAAGTTGGAGATTTACACTTGTGGTTATAATTTGTAATTGAGACTTAATATTTGAAATGAGAACTTTAAATTAGAAATTAAATATAAACTTGAATTAGAAGTGAATAAAAAAAAGAAATTAAACTTAAAATTGAAAATAACTTAGAAACTAAATAATTAAACTTGGAATTAAAATTGACTTAGAACTAAAGAAATAATTTTGGAGTTTATAAAATAAATACATGAATTGAAAATTACAAATAGAAATTGACATCAAATTTAGAAATAACAACTTGAAAATGAAATAAAATTAAAAATTGAAGAATAGAAAATAAATTCAAAAATAAAAACTTAAAAATGAAATAAAAATTCATTTAGAAATGAGAACTTGAAAAATGAATAGAAATAACGAATAAGTTTTAGAAAAAATTTGAAAATGAACTAAAAAAATTAGAGGTAGAAATTGAAATAAAATTTTAAAATAGGAACTTGAAAATAGAAACGAAAATAGAAATTAAAATTAAAAACACAAAAATGAATTTAAAAGTTATAAATGAGAAATAGAAATTAAATTTAAAATGGAAGCTTATAAGTGAAAAGAAACTAAGAATTAAAATTATAAATAACTAGAAAATGAAAAGAAAGCAAACAGAAAATAAATATGGAAATCTCTGCTAAATGCGATGAATGTATGATGCGAGCAGTTAGGGGTAAAATTTGGGGTGTGACAGTTGCCCCTATTTAAATAACTTTACCAGATGGCATGAATGACGAAGGACACTCAGGCGATCAGGGTGAAAGGTATTTAAATACAGAAATAACCGGAAATTTTGCCCCTAAATGCAATGTTATGCTGGACTACAAATCTATCTAACTCTGCAACTCTTATGCAATGAAATGATGATTATGGTATGAATGATCAGAATGAGAATATCGACGACCACGAGCCAAGACTCACTGGGGATGACATACACTGGGGACGACAGACACTGGGGATAAATAAACGAAAATGGGACATATTCAAAGTGATAAATCAACAGGTTCAAGTGTAATTGTTGACACTAAGAATAACAAAAGACGGGAACAAAAGGAAATCCAAAGCGTTGGATCAACGAACACAAACAAAATAAAATAAAATTCAAAGTGACTGCACAGTGGCTCGATGCGACCAACTGACACCAAGAATACAAATAAGACAAGGAAATAAATCGAAGTGGTAGACCAATGGCTCTATGCGACCAAATGACTTTGAGAAATAAAAGCAGCAACATATTCAAAGTGAATGTGCAGCGGCTCGATGCGACCAACTGACACCAAGAATACAACAAAATAAACATTCAAAGGGAAAGTGCAGCGGCTCGATGCGACCAACCGACATCAATGAATAATCAACAAAAATATTTGAAGCGAATGCACAGCGGCTCGATGCGACCAACTGTCATTGGAAATGATAAACATAATATTCAAAGTGAATGCGCAGCGGCCATTGCGACCAACTGTCACAGAAAATGATAATCATAATATTCGAAGTGAATGCGCAGCGGCTCGATGCGACCAACTGACACTAAGAATAAAACAAAATAAATATTCAAAATGAGTGCACAGCGGCTCGATGCGACCAACTGTCACGGGAAATGATAAACGTAATATTCAAAGTGAATGCGCAGCGGCTCGATGCGACCAACTGACACTAAGAATAAAGACAAGATAAACATATTCATAGTGAATGCGCAGCGGCTCCATGCGACCAACTGACACCATGAATTCAACAAAAATATTCGAAGTGAATGCGCAGTGGCTCGATGTGACCAACCGACACTAAGAATACAACAAAATAAACATTCAAAGTGAATGTGCAGTGGCTCTATGCGACCAACTGTCACTGGAAATGATAAACATAATATTCAAAGTGAATGCGCAGCGGCTCGATGCGACCAACTATCACTGAAAATGATAAACATAATATTCAAAGTGAATGCGCAGCGGCTCGATGCGACCAACTGACACTAAGAATAAAACAAACTAAATATTCAAAATGAGTGCACAGCGGCTCGATGCGACCAACTGTCACTGAGAATGACAACAAGCTTATTCAAGGTGAATGCGCAGCGGCTCGATGCGACCAACTGACACCATGAATAACAACAAAAATACTCGAAGCGGAAGTACAATGGGTTCGAAACCTATTGACACTAAAAAAGAAAGCCAAGATACACTCAAAGTGAATGCGCAACAAGTTAAAAAAAACCGGTTGACACTAAGAATGATAAAGGCAAAGTAGTCAAAGTATTTAAAATGGTAAATTAGCAGGTTCAAATGTAACTGCCGACACCGAGGATAAGTAAGGAAATCACAGTGATTTAGTAGCGGCTCTATGCGACCAGCTAGCATTGGGGATAGAATGCAGATCACCCAAAGATAGATCAACGGCTCTAAGCGACCGGCTAACACGAAAAAGTAACAACAAAATATGTTGGAGTTTTCAAATAAGATAAGACATCCAACCTCTGGAAATTCCTTCAGGAACCATCAGGAGAAAGGTGCGAGTATGTGCCAAAATCAAATTGACTTGGATTTAAGCAAAAGGTTTCAGGACCTGCTTAAAAGATTTTTGCCAATGACAATTGGACTTCAAGGAGACATTGGTGGTCATAAAGACAAATACCAAACACAATTTGAATCTCACAGGGAACACCAGCAATTACTGGGGACAATAACAAATGGTAAACCACACTTCGGGTACCAACAACAATGAATTCTCAAAATGAACACTAGTGATATCTGGACTTGAAGTTAGACAGACGACAACTGGGGAAAGACAAATGCTAATGTCAAATGCGCATGATTGAGCATGATGCGAATGATCATGATATGCAAATGTTGACTCAAAAGAGACAAAGAGTTTTGACAAGACTCAAAGAGGGGTAGGCTCTCAACACCAATACTCAGATGAGCAACATGAAAAACACTGGGGAGATGTCTTCGAACTTGGAAATCATGCTTGGTCCAAGGATCCATCCAAGAGTGTTATCAGTTTTGAACTTCTATGGAGATTTCTGTAATAATAGCATAAAAGTGTTGTTGCAAACCAGGACTTCTTGGGGAAACAGAAGATTTTTCCAATTTCAATTTTCCAAAGTCAAAGAAACTTAAAAGTTTTTCAGTATGTTTTCAAATAACGTTTCCTAAAAAAAACTTGTCATTTTCAGAGTTAAATTGTAATCAAGTGATGGAATTTTGCATAACAAAAGAAAATAAGAAGCTGAACAACAAAATTCATAGGCAAAGTTTGTATTTTATTCAAGAATGGTAGCTTGCCAATGGCAAAAACTCCATGGGAAATTACAATTTGAAAATGGCAATGGGGAAAGGTCTACATTGAATCCAACGACCACTACAATCCCTAATAACTAAGACTGCCCGACACCTTGCTTCCGACGAGAGCAATTGGATCGATCTTCCAGTATGATTCTTCAGTAATGGTAAACACCATCTGACACAGTCAAATGCCTTTGTCCCTAACTTTTGCCTAGACCTCCCTTTCGGGTTTTCAATCCACCGGGACGCTCTTTTTTGCCTAAGCCGCCCTTTCGGGTTTTCAACTTAGCGAGCTCTTATTTTTTTATTTTTATCCCTAACTTTTGCCTGGATCTCCTTCATAGGTTTTGATCCACCGGGATACCCATTTTTTGCCTAGGTCGCCATTTCTGGTTTTCGACCTATCGGGTTTTATTTAGGCATAATATTTTTTGACTGCATCAGAATTCACCGGGTGCTTCAGCTGTTCACCATCCATAGTTGTAAGGATTAAGGAACCTCCGGAGAATGCCACCTTCACAACATATGGGCCTTCATAGTTAGGACTCCATTTTCCACGCATGTCTTTGTGGACTGGCAAGATTATCTTGAGTACAAGATCTCCTTCTTTGAATTCTCGGAGACGGAATTTCTTGTCAAATGCTCTCTTGATGCGCTTTTGGTACAACTGGCCATGGCACATGGCGGTCATTCTCTTCTCATCAATGAGGTTCAGTTGGTCAAACCTGTTCTGGACCCATTCAGCTTTCCTCCAGTTTGGTCTCCATCAAGATTCTCAAAGATGGTATCTCTACTTCAATAGGGAGAACTGCATCCATCCCATACACCAGAGAGAAAGGGGTTGCCCCTGTTGAAGTGCGCACTGATGTTCTGTATCCGTGTAAAGCATATGGTAATATCTCGTGCCAATCTTTGTAAGTTTTCACCATCTTCTGCAGAATCTTTTTGATGTTCTTGTTTGCAGCTTCAACAGCTCCATTCATCTTCGGACGATACGGAGAAGAGTTATGATGTTCAATCTTGAATGTCTCACACAACTCTTTCATTGTTTTGTTGTTCAAATTGGTCCCATTATCTGTTATGATTCGGCTTGGGATTCCATAACGACAGATAATTTGGTTCTTGATGAAACGGGCAACCACTTGCTTTGTCACATTGGCGTAGGAAGCTGCTTCTACCCATTTGGTGAAGTAATCGATTGCGACCAAGATAAACCGATGACCATTGGAAGCTTTGGGCTCAATTGCCCCTATCATGTCAATGCCCCACATCGAGAAAGGCCAAGGCGATGACAGAACATTCAGAAGTGTTGGAGGTACGTGCACCTTGTCGGCATAAATCTGGCATTTATGACACTTCCTGGCATATTTGAAACAATCTGATTCCATGGTCAACCAGAAATATCCAGCTCTCAAAATCTTCCTGGACATGGCATGTCCATTGGCATGTGTTCCAAATGATCCTTCATGGATTTCCCTGATCAATAAGTCTGCTTCGCGCTTGTCCACACATCTGAGCAGAACCATATCATGATTTCTCTTGTAAAGCACATCGTTGCTGAGGAAAAACTTGGACGCCAATCTTCTCAGAGTCTTCTTGTCTAGGTTTGTTGCATCAGCTGGGTACTCCTGATTTTGCAAGTAGTTCTTGATGTCGTAGAACCACGGTTTCTCATCAGTTTCTTCTTCGACCAGTAGACAGTAGGCTGGTGCAGTTCTTCGCTCGATTGTAATGAGTGGAGCTTCATTAAGAAATCTGACTTGAAACATAGAGGCCAACATAGCCAAAGCATCTGCAATTTGATTTTCTGCCCTTGGAACATGATGGAAAGTGACTTCGTCAAAGTATTTAATTAACTCCACAATATGGGAACGGTATGGGATCAACTTCTCATCACGGGTCTCCCATTCACCTTTGACTTGGTATATTACCAAAGCCGAGTCTCCATATACATCAAGAATCTTGATTCTGGTATCGATTGCAGCTTTGATACCTAAAACACACGCTTCATACTCAGCAATGTTGTTTGTACATTCAAAGCACAATCTAGCCGTGAAGGGAGTATAACCGCCATCGGGGTTCATCAAGACAACCCCCACACCATGCCCCATGTAGTTAGAGGAACCATCAAACATCATCTTCCAACGAGACCCTGGCTCGGGACCCTCATCTGGACCTGGAACTTCACAGTCCTTTATCAACATGATGTCTTCGTCCGGAAACTCGAATTTCAAAGGTTCATAATCTTCGACAGGATGATCAGCAAGGTATTCAGATAAAACACTTCCCTTGATAGACTTCTGGGTTACATACTGGATATCATACTCGGATAACAACATGTGCCAATGGGTGAGTCTTCTAGTCAAAGCAGGCTTCTCAAAGATGTACTTTATTGGATCCATTTTCGAGATCAACAAAGTAGTGTGACAAATCATGTACTGCCTGAGACGTCTGGCCGCCCATGCCAAGGCACATCAAGTTTTCTCTAAAAGCGAATATCTGCTTTCACAGTCTGTGAACTTCTTGCTTAGGTAATAAATGGCGTGCTCCTTACGACCAGTTTCATCTCGTTGGCCTAATACGCAACCCATAGATCCCTCGAGCACAGTCAGATACATGAAAAGAGGCTTCCCATGAGTAGGTGGGATCAAGATAGGAGGTTCTTGTAGATAAACCTTAATCTTCTCAAAAGCCAATTGACAATCAGGACTCCACTCAATTTCTTGATTCTTCGGAAGTAACTTGAATAAAGGCTCACAAGTAGCAGTCATATTGGAGATGAATCTGGAGATGTAGTTCAATCTTCCGAGGAAACCCCTGACTTGCTTTTCTGTTTTGGGAGCTGGCATCTCTTGAATTGCTCTGACCTTATCCGGATCTACTTCAATTCCTTGCTGACTAACAATAAAACCAAGTAACTTTCCTGATCGGACACCAAAGGTACACTTAGCTGGATTCAGACGCAGTTGGAACTTTCTGAGACGCTCAAATAACTTCAAGAGATGATTCAAATGATCCTCCTCACTCTGTGATTTGGCAATCATATCATCCACATAAACTTCTATCTCTTTATGCATCATATCGTGGAAAAGGGTGACCATTGCCCTCTGATAGGTGGCTCCTGCATTTCTGAGACCGAATGGCATGACCTTGTAACAATAAGTGCCCCATGGTGTGATGAATGTAGTCTTTTCCATATCGTCAGGATCCATCTTGATCTGGTTGTATCCTGAAAACCCATTCATGAAGGAGAAAACAGCAAATTTAGCAGTGTTATCAACCAAAGTATCAATATGCGGAAGAGGGAAATCGTCCTTCGGACTGGCTTTGTTCAAATCCCTATAGTCCACACACATTCTGACTTTGCCATCCTTTTTAGGGACTGGCACAATATTAGCTACCCACTCAGGGTACTTTGCAACTGCGAGGAATCCCGCATCAAACTGCCTTTTGACCTCTTCTCGAATCTTCAGAGCCATGTCTGGTCTTGTTCTTCGGAGCTTTTGCTTTACACGAGGACAATCTGGTCGAAGAGGTAACTTGTGGACCACTATGTCTGTGTCTAAACCGGGCATATCTTGATACGACCACGCAAACACATCTGCATATTCTCTGAGAAGCTTGACCAATCTTTCTCTGATGTCTGCCCCAAGTGTTGTACCAATCTTGACTTCCTTCTTGTCTTCATCAGTGCCAAGATTGATGGTCTCTACCTGTTCCTTATGTGGCTGGAGCTCTGTGTGCTCATACTCAACTAATCTTGCCAGTTCTTCGGGAATAACACAATCTGCCTCACTTTCATCTTCCGCTTGGTAGATGGGCGAATCAAAGTTAGGAGAGAATGTAGAGTCATTGGATTCAACAGGGTTTTCGTTTATTCTGCATATGAGAATGATTTGCTTTTATTAAAAGTGGAAAATAGAGAAAATGCAGGAGAAAAAGCTCTTTTTTTTTATTGGTTTTGAAAGATTGCCATTTTCTTTTAAAAGTGGAAAGAGAGAAAAACAATAAATGATCAAAATAAGAGTTTAACAAAATGCCTTCATTGATAATAACTTTAAAAATGAGAAGGGGCCCTACAAAATACTCCCATAGCTTTGGACAGAGCTAGGGAGCTTTGAAAACATTTAAAAAACAACAAATTACTTTGACAATGGAAAAAACTCTGGGATCTCGACTGCTTCCCAATTGTCCAAGGCTTCTTCACACTGATACACCAAGTGATTCACATCTTCATATTCAGAAACTCCATCAATTGCATTGACTTGATAACCAGCACTGGAAAACACTTCTTGAATGGTCTTCGGACGTCCTTTAACGGAGGTTGAAGCTCCTTCCTTCACATGAGTTGGTTTGTAACCCAACCCGCAACGATCTAGCTTCTGTTTGACTTCGATGACATCACCCCAACCTTCATAGCTTCTTTCTTCAATAGTGGAAATGGTACTCTTCAGTGATGCAAAAGATGGGATACCCTTCTCTTTTGGTTCCTCTACTTCCAAAAGGACAGCATTGGCTATCTCAAGAGCTTGGAAAGAAGTTTCCAAAGCATTTTCATCAGCCTCAATATAGCTAAAGGATGAAAGGTTGCTAACCATGAGATCTTCTTCCCCAGACACGGTTACCAGCTTGTTATCGACCACAAACTTCATCTTTTGATGTAGGGTAGAAGTGACTGCCCCAGCGGCATGGATCCAAGGTCTTCCGAGCAAGCAACTGTAATTAGGATTGATGTCCATAACCTGGAAAGTGATTTTGAAGACCTGTGGCCCAATCAAGATCGGTAAGTCTACTTCTCCAATAACAGTCCTCCTTGACCCATCAAAAGCTTTCACAATTAGTGCACTGGGCCTCATCTCTGCCCCTTGATAAGATAACTTAGCAAGTGTTCTTTTCGGCGAAACATTCAATGAAGATCCTGTATCCACAAGAACTCTTGCTAAAGTATCCTCTTGACATTTTACAGATATGTGGAGAGCACGGTTATGGTCCAAGCCCTCCTTTGGAAGATCCTCCATACTGAAGCTGAGATTGTTACATGCAGTGATATTGGCAATGACTCCATCAAACTGACTCACTGTTATATCATGCGTAACATGTGCTTGAGCTAGCAACTTCTGAAGCGCACTTCGATGAGCCGGAGAATGCATAAGAAGTGATAGGATAGATATTTTGGAAGGAGTTTGATGTAGCTGATCAATAACCTTATAATCACTCTTCTTAATGATTCTGAGAAATTCTGCATCCTCTTCTCCCAAGACTGCCCCTTTATCCTTGTTGGCAACAGCTGGAATGACCTCTTTAGGCGGAGCCGTATTGGCCTGCTGAGTATAAACACGACCACTGCGAGTCAAACGACCTGCACCCGCTATGTCAGTACTTGCAACTTTTGAGCCTTCCTTCTGACTAGCTTTATCAATCTTCTGATGAACTTTCCCTGTATCATACTTCCATGGAACTGCTTTAGTGTCTTTATAAAGGAAAGGGTTACTCCTTTGCTCTAATCTTGGATATGGTAAATTGAAAATCGGCACCACAGATTCTGGAATATTGAAGATGGGTTGAACTCTTGAGGACTCTGGCAGGTTGAACATTGGCACCAAGGTGGAATCAGATTCAGGCAAGTTGAAAATGGGTTCAATCACTGCCACCTCATTCCTCTTCATATGACCGTTCACTTGTAAGACACCTTCATCAATTAAATCTTGAACATCTTTTAAGACCAATTCACATCCCTTTGGGTTATTTGCACAAGCTTCACAATTCTGATGACAGCTTTTCAACATACCCACTTCAACTAACTTCGCATGGAAGTCTCTGAGCGGGGTCTTGATCTCTGTGGCGTTGAAAATCAAACCTTCGTCAGACTCGTCAGCAATGGCATTTATGGACCCATGCTTGGGTAAAGGATTATCTTTGACATTCGGACCAGTATTCCCAAATGACAGAATATTTTTCTCCATCAAATCTTTCACGATGTACTTCAAAGCATAACAACCCTCCAAATCGTGCCCTGGGGCACCTTCATGGAACAAATAGTGAGCATTTGAGTTGTAATTTGGTGGGAGAGGATTTGGTGGAGGACCCAAAGGCCTTGGAGTAACCAAACCTTTCTTCAGCAGTGAAGGATATAATTCAGTATAAGTCATAGGGATTCGAGGATTAGGAGGCCTTCCTCCTGGTCTTCTATTCTGAAAGTTGGGATTTGGATGAGGAGCTGGAGTCCTCTGCTGGTAGGCTGAAGCATTGGGCGCTTGTTGATAGCCTGGATTGTTGAGCATTGGCTGATAAGGTGGAATCACTGGAGCCGCTTGCTGATACATCGGGACTGCTTGAGTTGGCCGATACATCGGGACTTGTGGATTAAATAATGGTTGAACCGCCGCTACATAAGGATGTTGGGCATACTGTTGTTGATGAGCATACTGCTGTTGATGAGCATACTGCTGTTGAGCCACAGGTGGAGGTCTCTGCCAAAGCGGATTTCTTCTTTGACTTGTCATTATGCCATTCGTCTCACCCTCTTTCTTCTTGTGGAAATTACTGGTAAATTTCTTGCCAATATTTCCACTACCACTGCTGGAACTGCCAGATGCACCACTCATCTTTCCACTTTTCAAACCAAGTTCAACTTTGATTCCCACAGCCACTAAATCAGAGAAGCTAGCAGTTATGCTTCCCACCATTCTCTCATAGAATTCTGGTCGCACAGTGTCAACAAACCAGTCAGCTAATTCTCTTTCAGTCAATGGGGGCTCTACTTGAGAAGCGGTCCCTCTCCACCTCTGAGCATATTCTTTAAATGATTCAGAATCTTTTTGTGACATACTCAACAGTTGCCTCCTATCGGGAGCAAGGTCCATATTGTATTTGTACTGCTGGATGAAAGCATCTGCCAAGTCTTGGAAACTGCGAATCTTCGACTGGTCTAGCGTTAGATACCATTTGGAGGAGATTCCCTTCAAACTGTCCTGGAAGCAGTGGATCATTAATTTATCATTGTCCACCTGTGCAGCCATTCTTCGATAGTACATCAAGAGATGGTTCTTAGGACAAGTTGCGCCCTCATGCATATCAAAAGTGGGTATCTTGAACTTTGGAGGTATTACCAATCCAGACACCAGACACATCTCTCTAGCAGCAGCCCCAAAGATCTGGTCACCTTCAATTGCTCTTAACCTTTTTTCAAGGGTTTCAAAATTCTCTTGCATTTTCTCATGTTTCTCGTCTCCGTTTTCAGACATAGCGGGCGCATCATACACCTGATGGTCATTAAAGTATGGTTGAACACGGGTGTGCACAATGTCTGGTGTAAAATTAGCAACTGCATGGTTCTCTTCATTAGTCACCGGAGTAGTCTGTTGAGCAGCAAATACATGAGGAGGAGGCACAAAACCTTGGGAAGGAAATGCCATGCCCTGAGAAGGAGGTGCGAAACTTTGAGAAGCTAAACCTTGGGACGGAGGGAAGAAACCCTGAGCAGCAAATCCTTGGGAGAAGGAATAAAACTCTGAGAAGCAAAACCTTGAGAAGGAGGGATAAATCCATGAGTAGCCAGTCCTTGAGAAGAGGGAATGAAACTTTGAGAAGCAAAACCTTGAGAAGGAGGGAAGAAACCCTGAGTAGCAAGTCCTTGGGAAGAAGGAATAAAACTTTGAGAAGCAAAACCATGAGGAGGAGGAACGAAACCATGAGGAAGCCCAAAAGGGGGCCAGGTCACAACAGTAGTGACTGATGACGGAGGCTCAGTCGTTGCAGTAACAATTTCTGACACTGCAGTCTGTTGGGTATCCATCTTCGCTCGAATAACCTGCAACATTTCCATCATCTGACCCATATTTCCACGAATATCAGTAAGCTCTTCATTAACTCTGTCCATCTCTAGGTCTCTTTCAGCCATCCTCTTTCTGGCTTGAGCTCGAGTGTAGTATTTGCGTGAGAGCCTCAGTGTGAAAGCTGGAGAGCAGATGACGGGAATGAGTTTTATATGAAAAAATGCAAATGAAATGCTAAATGTATGAGTGCAATGCGAAAAATTAAATTTTATTCAAGGAACTTAAGAAACAATTTGCAAATACCCAGGAACACATAATGATCAAAAGGATATGATTTCATTAAATTCAAAAAGTGATACAAAGTCTTGAGTACATCTTCAAAAATCCCAAACAAAGCTTAACAAAGACAAAGTCCTAAGGAGATTCTCCTAAAAGCCTCAAGTTGAGCTTCTCGATTTGTGCCTTCATCTGAGCCCTTTCAAGCATAAGTTGATCCACGATCGACTTCCAAGAAATGTCCTCTTGAGTGCTGGAGGAAAATAAATCCTCTTGCGCTTTCCTTTTCTTGTTGGAGAGCTCCTCCTTCATCTTCAGTTGTCTTCTAAGTTCTTCATTTTCACTACTGATGATCTGATGTCGATTCTTCCATGCATTCTTCTCTCGAAGCTCTTTCTCCAAATCAATCTTCAGCTTCTCTGCATCGTCCATGAAGATTAGAATGGGTTTCTTGAAGGTCATAGGATCCTGGCGAGGGTAAGGCATCTTCAGACTGATTGCCCTATCTCGTACCCATTGGAGATAGGGTTCCATAGAAACACAATTCGGCTTTCCCAAGCTACTCCTCCCTTTCCTATGGATGTACTTCCAAGCTTGCATAATCTGTTTCTTGAGCTCTGGTTCTTCGTCATCCTTAAAGAAAATTCCTTCCACTTCAACACTCTTAGGTTTGTCCTTCAACGGATACCCAAGTTGGCGGCGAACCAAAACTGGATTATAGCTGATTCCTCCCTTAGTGCCAAGAAGAGGCACATTAGCAAAATCACCACAGCTATCAATAATCAATGCTCCATCATAAACACGATTGTACCAACTAATGTCAGAGTGGGTAAGAGACATGATCCTTTGTGACCACCACAAACCATCCTTAAGGTTCCAAAATGAAGCTGACTTAGGCAAGTGCGAAATAAACCACTCGTACAACAATGATGCACAACAAGTAATCATCCCTCCCTTATGGAGATTCCTCAGATGGATGGAATGGTAAGTATCTCCGAGCAAAGTGGGGACCGGGTTCCTCTTCAGAAATATTTTGATGGCGTTCAGGTCGACAAAGTCTTCAAAGTTTGGGAAAAGTAACACTCCATATATTAGCAGAATAAAGGTTGCCTCAAAAGCTTTCATATCCTTCACACTAACAAAATTCTTGGCCTTTTCTACCAAAAACTTCGTAGGGAATCCAAAAATCTTTCCTTTATAGGTCATATTTTCCTTGACCTCAGGAACACTCAAATATGTCGCCTTTGCAATCTCCGCTTCTTCAGGGTCCTTCTCTAGAACAGGGAATGGAAACTCATCCTTAACACGTGATCCCACCAGAACTGAATACTCTTCCAAAGTAGGCGCCAATTGGTAATCAAGGAACGTAAAACAGTGGTAGAGAGGATCATAAAACTGGAGCATCACAGAGAGCAACCTTCCATCCCACTCAGTCTTAAGCAAGGCTAAAAGTCTCCTATGCTTCTCCATGAAGGCTTCTTGATCCAAAACCAAATCTCTTAATTTCCTTAGGTCTTCGAGTTTGGGAGTTTTGAATGTGTACTTGACAGTCTTTCTTCTTCCAAAGTCCATGATGATACCTACGATATTTGCAAAAATAGAGTTTCTGAGTTCCTTGAATAAATTGGTAAAAATGATGCTTCATGATGCGTGAATGCAATGAATACACAAACACAAACAAGGCTTAGGTTCAAAGCTTGCATGAGGTCGAAGGTTCAACCCTCCCAAAAGGTATGTACTATGCGTTTATTTGTACCTGTACAACGGGTTCTAAAAGTTCCCAGAATCACTGTACCATCTTTCGGATATTAGCGACTTCCCAACTCAACTTGGTAATCAATAATATTCTCAAGAGAGTCTCATCCGAGTGCAGTATCGCGTATCAACTATTTTGGATTTGCATCCTCATAGTCATCGCACTACATCCCTAAAAAGGCCAAGTGGGGGTAAATGTTCTACGGTCCTCAGAATTAATGGCTCTCAGGTCGAATATAGTAATGTTTTCACGACTGAACTCGATCAACAAAACTACATCCGAGGAGGCCTCCGCTGAGTGGTGGTGTCTCAAGTCAACTTGGTCGGGACTCAACTCCCTACAAACCTTCTTGAATATACCACCGTCCTATCTTATTTTGCACTCAAGTCCGGGTTAGGACTTATCTCACCACACATGGAACACCCAACAAAAATCCCAAATAATAACAAGAAATACAACAACAAATATACAAATATACAAGGTGGGCTTAACCCGCAAAAATAGATTCCCCAGTGAAGTCGCCATTTTCTGTTGCGGTGAGAATCGGATACCAAGCTATTAAGTGAGCTTGAATCACAAAACTTTTATGTTCACCACCGACTTTAATTTAATCCAAAGGGAAAAGGGAAAAAGATCGTAAAAACCCTAAATGAGGAGAAACTAGGTTCGGGGGTTGATTATACCTAGGGAAGGTGTTAGCATCCTAAGCATCCGCAGTATCCTACGGGAACCTCTTGTTAATATTTGTGTTATTGTTATTTATTGCTTGTTAAAATTAAAGGAAACTAAGGCTTTTATTTCTAATGGTGCTCGCACAACATCGCATCGATGCCTACGTATCGGGTATAGAATCAGAGCACTCGTAGTTCTCCTAAGGATTAACGAACACTTGGTTACACTCAAGGTTCGCGGGGGAAGGTAAGTGTTATGGCAAACACTCACGTGACTTAACAAAGTCACAAAAAAGTTGTAAAATAAACACTAAGGACCTAATGGCTAAGGACCTAAGGATGAGGGACCTAATTGCTAAGGTCAAAGAAAAAGAAGGACCTAATTGCTAAGGTCAAAATGGTAACTAGGGGTGGCTAAACTTCCTATGACATTGAGTCAACTGCAGGAGTCTTTCCCTTTTGGATTGAAAAGCATAAACGAAAAGTAAATAAATGAGGGTGCAAGCTCCTAAGTCTAAGGCAAAGGTTGCTACTTGCGAAAATAAATTGGATAAAATAAGTAGAAATATAAGACAAAGGCTTAGTAACTGGGCTATGGCTCGATATATGGATCGAGAATGCTGAGGTGGAAAACAAGCGTGGTGCGTCAATTTGTTTAAGTTAAAAAAGCTGTAAAGTGTAAGGAATGTGCAGATGGCGATCGTAAACGACCGACTTACGTGTGTGAGTGAAGTGTATGTGAAGTTCACTTGGCGTTGGACCAAGGATTATTATCTTGAAAATTATTGTTGATATGGTGTAAAAGTGCGAGGAATAAATAATAAATAAAAAAATAAATAAAATGAAATAAATTGTGAAAAGAATAAATAGAATAGAAATAAATTAGATAGAATGAAAACAAATAAATGAATATAAATAAATGGCCTCATATTGGTCACGATTAATCGGAAACGATTTATCGTGACTTTTTTGTCATATCATCGGCCCAAAAAAACAAAAATCGAAATCAGACAATTCACTAATAATTTTTTTTAGACATTTTTTCTAGAGCAAAACAAAATTAAACAAATTGATAATAACAATAATATAACTTGAAAATATAAAGTGAATCAAAATATAAAATAAATTTTAAGTAAAAGAAAGGGGGTTAGCATTTGAGATCAGGTATGAGTATAGAAAGTAAAACAAAGGGCTATATTGAGCCCACATAGAAAACATAAAATAAAAAAATGAAAATTAAAGGGGGTGTTGATACCGTATGTGAGCTATTGTCAGAAAATCCTCATTGGGCCTGATTGATGACCCAACAACAACAACAATAATAACAGGATGGGATGAGGTCCGGATTGGGGGGTGTGTTTAGGAGTTCAACCTGGGCTTGATGAGCCCAAAACAAATGAAACAGATTTATGTTTGAAAACAATCAGTATAAAAAAAATCTTATAAAAGCAAAAACAAAATTAAATAAAATAATAAAAAAAAACAAAAACTAATCAAATAAAACAAATGGAAAGGGTCAAGCAATCAGCAGATCAAACACAAGAAAAAAGAAACGCGTCCCTCTCTCATGCTCGCATATCTCACGGCGATTTCTCAGTTTTCGGTGGATTTCTCACTCAAGAACTCGCGTCTCTCTCTCTGAATCGCGGTGGCTACCCGGTTGTTTCTTTCAATGTCTCAGTCAATCCGGATCCCTCCGTCTCTCATTCGCGTCTCACGCTCCCGGCTTTGTGTCCCGTGATTCCTCACGGTGGCGGTAGTTCGATGGTGGTTTTGGTCGGGTTTGGTGGTGAAGGGTATGATTTCAAGGTGGTGGTCGTGGTTGGATCAACGTTTTCAATTTACCGCGGTGGTTCACTGTGATTTCCGTTTTGAGGGTTTTACGGAGGTGGTGTAAGGATATCTGAAGAAACAAAAATGGCGGTGCGACAGCTAGAAGGTGGTGGTCACGAAGGTTCAGATTCGGATTCGCGGCGAAGTTCACGCGGTTTTCACTGTGTTTCTTTGATTTGAGGTTTTTATGGTGATGATTTTGCGGTAAGCATTTTCGTGGCGTCGGTTTTGTGCAGTGAGCTTTGGGACAGCGTTTTTTCTGGGATGTGAGCGGTGATGTTTTTATGGATTAATGGGGGCAAGGTGATGGGTAGCGGCGGATAATCTCAGAAGGTTTGTGCGGGCTTTAATTTGTACCTGTATTATTGTTTGAATGATTTGAGGTGCTGTTTGAGAGAAAACAGGTTGAAGATGATTTAGAGTTCATCTAATTTGGGAAATGGTGGTATTTCAACAGCAAGGATTTTTGGTGATTGTGGGTTTCTATTTTTTTTTTGCTGCAATTTATTCTTGTTTTGGATTTTGGTTTCTTGTTTTCTGATGTGTTTCGGTTCTGTTCTTCAGGTCGCGTGGTGGTTTGGCTATGGTTGTCAGTTTCAGTTTTGGTGTTTGAAGGATGACGGTTGCTGGGAAAGGATTCAGGGGCGGATTTGCGGCCTGGCTGAATTGGTGGTTTCGATGTTGCTGTTTTTGTTTTATGAGTTTATGTTTGAATTGATGGAGGAAGGTTGTGAAAGTTCGTGGGCGGTGAGTTTGATGGCAGCTTCAGTTTTCGGTAAGTTTTTCGATTTCTCAACTCTCACTCTAATCTCTCTGTCTGAATCGGTCATCTCACTCTTTCCTTATTTCCATTGGTTCAGGTCTGAACAAGTTTGTTTATATTTGATGGTGAGTTGTGAAGATTTGATGGCTATGACGAATTCGGTGAGAAAGGTTTGATTTGGTTATGTGATGATACGGGAGGAGGTTGAAGATGGGGTTCGAAAGTTTGTGTGTAAAGAGAAAATGAGGATTCAAAGAGGTGTATTTGCTGCAAGTTGCAGGAGCTGTTGTGATGAAGAAAAGGAAGATAGTGATGATGGAGATGGGTGTGAAGGTTCAATCGGTGTTAATGGTGTGAGCTGCGGTTCTGTGGGGTTTGGAGTTGCTGGCTTGAACGTCTCTGTTTTTTTTTGTCTGTGTGTTTGTTTGATAGCAGGTTTATTATGGAATGGAGGGTTGTTGCAGGTTTGAAGATGGGTGGTTCATGCTTACGAATTTGGTGAAGAAAAATGAAGGTTGGTGAAGGTCTGTTTTGGATTTTTGGAACTGAGTATGAGTTTTAAAAGTGGATGGGTTTTGTGGGCTGGTTTTTACGAAGGTGGTGTTTACGGTTGAAGAAGGATTGGTGTTGAAGAGAGATTTACGTGAGTTTGGATGAAGGTGAAGATGTTAGTTGGTTTATGATGAACAGATTATATGGCTATGTGTATTGAAGGAATAAGGTGGTTTTGGAGAGTATTTAATGGTGAAAGATTGCAGGGATTGTTGGCTGTGTATTGTATCTATATGGAAAGAAATATAAGAAAAGACTTTGGATAAAAGAATAACATGAGGTGCTTGTGGACTTTTGTTTGGTGATGTAGTGAGCTGGTTTTGGCTGTTGCTTGTGAAGGAGGATGCAGGTCCGTTTTAAGGTGATTTCGCGTTTTTCAAACATGGATGGTTCTGGTGTATAGTGGTTTGTGTTGGTTTGTGAAGAAGCTGGCAGTGGCATTCGCTGTGTTTGGATAGAGATGACACAGAGGTGTGTTCGGTTGGGTTACGGTTTCTCTCTTTCACTTTGTTTTGATTTCATTCTTCTTCTTTTTGTTCTGTTTCTGTCTGGATTTGTTGTTTTTGCAGGTATGTGGATGAGTGGATTTGGGAAATGGTTTCGGTGAAGGATGTTGGAAAAGGTTCACAGCACCGGTTTTGGTTACAACTTTCGCTCAGATCTCTCCCTCTCTCTGCTCACGGATTCGTTTTCTCAGTTCGATTCAGATTTAATTCCGCTTCTGATATGGTTCAGTCTCAAACTCACTATTCTCTGTTTGATCTCTTTTTTATGCTTTTGGTTATTTTGGCTTGTCAGTTTTTTTTTGAAGTTTTTTAATATGAAGTTTGTTTTGTATGCAGGTTTGAAATTGAAATAAAGCTGAAAAAGAAACCTAACTATGAACAAATGCTAGAAAGAGGTGAAGGGAAAAAAGAGATATTACCGACCCGAAAGTTATCGGGGTGACGAGTCCGCAACGGTAAGCTTTATCACTCCTCTTTTGTTGGTGATCCACTCCTTATTGTTGTTGCTGAAATTTGGTGTTTTGATGCTGAATTTTTGGGGTTATTTGGTGCTGAATTTTGGGGTTATTTGGTGCTGAATTTTGAATTGTAACAGTGGCTGTTCTTTGTGGTGTTTTGAGGGATTTGGCTAATGTAACAGTGGCTGACTTTTTTGTAGTGTTTTATGAGGGCTGATTTGAGTTTGTATGTGGTGTATTTGTGTGTGTTGCAACTGTTTTTGGGACTGTTTTGTAGTGTTTTTTGCTGAATTTCTTGTGTCCTTGTTGCTTGTAGGTGAAGGGTTGGAGGAAAGGAGACAAAGCCTGAATTTTGTTGTGGGTGGAGCAGAGGTTGTTGGTGGCTGCATGCTGCTGAATTTGTCTTGGGTGGCTGTTTGGAGCAGGCTGAATTGCCTTGTGGTCCTGCTGAATTTTTGGTGTTTTGGGTGGCTTTTGTTGTATAATTTCTTTGTGATTGTATTGTACATTTTTTTTGTGGTTGTAACATAACATATATTTGGAATAAAGTTGGAGATTTACACTTGTGGTTATAATTTGTAATTGAGACTTAATATTTGAAATGAGAACTTTAAATTAGAAATTAAATATAAACTTGAATTAGAAGTGAATAAAAAAAAGAAATTAAACTTAAAATTGAAAATAACTTAGAAACTAAATAATTAAACTTGGAATTAAAATTGACTTAGAACTAAAGAAATAATTTTGGAGTTTATAAAATAAATACATGAATTGAAAATTACAAATAGAAATTGACATCAAATTTAGAAATAACAACTTGAAAATGAAATAAAATTAAAAATTGAAGAATAGAAAATAAATTCAAAAATAAAAACTTAAAAATGAAATAAAAATTAATTTAGAAATGAGAACTTGAAAAATGAATAGAAATAACGAATAAGTTTTAGAAAAATTTTGAAAATGAACTAAAAAAATTAGAGGTAGAAATTGAAATAAAATTTTAAAATAGGAACTTGAAAATAGAAACGAAAATAGAAATTAAAATTAAAAACACAAAAATGAATTTAAAAGTTATAAATGAGAAATAGAAATTAAATTAAAAATGGAAGCTTATAAGTGAAAAGAAACTAAGAATTAAAATTATAAATAACTAGAAAATGAAAAGAAAGCATACAGAAAATAAATATGGAAATCTCTGCTAAATGCGATGAATGTATGATGCGAGCAGTTAGGGGTAAAATTTGGGGTGTGACACAACATAACCCCTAAGACCCAACTTATGATCTTCCCCTTTTACCCTTATTACTTTCACCAATTGACCACCTTGTCCTTATCTCTTATTTATTCCATTTATTTTATTTATCAACTAACAATACAATTATCCACCAAATATAATTTAAGATCACATTCATATTCGATAATATATATTATTCTTCACACATCACAACACACATTCTCAAAAAATATTTAAATAAATTTGGGGCGTTACAGTTGGGTTGAGGTGTTTAGGTCTGGTTGTAGGTGCGACAAACAGGGTGGTTTGGAAGGCGGATATTTCTGGTAATTTTTCTGTTTCCAATTTCAGATTGATTTCGGAATCTTTTCGAATTCTTTTTAGGTCCAAACAATGAGTTTGATGAAGTTTTCTCGGAGGTTTGGAGGATGGAGGTTTCGTTTAAGGTGAGTTGTTTTGCTTGGAGAGGTTTTTTGGATAAGCTTGCTACTAAGGTTAACATTTCAAAGAGAGAGTGTAATTTTGTTAATATTGATAACATTTGTGTTTTTTGTCATAATCATTCGGAAACGGTAGAGCATTTTTTTTATAAAAAAAAGCAAGAAATCAATAAAACGAGAACTAAGGGTTCTCGAACCTTCATACAAGAGAACTCGGATTAACCACCACAAACCGAGCAAAAAAGAAAATTGGAATCCAATTGTTCCTATGAAGTAAATACAATGGATTTTTACAAAAATCATAGAAATTACAATTGGATTTAACAATTTTCCCTAACATAGCCCATTTCCAAGCCGAGATTTTAATATTCCAAACTATATCCAACACATTCCAATGATGACCTTCAAAGAAAATTCCATTCCGAGCAACCCAAATATTCCACAATATTGCCAACCAAAAAATACCTAGTTTTCCTTTCTTCACTCCCTGAGACTTAAAAAAATAATTCCACCTCAGAAAGCTTTCTTTACAACTCAAAAAGTCGTTCTCCCTATTATCTACAAAATCAATCCACTCCCTAATATCCTTCCAAATCACCTTTACCACCGAACAACTCAAGAATAAATGATGAATCATTTCCACAAAGGATGAGCAAAAAACACAATTTAAATTATTTTCAGGAAAAGTAATACCTCTACAAGATAGATTAGCCTTTGTAGGAAGTCTATCCCAAAAAACTCTCCAACCAAAAGCTTTGATACGCATAGGAAAGTCCATCCTCCATAACAAACGCCAACCTTCCCACACCCCCAAATAGGCCACCTCCACACAATGATTCTCCACATCATTAGAATGATCCATATTAGTCTCCACAACTCCAGCCGAGGCACCCCCCAAAACCTCTGACGCAGTGACCCCCAACACGGTGGCTGTTGAACCGAAAAACCCGTCTGCAAGAAAATTGGGCCTGCTCACGGGAGAAGCACCAACAGCAACACCCTAGTTTTCTGATACAACAGCATAAGGCCTGCTAGTGGAAGCAACTTCACCATCCCAATTTTCCGAGGAAACAGCAGAAAAACTGACAGAATAACGAGGCCTACTTAAGACGATGTCGTTGGTTGCTATACCAAAAACACCGATTGCTCGTGAGCTGGACCTGTTTGCAGGATAGGCACCAGCCGCATTAGTCCTAGAATCTGGTGTTACCGCGGAAAGCCTACTGAAGGCAGCAAAATCAGCGTCCCAATTTTCCATCAAAACAACAGCAGAATTAAAAGGCCTGCTTGTGTCTGTAGTAGAATTAGCAGCAACCCCTGCTGCTAGAAAATCCTGGGACAAAGATGTAATACCCTAAAATTTGCCCTCTTAATTTATTGCCAACCTCAAGTGGTTTTTGCTTCGTCATTCCTTAAACATAACATCACATTCAAAAAATAATAATAAAAATAAAATAAAACATAAATCATTTGCATATGCATGAGGTATGTGATTGGGCTAGGCTTATCAATTTCGGAGCTCAAGTGAAGAAAATACACTACAAATAATACAAATCAATTCCATGAGATATTCATTAAGAAAATGAAGAATTGGAGTTTTAGCTCTGTTAACCGGTTAACACATTTGGTTAACGATGGCGAATTTTGGGAAAATCATTTGAAAAGTGGTTGTGTGCTTCATTTCCCTCCATATTTTCCTCTCATTTTTTCCACTTCAATTTCACCTCATTTTCCTTGGATGTTTCTACCACTTTCCACCACCTTCTAGATTATTCCAAGGAATATTCTCTAGTCCTAATCACTTTTAACTAACTCCTACCTTAACTCCAAACCAAAGCCTAGTTCCATTCCTAAACCTAGTTCCATACCTACTCATTATATAAACCCTAATCATCCCAAAGCAAAGGGTTAGCAATTCATTTTCACCATTTTTCATCTTTAATCTTCTCATTTTCTCTCAATTCTCCCATTGCCTCATAAACTCACCAAAGCTTCTTCAAAGAAAAGCTCTTCAAGTTTCACATTGAAACTTGAAGATCTTGAAGCTTAACTTTCATCCTCCATTGATTTGTGGATAATTGAAGAATTGCTACTGGTTTTTGGATTGAATATGGAGCATTGAAAGTGATTAATCGAGAAGCGTCAAGAACGAATCACATTTATTTTGCATTCGCGGATCTTCGATTTTCTTCTTCGCTTGCACTCCGATTCATCATAATACTCACCGAAGCAATCCTCCGCTTCGTAGGGTTGGTGATCTAAAACCACTTATGCTTTAACTTATTCTCTTCATCTCGCCGCAACAACATTCTTCACTTGTTTGTCGTTTCGATTGCGTTTTACCGTTCAATTTCATTTTGTTTGCAATTTGTGTATTTCAATTGTTATAAGCTAGATCCATAGCATAATCTAGGTTCCAATAGGTGTTAAAATGCTCTCTCTAGGTAGAAACTTCGTGTTAACATGTTCACATGTGTGTTAGGGATTATTAGAAGTGAGTTTGTGGCCAAAAACACTTATTTCTAAGAAAATTTTCACATTTTGTTCAGTGTTAACTGGTTAACGTATTTGGTTAACCGTTTAACACGTGCATTTTTCCACAAATCATTATTGTTTTAGGTCCATTAACCGGTTAACCTATAGCGTTAACCGGTTAACGCTGTTTGTATTGGTAATTTCAGCTTATTTGATTGCTTAATCTTGCTTTCTTGTTCCTTTAATGTTCATACATGTTTAGGTACTGATTTTAGGGAATTTTTGAGGTTAGTTTCAGTAGCTCATTCCGTCATTCCGAGTCGTTTCGACGCGTTTCCGTTCCTTTTGCATTATTGTGCTTATTTGTTCATTTGTGCATGAATTGATTTAGTGCATAATTGTTGCTATGTTCAATGCACCATTTAGCATGTAAATGATCATGTTGCATTCTGTTTTTGCATCCCTTAGCATGTTTTGTTAACTCATACGCATCATTGCATCACATATCATATGTTGCATTTCACATTATCATAAAAATATATGTGCATTTTGTTGCACGTTTAATCATGTTTGCATATCATGTTAAATTATGTTTTTGCATCAAGTTACATGTCATTTTTTATCCATGTTGATGCATGTTCATCATGTTTATGTACCATACTTTGCATATTTGTTGCATAATCAATAATTTGGTGCATTCTTCCATTATCCCTCATTAAAACAATCATGTTCATTCAATTGTGTTCATTGATCCATGTTCATATTGCATTCATTGTGTTAATTGTGCATTTTCCATTGATTTTGTGCATTAAAAAATGAAAATAATCAAATCTGAATTTTGTATTCATAGCTGTTTTTTGACACAGTAACTGTAAAATGTATGTTGATTGTTGCATTTTCACCATTTTTACACATGTTTTACATGCTGAATGTGAGCTGTAAGAAGTTGTGTGCATTGTGCATTACATTTGATTGCTGATTGTGCATTTAGTAGCTATAGTAGTTGTTGGATTTTGCATTGTAGCATTTTTAGTACCTTTTAGGCTTAGGATTGAGTCTAGTTTAGACCCTAGGAGCACTAGGATTTAATTGGTACTTTGTTTGCTTTATTATTTTTAATAATATGCAACACTAACCTTTGTTTTGTAGGGAGGTTAAAGTAAGTTCTTCACAACTTATTCATTTTACTTCTTTATGCATTTAATTTGCATTTTGCCTTACCTTTCATACTTGTGTTTGTTAGGTTTCTTCTCATAACTTCATGTTAATCCCTTGTTAGAGTCAACTTAACTTCATTAAGAAGTAAGTTGTATTCAACTTGCTCTTTGTTTCTCATTTCCTTGGCATTAGGATTAAAAACCCCACTAACCTAGGTTCATCCATGTATGATAACACTGGGAATTTAGTCTTCCCCTTAAACTTTTTGCCTTTTCTCTTTTGCTTTCTCTTTCTCATCTCATAAAGAAAAGCTAAGAAACACCTAATAAAGGTTAACTTTCTCGTACGACACGAGACTTTGCCGTGGGTTACTTATGCACGTCGTGTCTCAGGGCGAAGTGTAAGTCATCTACCACGATGAATAAGTCTTAGTACAAGAAGGTTCACAAACCATAAACAAAAACACTTATCTAAAAGATAAAATAACAAAGAAGAATCGTCTTTTCCTTCGGGAACTTCTTTTCTCACCTCACTCACTCTTAACGCAAACTCGCGACGACTTGTCTCGCATGCAAGACGGTAAACGCACCCGTTCAAGGAGAGCCTGCAACACCAGAGCATAGACATACGCAGTTTCAGCGCATAAAAAAATTCAAACAAGTTTTCGCCTTTAGTTAGGCGAACTACGTCGAATCTGATCCTCATTTTCCCGATGAGGTACGTAGGCAACAGGGTAGAGCCCGTCCGAGCACATTCTTTATTTGCCCTACATTTCCCCCCTTTTCTTTTCATTTCCTTTATCTAGTTCCCTTTCTCATTCTAGTTCCAGTTAGCAGTTCTTCTAGTCAGCAACATCTTATTTCTCACCTTTTGAAATAAAACAAACAAGCGTGAATCCCGTTGGGTACGACAGACGATCTGGGTTGCTAATACCTTCCCAGGTCGTAAACGACTCCCAAACCCATATCTTTGGTTCGCAGGACCTCTTCCTTTCCTTTTTCTCTTAGGTTTGTGCAACATTACCTTTCCCATTCATTCGGGATAAAAATGCATGGCTGGTGACTATACCTTTTCCGCGCCACTTTCGCGTTTGTACTAGGATGAAAATCCCGGGAGCGACAAAAGAAACAAACAAGCTACTATCCGGACACACATCAGTTGCGTTTGTGGGAGCAACAGACTTGTTGATGATAGCAGTTCTGTTAGAACCAGAACGGCCTGCAACCCCCTAAAATCCTGAGTTGAAAAATCCAAGTTAAGACAGACTTCTTCCACTACCTCTTCAATAAAGTGAAACCCCGAACCCTCCGTAACAATTCCCTCCCCAAAATGACCGACACCACCTGTCAACCTCTCGGAAACCCCTCTATAAACCGAACCACCAACACCAATAGGCTCCTCCCCCAAAATACCACCAACCTCCCATTGGTTCACACCGCCAATATCCTCCAAATTGGTAACCCTTAATGTAACCAAGATATTCAAGCAAGAATTAACATAATAACCATTGAGGTCAGGCATCCAATAGAATCTGTCTTTGTCTTCCGAAATAGGACCTGTAAAAAATAAAAATTGACGTAAGTCAAAAAGAGATGCTTCAATATCAAGACCCCTATGAGTCTCAATACCAAAGTCACCCCATCTCCAAGCCCCATCCACCCAACCTCCCATGTCGGCCACTGATACATTTTGAAGTTTAGAAACTGAGAATAACAACTAAATTTTTTCTTTGAGCCTAAGATTTCCCATCCATTTTGTCACTCCCTGGATTTTCATCCTGGTACAAACGCGAAAGTGGCACGAAAAAAGGTAGAGTCGCCAGCCAGGCATTTTTATCCCGAAGGAACGGGAAAGGTAATGCTGCACAAACCGAAGAAAATAAAAGGAAGGACATGGGTCCTGCGAACCAAAGAGACTGAGTTCAGGAGTCGATTACGACCTGGGAAGGTATTAGCACCCCGGATCATTTGTCGTACCCGACGAGATCCATGCTTGCAAAAGAACTGTTTCAAAGGGTAAAAGAATGAAGCTGGTGCAAAAGAAAAAGAACGAGATATGGAGAAAAGAAAGGAAAGGGGGAAATGTAGGGAAAATAAAAGAGTGCTCGAACAGGCCCTACCCCGCTACCTACGTACCTCATCTGGACATGAGGATTAAAGACGCCGTAGTGCCCCTAACTAGGGAGGAAAATGACTTGTGTTTTAAAAGCTTGAACTGCTTATGTCAATGCTCAGGCGTTGCAGGCTCGTCTGGCACGAGTGCGTTACCGTCTTACAAAGTGACAAGTAGGAACAAGTTCTTACGTTAAAAGTGAAGGTGATTAGAAAAGAATTCCCGAAGGAGAGACGTTTATTCTTTGTCCAGTGCCTTTTAGAGAAGTGTTTTTGTTGTTTTTGTTTGTGGTATTTATTAAGTATTTTTTTAGGTTTTTGTATGAAGATGAGAAGAGAAGAACCAAAAGATCTTAAAGGTAAAGAACTAAGGGGAACTGACAATCTTAAGTGTTATCATGCATGGGAAACCTAGTTTAGTGTGGTTTGAATTCTATCCTAATGAAGAAGAAGGAAAGAAAAGAAAAAAGAAGAAAAGGAAAAGATGAAGTTAGAAGACAACTTACTTCTCTAAAGAAGTTAAGTTGTTTCTAAGAGGGAAGTAATGAAGTTAGACGAGCATAGCATAAGGATAAGGCAAACACAACTTGAAATTAGAAAGAGATGAAGGAAGAAATTGTATGTGGGATACCCTCCCACACACATGACTTACCATAACTCCTACAAAACAAAGGTTAGTGAACCACATAAGCATAAGGTGAAAATAAGAATATTCAAACAATGCACAAACCAAAGATGAAGGTCACAAACCAACCACAATCAAAAAGTCAGAACCTAAACCTTAGAGATGACTTAAAACAACTACCAAGCAAACCTAATGGGATGGCATAAATGTCTTCCTCAAACTATGTTAGAAAGATGGAAGAAAGAAGCACACAAAGTTACTTAAGAAACAAGGAATCAAACAAATAGAAATAATCATGACAAAATTATGAAATTAAATCCCTAAAGTCAACAACCAGAAGAAAACAATGTACTAAAATGACTCTCAAAAATTCATAATCAAACTCCACCAAACAATCACACAAAGTCACTTAAGAACAAATACCGAACTCGCACAAACACGGCTTACAAAAATATGGATACAATGAGGTTAAAAATATGAAAAAAATATATTTTAATGTTCTTTTCTGAGTCTTTAAAATTATGTAAAAAGAATGGTTTCAAAATGTTACTCGAGGTGGAAGAAATAAAATCTACAAGTTAAGGTGCTAAAGTGGAAATCACATGAAAAAGAAATTGAATGGAAATTCGAAAAAAAAATGAGAAATTAATGAAATCAGAAAATAAAAAGATGGAAAATTTATAAATGGAATTGAGATACTAAAATAATTTTTCAAGAATTTTCTAATGTATTTTGGTATTTTTTATGAATTAAAATAAAACTAGGTAAAAAGAAATTAAAAAAACAAAGAAAATAGGGAGGGGTGCATGTATAGCAAAAAACAGTTAAGAAAAAGAAATGGACCGAACTGGAGGTGCGTATAGGAAAAGGATTGAAGCCCAGACGCAAGGGAAAATGAGGGAGTATTGTGGAGGTCTAGTCAACCCAGTTGACCGAATTTGGAGCACACAATATGAATACCTCTCATAGTAATTTCATCCAAAGGCCAAGAGCTGAAGGTGTATGCGGTTATGGTGTTCATCTGCACGGGAAATAAAGACGGAAGGTCCTACCGGACGGTGACAAGTGTCACCGCCGGTATGGACAGAAATCCAAAAAGCTACCATTAATCTTATTTCTCTGAATCCTCTCAATATCTCTTATGATAAACAAAATTAAATGAATGAAAAAAACAAAACCAAAAACCAAATCGCAATCCTCTCTCTCTCACACGCCTGTTCTTCCTCTTCTTATTCACCTTAACCTAAACGCCGCCGGACCTTCCATTCCTCACCACCGGAGACTTCGTCGGATCTCCTCCAAACAATAAAACCAAAACGCAAACCCTCACTCAAATTCTTCCCTCACCACCAATCCGAAGTCAAAATCCATAAAAACTTAAACAAATCACCAGATCGGAGCAATAAAAACAAGATAAATCAAAACTCACCTGAAAGAATTTATGCACCTGTAACTCAAAGAGAATGAAGAAGAGGCGATTAAAACGATGAGCGATTGGAAACTTTAAATGCGGCTACAAGTTGAAGAGTGATGGCAATGATTCTGTGCGATGAGGAGAAGCAATGAAGTTCAGTTCAATGAAACGTTGAAGTTGACGATAACTTTCGGTTCGTATCGATGAAGAAAATGATGAACGCAGCTAGGGTGTTCGAGAAGAGTGGAGAATTCGTTTTGATGAAGAGGAGCAAATTCATTTTTGTTATCTTGTCATGATGGCGAATTTGTTTTGATGAAGCAACGAAAAAATTTTGTTTTCTTTGATGAAGAATGATTCAGTTTCGACGATGCAAGTGGTGAAGAAAATCGGTCTCAATTTTTTATGATAAATCTCTTTTGTTTTCCGGATAGTGAAAATTGGATCAATGTTGTGTGAAGATGAAGATGATTCAAGCAAATAGAGGAGTTTCTGTTTTGTTGGTGTTGAAGAAGATTATCACTGTGTTACTAGTGATTCGGTTTTGTTGTTGTTGATGGAGGAGGGCGGTTTTTTCTGATGAAGAAGAGGATTATGGTTGTTGTGATAAAGATGTGAAGGTATTCGGTGATGAAGATGGTGCGATAGTGGTGGGATGATGAAGAATAATGAACTGCCATTTTTTTCGCGTGATCAAGTGTGATGATGGAATACTCGTTTTTGTTATCTCATGAAGAAGAGTGAATCAGTTATGTTGTTTTTTGTGATTCTGAGTTTTTGTGATGAAAAGTGTGACTCAGTTTGTAACAAACTTCTCTTCTCCCTCTATTCTATTATTTTATTTTCTTGGATTTTTCTCTTGTCAAAATCTGGTGTAAAAATCCACCAATTTTTTTATTCTGAATTTTTTAAAAATATCCTCTTATTTTCTGCATTTTTTTTGTGTAGTCTGCATTTTGTGTGCTTGACTGGTGCGTGACGAACTCGTGCAACTTTACGTGACAGTTTCATTGGCTGATTTGCACTATAACACTGTGTGAGGCGTGTGTGATACTTGTTTGTATATAACGGCTGGTATTAAGCTGGAAGTGGCTTTTAAATAAGCTGATGAAGTGTTGCTTGATTGGGATGGCTTGGCTTCAAAGTAGGAGCTTGGCTTAGGCACTTTACTCACCTTGCCTTTTCACGTGTATTAACTGAACATTATTTTTCCAAAAATTTTGTTGTAACAATAATGGGCTGATGGGCTTTCATAATGGAAACTAACTTGTCCTGCATTTTTATGATTTTTTTTATTATGATAACGGGTATTGATTTAGTTGGATAATTGTGGAATGTAAAAAAATGTTTATCGAATGGATAATGAAATAGGTATTGGAAGTGTGAATAAGCTTTGTAATTTTTTGTCGAATTTGTGACAATACAATGAATGGAAGTTGGATTGGATAATGAGTATAGATTTAAAGAAACAGAAAATAATGGAGATGGAAATATTGAGAATAAAAAGTGTAATGAAATAATCGGGAATTGAATTTATGAAGGTTGAATAATAAAGAGATGGAAATAGATTTAAATAATAACTGGGAATGGCTATTAAAAAGGTAATGCTTTAATCGAAAATGGATATTGGATGAAGCAATGATTTCTTTTATTTTTTTGCCCAAAACCAAACTTGATTTTCCGCGCACCTAATTAAATGAATGCAACCCAAGCCATTGAGTAATTTGCAACCACATCAACTACCATCAACTTTTGATTTTCTGGATCTTTCCAAATATGTCTGAACCACTCTCTGCAAAATAAATTTGCAGATACACACTGATGAACTAATGACCATTTACTCAAGACAAATTGGACCAAGCTTCTCATAAACCATAGTTCGATAAACTAGAGCACTTTCACACAAAACACAACTCGACTTTGAATACACACCTCCCGAGAAATGACCACCGGTACATATATCTTGCAGTTGAAGATATCTCCTGATAGTTTGATCAAGATTAGGTCCAACTTCCATCTGAATCGAAACATAACTGAACAAACTCCTCTTGAAGTGAAATCACTTCTAGCTTTATGTTATGCATCAATAATGAACGTTATGCTTCGTTTTCTATGCAGATGCAGTGCAGAGTATGTTATATGACATGCTAAATGCTATGAAAAAGAGAGGGCAAAATTTGGGGTGTTACACATTTAGAGTGCAAAAAGGATGATATGTGCCCATTATCAATTTCTACCCTACAATTCTCCCCAAACAAATCTCCACATACTTTCTTATCAATAATCGCAAGGTCTTTCCACCAAAAAGATGCTCCTGAGAAACAAGGACCATCACCCCCATTAACCATATCCAAGCAAATATCATCATATCTCACTTTCAAAATGTTGTACCATAAAGAGTTCTCCCCTTTGACTATTCTCCATCTCCACTTTAAAAGGAGGGCAATGTTAAAGTCCTCAATACGACGAACCCCCAATCTGCCTCTATCAGAAGGTAAAAAAAACTTTCTCCCACCCTATCCAATGGATTCTCCTCTGGTCCTCCGTCCCACCCATAAGAAACTGCTCTGAATGGAAGTTATCTCTTTTGCTATTTTGACTGGCATCATATAGAAATATAACATAAAAATAGATAACGAGCAGAGAACCGATTTGATTAAAGTTATCCTCCCATATAGGCTAAGAAAACAACATTTCCAACTAGCAAGACAATTCTTGATTTTATCAACCAACCTTTGCCTCATAGAGATCCTTCCCGGGTTTTCCCCTACGGGAATACCAAGAAAAGTGAAATTACAATCCTCCCTCTTACATTCAAAGAAACACGCCGCCGCCTCCAAAAAGTACGGATTAGTATTAATACCAATTAATTTTCTCTTCTGGTAGTTAATACACAAACCCGAGACAACCTCGAAACTCCTAAGAACCGCCTTGATAGCCCACATTTGTTTCCAACTACTACCTCCTATTAACAAAGTATCATCCGCGAATTGGAGAATGTCCACCAAGCACCTCCCATTAACAATAACCCCTTCATACTCTCCAATATCCACCGCTTTTTTAACCAAACCCGAAAGAGCTTCCGCCACAATGAAAAAAAGTAAAGGAGAGAGTGGATCCCCTTGTCTCAAACCACGCTCCATCTTAAAATCTTTAGTTGGACTTCCGTTTACTAAAACCGACATGTGGCTATTGAAAATCAATAATTCCATCCAACGCTACCAAACTTGACCGAAACCCATCCTACCATTCAAATACCTAAGGAAAGACCAACTCACCTTGTCATAAGCCTTCTCAAAGTCCACCTTAAACATAGTACACGGAACCCCCTCCTTTTTACTCCAATCCACAATTTCGTTGGCAACGAGAACCCCATCCAATATTTGCCTTCCAGGAACAAAAACACTTTGGCAAGGCGAAATAATCTTATGCAAGATAGCTTTCAATATTCCCGTTAAGATCTTGGAAATTATCTTATATAAGCTACCCACAAGAAAAATCAGCCTATAATCGTCCAAGCCTAGAGGGTTACACTTTTTAGGCACCAAAGTTAAGAAAGAAGAAATGATCCCTTTTGATAAAACTGTACTTGAATAGAAGGCGTTGAAGAAGGAGATAAAGTCTTCTTTAAGAAAATACCAACATTTCTGAAAAAAGAACAAAGAATACCCGTAAGGACCGAGACTTTTAGAACCTTCACAACCCCAAACCCCCTCTTTTATTTCTCCCTCCGAAAAAGGTAATTCAAGCAACGATTTATCTTAATCATTTAGCCTATGAAAAAGAATTCCCTCTAAAATAGGCCTCTCCTCTACTTCTTCCAAAATAATCCTGGCAAAATGATTCCTAACATCATTCGTGACTTTACAAATCGGTTCCAACTTACCACTCAGCGGATCCACCGAACCAATATGGTTACGCCTCCTCCTCTTTTTCATCACTCTGTAGAAAACTCTACTATTAATATCCCCATCATTATTCCACTTCAATCTAGACTTATGGATGAACATGTTTTCTTGAATATGAAGATTTAACCAGTATTCACTAGTATCCTCCTTCCTTTTGACAAAAACATTCTCATCAGCTTCTATATAAGAATTAGCAAGAACATCATCGACTTCACATATACTCCTAACATTCTCCTCCAACTTCCACTCCAACCTACCAAAGACATACATATTCCACCATCTAAGTTTCTTTTTTAACAATTTCAACTTTTCTTTAAGGACAAAATCACTTCTTCCGACCACCACTAACTTCCTCCACTCCTTTTCGACAAAAGGAATAAAGTTTTTATCCGAGAACCACTCATTGTTAAATCTAAACGGCTTAGGCCCCCAATCGGACCTATCCACTTCTAACCATATTGGACAATGATCTGAAACTTCCCACCTTCCTATCAACCGACCAACCACTCCCCACCGCTCCACAATAACATCAGAAACCAGAAAACGATAAATGTGACTCATAGAAAAACCGTCGCCACTAATCCAACTAGACCTTTTCCCTTTACAGGGAACATCAATTAGGTTGTTATTATCTATAAAGGTACCAAAATCAACCATCTCCGGAGTTCTATTGCCAACAACTCTACCTTTCCTTTCACTAGTATTTTTGACCGCATTAAAATCCCCACAAATGATCCATTCACCATCCATGCCTTTATCTTTAACAACCAAAATACTATCCCATTAGGATCTCTTTTTCGACAAGTCACAAGAAGAGTAAACTGTAACCATGTAATAAGTGAAGTTATTCCAAACAATCTTAATACCCAAAAAAACCCTCACCCCGAAAGCTATTTAACATTTAAAAAATCCATTCCTTCCACAAAATAATTAAACCTCCCAAAGCACCTCTGGCTTCAGAATAAGAAAATCCGACCTCTTCTCCCCTCCATAACTCCTTGATAACTCCCTCGTTAACACTAGACATCTTAGATTCTTGTAACATCATAATATCCGCTTTCTCTTTCTAAATCACCTGACTGATCCTCCTCCTTTTCATAAGCCTTTCTCCCCATCTAATGTTCCATGAGCCTATAATCATTTATAACTCTTAGAAGAATCCTTCCGAGATGACATCCTCGCCTTACCCTCCTCCTCCTTCTCTGAAATACTGATCATGTGAGATTTTTTCCGATCCATATTCGACACCCCCAAGCTAGCCATGACCTTCAACAATTTCTCCCCTGCATTAACATTCAGATTCTCCCACTTTCTAGAAGTATTTCTGAAGATAATAGAATTCTCTGATTGTTCACCATACTGAAAATGCCCTCTCCCACTACTATCCACCCCACTAGAGGATTCCCTCCTTTAACATTAACACCATTATCTCCACCTACAACTCTCCCACCTTTCTTGAGATTTCGTAGAAACCATTCCTCCTCTTCCTATAGATCTTCTTATTACAAAACACACCAGGTTCAAAACAATATTTGTATTTAACCTTCTTCGCCTTTTTCTCCAGCGTATTAGTACCTACTAAGCCACTCGCCAACTCTAAAGTTTGAGAAGTAGAACCACCTACAGATTCTGCCACCTTAGAGTTACTCGAAGAAGAGATAAAATCACTACAATTCCATGAAGACCCACGAGGTTCACCTGTCCCACAAGTGTCCTTCAAGATGCCTACTACTTCGTCAAACATCTCGTCCCCTGCCCTAGAAGTGATGATAGGCCCCTCTGGTTCCTTGACGTCTGATCCACCCTTAAAGCCCCGTAATGGGCCACTATCAGAATCATAGTGTAGCGGTAAAATTGTGAGTGTAAGCTATTGATTAACTTAACTCAAGGTAAACAGAGTCGCCACCGCGCTTTTATTTTATTCCGAATGGAAAAAGGAAAAAGAACAAACAAAAACCTAATGAATCTAAAAGCAAAAGCTAAAAGAAACAAACAGAGAACGAGTAAGGGGATAGGTTACAAATCGGGAAGGTTTTACGCACCCAAAATGTCTGTGGTACTCCACGGGAGCCCTCTGACATATTTATTGCTTTTTTGGTTTGAAATTGGTTTGCTTGAAAAAGATTGAAGGGATGAGAAGAAGAATGTTTTTTAAGATTTTGTGTTTGAAGAGGTTTTAACGCCTCATGCCTACGTACCCACAAAGTGCAATGCGAGATCAAAACCTCGTAGTTCGTGGTACAAAATTTGAAAAGAAACAATGAGTTGCATTAATTTTAAAATGTAGAGATAAGTCGTCATTCTTTAGCGAATAATTCCGCTAGAAAGAATGAATCATATCTAAACATATGAAAAGAAAAGTGCACAAAGGTACAAAAACAATTGAGTGAGTTTTGGATTTTTTTAAGTATTTAAGAAAATAATTTCAATATATTTACATGGATTAACATTGATTAAGAAAATAAAAGGAAAAGGATAAAATCACTTGACCTAAGTCAAGGTTTAATTGCGAAAGCGTTTGAAGTTTGAAAGCAAAGAAGATTTTGAAATAAGGAGAAGTTTTGAAAATTTAAGAAGTGGGAGGAGATGAAGGGACTATCCTAATACTTGAATTAAAAGGTTAAGAGAAGAGCGATCAAACCATATTATGAACATTTCTTCAAGGTAAACGAAATTCCATCTTCAAAGACAAATGAAGTTAATTCGAGGCCATAGTCATCAATTAATTACAACTTGAGCAAAGAGAGAGATCCTAAAATCTAAGTCCAAACTCCAATGCTAAGGATAGTAACCATAGTTCGAAATTAAAAGTCACCAATCTTTTTTAATGTTTAATCCTTTATTAGTATTTTAGTGTCCAAATGGACAAAAGAAAAATCACAAGCAACAATATAAACATAAACAATATGATATATGATATAATATGATAATAGCATAATAAAAGAGATAAGGAGCGAGAAATTGAAATAAAGAGGATAAGGTGCGAGAGATTGAATTTAAATGATTAGTATACTAATAGTATTATAATATTTATATATAAGTGGTATGATGAACTTAATCAAACAAAACCACAAAAAAAACGAGGCAACCGGATCCAAGTGGATCTTATTCCGAATCGGGACAAATTTAGGTCTATGTTAAGCAATCGCCGAGTAATTTACGAAGTAATTACCCTACAAATGAGGCCGGCCACCACTAATTAAAGTGGAAAATATTCGTGCTAATACATGTTAGAGAAATGATATAATGGATCATTCTCCGAAAACATGTCGCACAAAAAGAAAAAGAACGGTCTAATCTTAATTGAGATTTTCGTTGAATTTATCGAAGGCAACCTATCACGATCTCAAAGTATGGAGAATGATCCAAATGATCATTCATCCATATATTTGAAATAATGAAGATTAAACATCTTCGAAAACCAACAATCTACGAATCGGAGATTTTCATCGACCAAAAAATAAAAAAAGGATGGAAAAGAATATGGATCTAAAAAAATCCATAAAGAAATTAGAATATTTTTTCCAAATCTTTTTCTAAAATATATTTTCTAAATCTTTATCTCAAAATAAAATTGGAAAACAAACTTTTAATAGAATAATACTATTAAATAATAAAAAAAAGAAAAAGTCAAAAGGGAGGGGGGAAGGATCCGCATGCTTGGAAGGTGTGAGTAGCAATGAATCCAATGCTATAGGCCCAAACCGCACCACATTTATTAAAAAAAAATCAGCAAAAATATGAAAGGAACTTAAAAAAAGAAAACACAGAAGAAAAGAAGCAAGTAAAGCTTCTTCTTCTTCTGGCACACAAAATACAGCGGCACTGCTCATGGAAAAACGAAAACCGTCACCGTCCTCACCGTTAACAGTGTTCGGCCACCACGATCTCAATCTCTTCTTTTTCTTTCTCAGCCGCGAATCAATGAAAGGGGAGATTAGAGAGGTTTTCGGATGAATTTGATTTAGGGATTTGGAGAAGTGAATTAAAAAATTGATATGGAAATTGAAGGTTGGAAGGAGGACGAAAATGAGATTGGAATTTGAAGCTCGGAATGGATTTTGGCAAAGGTTTGAAGGGCTTTTGAAGCTTGAAAAATGAAGGTGATGATTGTTCTATTTATAGAAGAAGTGAGATGGATTGGTGATGCCGTTTTGGGGTTTTTGTCCGCGTTTTCGGTGTTCACGGAAGTCTCGTGTGCAGCTGAGTTTCTTGCTGCGTTTTGGCTTTTTTTGTTTGCGTTTTGGTGACGTACTGATGCTGTATGCTCGTGTGCGTTTTAGTGTGCAGGTTTACGTTTTGATGCTGTGAAGTCATGTTAAATGTGTGCGTTTTGTTGTAGCTGGGCTGATAGAAGTCACGGCTGAGCTGGGTCATGTTTTGCGAGTTGCAGGAGTGGGCTTGCGTTTTAAGTATATCTGTCCCGCGTTTTGAAATTATTTCAGCTGGGATGTGCGTGTAAGGCTGGGATATTCCGCATGAGGCTTGCGGCTGGATTGGCTTTGTGGGGATGGGCCAATGCGCTGCGGGATTGGCGTGTGTGAAGCTGCTGTAGTTGCGTGAGGCTTGCGGGATAGCTTTGGCTTGTGAAGTATCACGCGTGTTTGGCTGTTGGCTTGTGATGATGTGAAAGGCTGATGAAGAAGCTAATGTCGTTTTGCCTGCGTTTCATACTGCAGCTTGTGCTGCTGTGCGTAGCTGGCAAAAGTGTTGGCTGGTGTTTTTACGGCTTGTACATGGAGCTGGTGCGTGCTGAAGTGACTTGCTGGAGGTATGATGCTGGCTTGGGAAATGTTGGAAAGTCACGTGTGGTGAGCTGAGGAGGTGCAGCTTCGCGTGTAGGCTGGGAAAGTTTTGCTTGGCTCAAGTGTAGCTTGATGGGCTTAGGCTGTTTGCATTTTTTTTCACAAATGGATTAATGGGCCTTATTTTTTTCTTTGTTCCAATATTCGCATAAGAGTTGTGTTGGTTAAAATGAACTTGATTGTTGTAAAAAAAATATTGATAAGAAAAAAATGATTTTTTGGATAGAAATATGAAATAATAAAAAATGGAAATTCTTAAAAAGGTATAAATGGAAATAAAAAAAAGGATTTGATGTGAGACTAAAATTAGAATATGGATAGAACTAGTGAATTGAATATAAAAATGGATTAAAAGTGAATAGAAATGAAAAGAATAATCGAGATAAATCGGATGTCAAAAATATGAATGGATATGGATGAAAATGGATAAGAAAATAGGTATTTATAAAAAAATGAATAAAAAAAAGGTAATGGTTAAAAAAAATGGTTTAATAAAAAAATGGATAATGGATATGATGATTTTTTTAGGTTCCATGACCAACTCCCGATTTTTCACAAGCCACTGATAATGAGGAATACAACCAACTCCTGAATCACTGAATAAATTGTCAATCAAGCCACGAACATTTGAATCGTCTGAACAATATCCTGATAAATTCGAAACCATACTGAGGAAAATAAATCCTCAGATGAATCGTTGGTGAACTGATGAATTTGCAGATTCAAACCAAACTTCGCACAAAACACTGTCTGATAAAACCGATGACTTTCATACACAACACAGCTCGAACTTTTGAACACGCACTGTCTGAGAAATGACCCACTGGCACAAATAACTTGCAATTGAACAATCTTTTGATAATTTGACCAATATTAGGTCAAACGTCCATTTGAATTGAATCATAATTGAACAACCGCCTCTGAATTGAAATTACTGTTTTATCTTCGCAAACCTGCAACACAGAGAAGAAGAAGAGGCAAACTGCAACATATTTTTTTGGTATTTTGGTTAGTGATCAGTAAATATAAACAAATATAAAGCAGTAAAAACATGGTGATCCCCTGCGAAGCATAAACCCTATATCTGAGAAGAAACGAGAAACCAGTGCGATCTTGTTTGTATGCAAAAATGCAGATGAAATGCGAAGAAATCTTAGGGCAAAAATTAGGGTGTTACACATAGTGAGTAATTCCCAAAACATCTCCATCTTCTCCGTTGGTCGTCTCCATCCCATTGTATCCTTTCTCACGCAAAGTGTCGTTGCTATCCGACCAATCATCCTTCGAACCCATCGATTGTTCAGATTTACGACTTCGACTATCCTCTAACGGAGATATCATAGGAATTCTAACCGGACCAAAATAATCTTCCCTCGATACCAATTTGAAGATGATTCCATCCACATGTACATCCAAGGTCGAACTCAACACTCCATTAGATTTCATCCTCACAAGAATGCTACCCACATCAAAATTCAAACCCTTCATTGTACTATTATCCACACTTACGAACGTACCAATAGTATCTCCAACCCTTTTATAGAAATATGTATTCCACACATGCAAAGGCATGCCATAAACCCTCACCCACATAGCTCTATCTTCATCGACCATATTCTCTTCCCATGACTTGATGAAACAAAACCACTCTTTCCACCATTTCTCTCCCTCCCTAATTAAGTCCAGAATAAAGCCTTCCTCTAAATCTTCCAGAAGGCAAAGAGAACCCCCCATCGGTGTAACTTTGACAGAGAAAATACCTTCCATCTCCAGGTTAGTTTGTAAATTGTAGGTCGGGAAAAGGACTTTCCCGACGAACACCTTTTTCAACTTCTCCTTGGTTTCCTTATCCGATTCAAACCTCAACGGGATGTTCGGATTCGCTTGGATTACAGGACTAATGACATTTTGTGCGGCTTTCGCATAGGTTCTGTCCCTCCTAGCGAAAACCCCCTTTCCAAATTGAACATTGCGCTTAAAATTCTGCCTGGGATACACCTCCTTAGCCCCCCCCTAAACCGGATTGTTTAGAGAAGCCACTACCCCTTCCGAACCGAGGCAAACTAGCGTGAATTTTCTTCCCGTCGAATAGGATATTGTCCAATTTGACCGCCAACACCCTAGCATCGCCACAATCCCTAAACCTTGCAAAGCCAAATCTCTTACCAAATTTGTTTCTTTAGGTGGGATAACTACTTCTACAATATTTCCTTCACAATCGAATAAAGCGAAAATGTCCGCCGCTTTAACTCTATCCGGAATTTCCGAAAAGTAAATGGAAATCAACTTTTCATCCCCAACATTTCCCCCACCTCTGCCTAGAGAAAAATAATTAGGTTGTAGTATTGCAAAATTAATTTGGAAGAAGTTAACCGAGTGGATTGGTTGTTCTTTTCGAGAATTTTTGAACTTAAAGGAGAGTTTTTTGTTTTTGTGTCGTATTGGTAAGCGGTTGGGGATGAAGTACGGAAAGGAAAGGTGTGTTAACTAGTTGGCATATATGGTTGTTTAGGAATAAAATAATTTTTAAGAATGTTTTTTGGAATGTCATGGACGTGATTTGGAATATCAAAGTCTTACTTTGGAAATGGTCGTTCATCGGAAATATTACTCATTCCAATTGCATTTTTTATGAATTTGTAAAAGATCCGACTTTTTATCTTTCGTAAGGGGTAATTGGCGTGTAATTTTCTTTGGGCCTTTAGCCTTGTTTTGTAAGCTTGTATTGAGAATCTTTAGTTATAAGTTATCGATATAATTCTAGCTTATAAAAAAAACAGTAGAAGATGAAACATCCACCTTGCGTTGTTAATAAAGAGACAGTAACAAATACACACTACATAGTGTTGCTAAACAATGATACAAGACGTGCACTACAAACTCCCAAAAAGAACATGAGAAAAATATAAAAGAAACAATCAGATCAAATAAAAACAAACAAAATAATGCCATAAATATTTTCCTTCTTTATTAAGTGGTCATCTCCATTAATAACTTCTTCAATTTAATATCTTATCAAAACATACTAAAAATAAAAAGATTCACTTTTAGATTGGATCCATATCAAATTGTCTCTCTATAAAATAACTATTAACCTTTTGAAAATTGTAATGAAACTTCTTCTCTTCTCTAAAGAAAACCATGACCAATTTCATGTATGAAGAAGATGAAAACTATTGTTGTTGTTTCAATAACATCGTAACCGTAATTTGCAATCTCATTATCATATTATTAGGACTGATTGCTTTCCTCTTTTGGCTTATTATACAACCTAAGGCTGCTAAATTCACAGTAACGGATGCATCCCTTACTCAATTCAGTTTCACAAAAAACAACACTCTTAAGTATAATCTTGCTCTCGATATCACCATCCGAAACCCTAACCGAAAACTTGGTATTTATTACGATAACATTGAAATGCTTGCGTTTTATAAAGATGCTAGGTTTGGTTTCCAAACCCTAGGAATATTTTTTCAGCATCATAAGAGTAATGATTTTCTTAGTCTTGTTTTTAAAGGACAACGAGTGATTCCTTTGAGTCAAAATCGGATTTTGAAGTTCAAAAAAGAGAAAAATGATGGAGTTTATGGAATAGATTTGAAGATTTTGCTTAATGTGAGGTTTAAATTGTCTTTGTTTAAGACAGGGAAAGCAAAACCTAAGATTCGTTGTAATTTGAAGGTTCCTTTGAGATCAAATAATGGAACTTTGTTAGGTAGTCGATTTCAAGTCACTGATTGTGATTGGAATTACAAAGGGATATTGTTCCGCTAGATTTCATTTTTTTGTTTCTTTTTACGAGATTGATATTTGTTAGTTTTTTCATTAGGGTGTTTACTTAATGATGTTTGATATATTAATATTATTATTGTTTTTATTTTTATTGTTTCTTTTGATCTATTAGTATTTCTTTTACATAATATTTCATTGTTATTTTACTTCTTTGTAACTTCTATTGTTTTGAATATTAAGAATTGTGTATGCTTAGACACAAAGAAGAATACTCAAGCGAAAGTTAATGGAAGTTTTATGATGATTTTGGTTTAAACTCGTAACTTTTTGGGGCTAGGGACCTTGTCATTTAGATTTTTCTTCTTCTCATTTCGTTTTTGTTTGCAGTTTTTTTTTGGTATTCTCGCTTTGCTTAGGTCTCGAAGTGTGCACTTGTTTATCCTTTTGGTGGGTCTGAATAATGGTTCATAACGATGGTTGGGTTGAGGTTCGTATAGAAGAAACGCTCTGAGATGATGATTCCCGGGAGATTTGTGTGGACGGATAGAGGGGGTAAAGCTAGCTTGGTAGTGGGTGATAGTTCCTTTTCATTCTTTACAGAAATCCCCGATAGCTTTGAGGCTAAAGACATGCTCGATATTTTCAAAGAGTTTTATCTTGTTTTGGAGGTTGTTATCCCCCTAGAAGAGATAAAAAGGGGAAACGTTGTGGTTATGTTTGCTTCAAAAACATTGACGATGTCAGAATCAAGGCCGTGAAATTTGATAACATTATAATTAAGGGAAGGAAACTATTTTCCAATGTCCCCAAGTTTAGTAGCGTAGAACCTAGGCATTTTAAGAATGGCTATATGCAACAACCACAACAACCATTAGAGGCGGACATTCACACTAGCGAATCTTACAATAATAACAAAAAGTGTTTTCAGAATACAAAATCTAAAACTTCTTATGCTCAAATGGTGAGGGGGAAATATGGCTGTGAGATTTCACATAAACAATATTCCAATGTTAAAAAGGATTTGCTGGATTCTAAACCCTTATTTGCTCACTTGCAATTTTATGTTGAGAAAGTTGATCTCCAAAGGTTTGAAAGCGCATTCGTTGGTGTTGTGACTGAAGCGAGAACGACAAATAATATCCAAGAAGCACCCTTGGTCAAGGGTTTCTTTCGAATCTAAGTGACACCTTTGGGAGAAAACCTTTGTCTATTAGAGGAGGGTTGAAGGTGATATTCTGAAATTGATTAAGGAAGAGGAAAACTAGGTATGATGTTGGTTCTCCGAGGTTCATCCATAGTCTCCGAGAGACTCACATGGATGTGTTGTTAAGGTCTCCCTTCTCATGTATGATGCGAGCATTTTTTTTCCAGATTTCTGGCATGTACAGTTTGGGCTTTTGTTCGTTCCGGTGAGGATACGACATCTTTGAAAAGAATGGATGTTGTCAGATTCTTGATCAGAACCAAATATGCAATCAATTTGTATGAGGTTTTCAATGTTGAGGTTAATGTAAAAACTTATAGAATCAAATTGGTTGAGAATTCTCATGGTCCAATGAGAATTAATCTGTTGAAACACAGGGATGATTCTAGCTCGTCTGAGTTTTTTGGTAGTGATGATAAAGATGATGATTGGGGAGGGTCACCAGAGGAGGATGTGGAGGAAGACGGTGGGCCGTTGCCGGAAAAGTTTGATAGCAGAAATATGAGCAACACAATTTCCAAAAACTTAGGTTTGGACATCTATGGGGTAGGGAGGGCAGTTGGCGGAGGAGTCGAGAAAAAGCTACCAGCTTTGAACAATGTGTCGGCTTATGTGGATTTGGGAAGTAAAAAGTGCATTGTTAGAACTTTAGAAGTAGTGTGTTAGACAAAGTGTATCTGCAGAGTTCTAAAAATCGGACAAGTCATACTCAAGTTGATTGATTTGGTTAAAAAGGTGGGTGCGGGACCTAATACCGATGGAAATCAAAGTCCACTTAGTGTTATTGAAGTAATTGGCAATGAGGTTAATTTGTTGATTGGGCCTAACGTTCCTCTAGTGGAGCTAGGTCGTTCGGTTGGTTGTCCATGTGGAAGTCTGAAGCTCAAAGTTAAGAAGTTCCTAATGGATATCTACGAAAATTTAAAAATCCCATATGCACCTTCTTTTTATTCAGCCCACATTTTGTCTGAAGGCTCCACATTGAGAAATTATGTTCAGCAAATTTCCACATCCACTCTCGATGGTTCTTATGTTGAATATTTTTTATCCCATATTTTAGGGGCTCTACTTTATGTTGTGACTCCATTGAGGATTATGATATTAACCAGAGCAACTCCCATATTTTGAAAAAGATTGAAAGGGTTCCTAGCAAGGTGTGGGAGTCAATTAAGAAATTGGGGATTGAAGGAGATGAATATGATAATATTTTCGAAAGTATAATCAGGAATATGAAGGCTAATGATAGAATTATTAACCATTCTCTCAGAAGGAGATAACTATTGTGTGTAGATGAATCTGATGACTTTCAACATAAGAGGATGTGACGGTAGTACCAAGAGGAATATAATCAAAGGTATCATTAATAAAGGAAGAACAGATGTTTGTTTTTTTTGCAAGAAACTAAATGCAAGCAGATTCTGGACAGTAGTATAGGAGCCTTTGGAGTGATTCAGATCATGATAGGTCTGCATCCAATTCCTTGGGACTTTCAGGTGGGCTGTTGACAATTTGGAGGAAAGATTGTTTGAATCCAATTGTAAGTTTTCGGGGACAATGATTTATATGCCTAAATGCAATAAATATGGATAACAAAAACATCTACCTGGTGAATATATATTTGTCTTGTAGTTTAAATTATAAGAGAAGTATGTGGGTGGATATTCTAAAATTCAAGGTCAATTTTGATCCTGGGGAGTGGATTGTAGATGGAGATTTTAATGCGATAAAAAATAGGGAGGAGAGTAGCTATATCCATGCACACAATAGGGAGAAGATGGAAGAGTTTGGATCGCTCATTGTTCTAATGAATTTAACAGATCATCCAACCTCGGGTAATAAATTTACTTGGTTTTTGTAACACCCCATTTCTATCTGAATTTATAATTTAAATCAAAGTTATTAAGAATTCACCAAAACATGGGATATTACATTTTTCAACTTTAAAATCAAATAACATAAACCTCATTATTAAGATACTTCACAAACTACGCAGCTGATTCAACAAAATGTTTCAACTTTTAAACAACTTTCAAAATATTAAACATCAAATACTTCAACGTGGTTTTTCAACATAAGCCAACTAAAAACGAGTTCATAAACTCAATAAAATCCACTAAAATCAAACATGCGTTCAGCCCCCCTGAAGTGCTACGTATTAGAGCGACAAACACCAACTTGGGACGACTAGGTACTCGAATCTTGATTACCTGCACGTTACCAACAGAGGGCAACATTCAAACAGAAGGGGTGAAATATCGAATAACATAAACATGAATATGATAATCAATATATAAGCAATAATTCATATAATCACCCACTTCACACCACTAATAACATCAACTTGCAACCAATAACAACTAACAACATAATAAAATGCAACTCGAATGCGACTCAATTTAATTATGCATGTGGTACCATTTGGAGTAAACTCCCAACTTGAAATCTTTCCAGTTTATCGAGGCATCAATAATTTATTTGTCAATCCAGGCCAACTTGAATCGAGCATTCGCTCAACTTGAAAATATACAAAGGTATGTAACTATGAATGGCATACAACAACAACAACAACAACAACATAATCAACAACTTGACAATTCAACAACATAACAACTTAACAACTTAATTCAACATTGGTCAATCGACTTGCAACTTAATAATCTTCCCCAATATCGGGACAACACGACCTATAACAACTTAATACAACTTCAACACGTAAAACGACTAATTACGGATTAATCGATTAGATCCCTAAATTGATTATTTTTAATCCTTAAACCTACTATAATCAACTTATTTTACCTTTACTTAAAGTCTATGGTCAACTCAACTCGAAACGAATGCAAAAACTTCATTTTTCTGCACCCACTCTACCCATACGCGTAATGGACAACCTATTATGCGTAACAACTTTTCCCTTATGCCACCTATTACACGTATCCTACAAAAACAACCAGAGAGCCTGAAATTCATCTTCCCTTACTCGTAACGCCTGCGTAACTGTGATATGTTACGCATAATTCCCATTTTGTTATGCGTAACACCAAATCTGTTACGTAAACCACCAGAATGCATATAGTCCAATCTCTACTACGAATTTACACAAACTCATCACTCCATTCAAGTATATTTGGGTTTCTACATCGATTTTATACACTAAATCCTCTGTATCTATTCATCTATTAATTCTACGATTGATTTTACGAACCCTAACTTCTTTCTCTACACGATTTTTTTACAACACCAGTCCAACAACACAGAAATAGCAACGATTACAACAACATAAACAACTTTCAGAATAACAATTCAACAAGAACGACATATTTCTCCATGAGATATCAGCACGAAAATCGACAATAACAAAACATACAAAACACAACAATGAAATCATATGAATACCCAACCCATATACAGATCATCTCATCCCGGTTATGGAATTCGAACCCCACACTAACCTTGGATTAAAGGTGGCTCGAATCTACAATCCAAAATCTCTAAGAAAATCCAACCTAGCCTCTCCTTGTTCTTTCTCTAGACTTGTTCTTCTCACCAAAAGTTCTGATTATCCCTAATTAGTTTTTCAGCTTGTTTTTACTAAACTCTCACTAATCAACTAAATTCCTAACGGGCCTAAACTAGCACCCCCAACTTTACTACTTTCACCACACAACTAAGCCCAACTTAATATTCTACCATTAATACTTATTTTTAATTAAATTAAATAACCCAAACACAACTTAACCCGCAACATAATATTAACTTAAACAACTTAACAACTTAACGACACAAACGACCAAAACAACACCAACCTAACAACAAATAATCGGGAACATACGCAATAATATTTAATTAAATACGGGCGTTACAACTCTCCCCCACTTAGAACATTTTCGTCCTCAAAAATCTTACCTTGCTCAAAAAAACTCAGGATATGATTCTTGCATCTTGCTTTCCAACTCCCAATTTATACTTTCTCAAGCAGCTCTCAACCAGACAACTTTCACTAAAACAATCTCTTTTCCTCATAAGGTCTTCATTTCACGATCCTCAATTCGTACCGGCATTGTCTCCACAGTGAGATTATCCCGTACTTGCACATCATCCATACTAATCACATGAGAAGGATCTAAAATATACTTCCAGAGTTGCGTCACGTGGAACACATCATGCAAATTTGACAAATTTGGCGGCAAAGCGAATCTATAAGCAACATTATCAACTCTATCCGAAATCTGATACGGACCAATAAAACGAGGAGTAAGCTTCTTAGATTTCAACGCTCGTCCAACACCTATCATAGGCGTAACTCTTAAGAATACATGATCACCAGCTTGAAATTCTAAACTTTTCTGCTGACTTTGAGAAGCAACATTCATAACTTTTTTGCCAACTTTGAGAAGCTTTCATCTTCTCTAGAATAAACTTCACCTTCTCGGTAGTCTCTCAAACTATCTCCGGTCCAAGCACCACACTCTCACCAGATTCATACCAACACAACAGAGTCCTACCTCTCCGATCATACAACGCCTAAAAAGGTGCCACTCCGATACTAGAATGGTAGATATAATTATACGTGAACCCGATCAATGGAAGTTAAGTATCCCACAAACCTCCCTGCTCAAGTACACAAGCTCTCAACAAATCCTCCAACGACTGAATCGTCCTCTCAGTTTGACCATTTGTCTGAGGATGATACGTTGAACTCAACCTCAACTTAGAATCCAACACTTCTTGCAAAATCTTCAAAAACTATGAAGTAAATCTCTGATCTCGATCCGACACAATTCACAAAGGAACACCATGCAACTTCACAATCACTTTAACCTAAATCTCAGCCAACTTCGATACCAAAAATCTGGTGTTAATAGGAATAAAATGAGCTGACTTAATAAGCCTATCAATAACCACCCAAATCGAATCATGTCCTCTTGAAGTATTAGTCAATCCCGTTACAAAGTCCATAGAAATGCTATCCCATTTCCATTCTGGAATTTCCAACGGTTGCATCAAACTAGCAGGCTTCTGATGTTTAACTTTTGACTTCTGAAAAATCAAACACGCATACACAAAACGTGCTACATCATTCTTCATCCCAGGCCACCAAAACAACTTCTTCAAATCTTGATACATCTTAGTCTCACCTGGATGAATACTCAAATTACTTCTATGACTCTCCTCCAGAATAATTCTTTTCATCCCAGCATCATCAGGAATACAAATCCTATCATGCAGTCTCAAAACACCATGCACATCCAACTTAAAACTATTCTTCTCTAATTCACCGCAGTCAACTATTATATCCACTAGTTTCACATCCAATTTCTGAGCTTCTCTAATATTATCCAGAAAATCATTATTAATCTTCAGCATACCCAACATAACACTCTTAGGTGTCACTTCACAAACCAAACTCATATCTCGAAACTGCTCAATCAACTCTAACTTCTTAACCATCATTGCCGACATATGCAACATCTTTCGACTCAATGCATCTGCTACAACATTAGCTTTACCTGGATGGTAATTCAAACCAAAATCATAATCCTTCAACAGTTCTAGCCATCTTCGTTGCCTCATATTCAACTCTTTCTGATCAAACAAATACTTTAAACTCTTATGGTCATTAAACACTTCAAATCCAGAACCATAAAGATAATGCCTCCAAATCTTCAATACAAAAATAACTGCAGAAAGTTCCAAATCGTGCGTAGGATAGTTCTTTTCATGAAACCTCAATTGTCTCAATGCATAAACAATCACCTTACCATTCTGCATAAGAACACCTCCTAAACCCATCAACGAAGCATCATAATACACAACAAACAGTTCTTCTGAATTTGGTAAAGTCAAAACTGGAGCTGACGTCAATCTCTTCTTCAACTCTGCAAAAATTTCTTCATATTGCACATCCCACACAAAAGCCTTACTCTTAGAAGTCAATCGAGTCAACAGAAGTGCCAAATTAGAAACTCCTTCAATGAACCTTCGGTAATAACCGGACAATCCCAATAAGCTTCTAATCTCAATAGCCGACTTTGGAGTTTCCCATTGCAACACAACATCTATCTTAGAAGGATCCACAACAATACCACTACTTGAAATGACATGGCCAAGAAAAGTGACTTCATTCAACCAAAATTCACACTTGGAAAACTTCGCATACAACTTCTTATCCTTCAAAACTTCCAACGTTGTTCTTAAATGCTTTGCATGCTCTTCCTTTAACTTAGAATAAACCAAAATATCATCTATAAGCACAACTACAAAACGATCCAGATAAGCATGAAAAATACGATTCATGTACTCCATGAATACTCCCGACGCAATAGTCACACAAAAAGGTATCACCGAATACTCGTAATGTCCATACCGTGTTCTGAACGTCGTCTTCTGAATATCCTCATCTTTCACTTTAATTTGATGATATCCCGATCTCAAATCGATCTTTCTAAACATGCGAGCACCTACCAACTGATCCATCAAATCATCTATTCTTTGTAACAGATACTTGTTATTAATTTTCACCTTGTCCAACTGTCAATAATCCACACAAAGCCTCATACTTCCCTCTTTCTTCTTAACCAACAAAACTAGAGCTCCCCACGGTGATACACTTGGTCTTACAAACATCTTCTTAAGCAGCTCTTCCAACTGCTACTTTAATTCAACTAACTAAGATGAGGACATCATGTATGGTGCCATAGAAACAGGTCTAGTACCAGGTACAAGGTCAATTGCAAACTCAACTTCTCTCTCAGGTGGTACATCAGGAATTTCATCAGGAAAACCCTCAGGAAATTCATTCACTACTTGCAACTCTTCAATCTTAGCTTTACTCTCTACAGATAATGACGCCATCAACGTAAACATATGGGCTTCTTCTTTCATCAACTTCTACAACTCTCTAAATGACAACAATCCAACTCCTTCCTCCTTTGGAGTAGAAAACCTCACTAACTTATGAAAATAATTAATATGAACATAATTATACTCTAACTAGTTCATACCTAGGATTTCATCCATCCCAGTAAACAATAAACACACCAAATCAACATAAAAATCTCTATCAAAGATAGACAATGGGAAACTCAAGCACACTAGAGAAATAGTCACTGATTCCTTACCCGGAATTTCTATGACCATTTCTCCTTTCATCTCAGACAACTCAATACTCAACCTCTTAACACGATCAGGGGAAATAAAATAATGGGTAGCACCCGTGTCAATAATAGTAATTAAAGTAATACTATTAATGTAACACGAACCTCTGACGAGCTTGTCCTCATTAGATGTCTGGGTCCCAGCTAAAGCGAACACTTTTCCTCCAGAATTTGCTTTCTTTGGCTTCTGGCACTGGCTATCAATATGTCCTTCTTCACCATAATTAAAGCAGATCATCTCTGTAACACGGTGGGAGAACTGACTTTTAGTCAATATTGCGGATAGCAAGAGTCGCCACCGACTTTTATTTTATCCAAGCGGGAAGGTCATAAAAGAACCGAAAAGGCATATTTTAAAAGACTTGAGTTCGGGGGGTAGGTTATACAAAGGGAAGGTGTTAGCACACTTTATATCCATGGTTATCCATGGGCTCTTAGTTACTTAGCTTACTTAAATTGTTTTTGAAGAGTGTAGTGTGTGATTAAATTTTTTTTCTAAGTACTTTGTAATGATCTTCGTATGGATGTATACAAAGCCTTGTTTTGAAAAATGTTTAAAAAAGTGAGGTGTAAAAAGTATTTTTAAAGAGTGAGCAAGTAACTATGAGGTACCTACCCTAGACTATGTCATTCATGTTCTTATATGTCCTTTCGAGGGTAAGACTATCCCTATTATTAAGGAATAAGTAGTCATTACCTTGGATGTGTTAAGGGACAAGCGTAGGGTCATCGTATGGTCATAGAAGGCAACTTAAAGAGATATCTTTAGCAATTCGTAGGGACTATCATCATTTATTCGAAGGGACAAGATCATTATCGTAGGCAACCTCGAAGGGACTTGATCTTTTAAATCTGTAGGGACTTGATGATTTATACTTGAAGGGACTTTGCTTAAGACACCCCTATATTCGAGGGACTTGACCATATTTAAAGGCAACCAAGAGGAATATCCTAGGAAGTGCAAGATGGCGATCAAAGATCGACTTACGTGTGTGAGTGTATATTTTCAAATATTTATCTTTTAAAAGTTAATTATCTAAATTAATTTTAATTACAAATAATTTCCACACTCTATTTACTAACCACGCAATAAATACTTATAATGAAAATAATGACGGAAAATAAATCTACGAATTATTACATGGCTTTGGGATAGTTACAATATAATCGGATAAAAATAAATAATAAGAATAATAAAGCAAATATAAATAAGCAATAATAATAAATAAAGCAATAATAATAAATATTAGAATTAAAAAGGAAATAATAATGAAGAAATAAAGAAAAATTAGAATTTTAAAAGAAATTATTTTGAGTTAAATAAGTTAAATTTTTTAGAGATTATAAGTTTAAATGATTTAATAATAATAATAATAAAAGGATAATGTATTAAAAATTTATACAAAATAAAAGTTATTATAAAAAAAAATTTTAGGGTTAGAGAAAATTAGGTTAAATTTTTAGGGTTAATGAGAAAAATTAGGGTTAGAAAATAATTAGGATTTTAAAATAATTAATTAAATTAGTTTTATTTACAAAATATATACATAATAAAAGTTATATACAAAAATATCATTAGGAAAATAAGATTAAAAATAAATATTAAGAAAAATTATGAAGTTAATAAAAAATATAAAGTTTAGTTACTTATAAGAAAACATTATTGGTTTTAAATTTAATTAATTAATTAATTAAAATAAAGAAAATAGAAAAATAAGAAAATATGAAGAAAAGTGAGAAAAATGATAAAAAAGATAGGACCTGGGAATTGAACCCAGGTCCCTTACCTCAATATCACAGTACAAAACCAACAGGGCCAACACGCGCTGGTGTTAGAGTAATAGAACAAAATCATTATATTTTTATCCTGCAAAATAAATGAATTAAAAATAAAAACGCCCAAACCTAGGATCGAACATAGGTATTATGCCTTCACACGCGTACACACAACCAGCTGAGTTAGGCCATACGTTTGTTCATCCTGTGAAACAAAAACAACATAAGAAATATCAAATATTTGAAATTCTGAACGCGCCAAACATCTCCTTCAACCTTCAGCCGTCCATTTAACTTTTAGTGACAGACGTTCGTCACTAAAGGCTATAGTGACCGATTTTTTCTGTCACTATAAATCCTGCACATTAGAACATGAGAAACACTAGCAATAAATTCATTCTAATTATCCAAATTGATTAACAGGAGGCCACTGATTAAAAATACACCATTAATTTGGTCTAAAATAGGCTCTTTAAACAAAATCCCAATTCACGATTTTTGAAACCCTAACATGGCATCTTGCTGAATCGGCATCGAAACTCAAATTAATCCACCCATAATCGTTCTACACATTGAAAAAAACATTGTTATGCAAACAAAAACGATAATCATTCATGAATATATGAAAACGAAAAATAAATAAAAAAGAAGAACAAAGTGCATTCGGTTATGGTGTTTTGATGCATGAATGGATGCTCTTATGATACAAAAACATTGTATGATTCCTCAGGAACGCATTGAAACCTTCAAAAGTCTTTGAGATTGCTTGGATGCTTGAATCCGATTCTCACTTTTCTTGAATATTTTTTGACTTTGTTCTTGTTCTTGGAGGCCAGAAAATTCGTGTCCCTTGCTTGCATTAGGTTTGTGTATATATAGGGATTCAAATTAGGTCAAAAACTTGTGGATTTATGGGATTGTGAAGATAGCTTGATCATGAAGTTTCCTCACTTTCAAATATTCAAAAAATCTCATCTATCCTTTTTATTTTTGATCCAATCTGACTTTAGTTGATTTCCAATCATTCTAAATATAATTCAAATGATTTTCAATCAAAGATTTAATGCTTTATTTGATTTTTCATATTTTATATATATTTAAATTGAATTTTAATGAATAAATTCCAAATAAATATAAAATAAATTATAAAAATCTGAAAAAATAAGCATTGAGTCGTGTATGATGTCATGGTAAAGATTGGATTACAAAATTGCAAGCCCATTTGGAAAATTTTGGTTTTAAGACCTCATTTGCTCAATATACCCCTCAAATTTTTCCCAACTTTGCCAAGGAATAAGTCCCTCAATTTTAAGGCTATGAAGGTGTTATTGGACATTTTGGAAAGCTTAAAGAGTCCTGTAACCAACCTCTTTGGTATCATGTCCATATCCTTTACCATTTTCAAATTATGCCCTTTGGAAGATGTTGACATTTTGTTGACTTTTGAAATGACCTGTAATGTTTTAGCTCATACCTTCCAAATGAAGCATTTTTAGGATTTGATTGTGAGACACAAAGTTGTAGAGAATTCAATTTACTTCAAAATGAGCTTTGGATGGGAAATTGTTGATGAAGAATGTGAAAGTTATGGTTGGTCAAAGTTCAGTTGACTTTTCCTTAGAAAACCCTAATTTAGAAACTCCTGATTCTTGATGATCTGAAACTTCCTTGATAAATCATGATCAACCCTTGATCAAATGATTAATTTTACTTCATAAACTTGATGTTGGCAAAAAATCTTGAAGATTGACTTTAATTTGACCACAGTTGACCTCAGTTTGACTTTTTAACTACTTTGACTGATTTTTGCATATCTGATCACCTGACTGGTCAAACTTATTGGGAAAGCCTTGAAACTTGACATGGGGATTATTGAATACATGTGGGATGTTATGAAGCTCACTTGAAGCCTTGAAAGTCATTTTAACTTGAGAAAACACAAAACCCTAGTTTTAGACACTTTGCTTAGAAGGAGGCATTGTCTGAGGAAACTTCCACACTTCTTGACCAATTGGGAGTTTTGAGGATATTATGATCCTATAGAAGTCTTGAGAGGTTGTCTTGATTGTGGGAGGGAAAATTTTAGGGTGCAACAGCTTCCCCTTGTTCAATTTTATGGAATATGAGGAGTTAGATTGGCATGTACGCCATTCGTGACTTGAAGATTGAAGAGGATTGAACATAAAAACCCAAAAATTTGCACTTGCTGGTGTGTAGAATGATGCTGTTGGTTGATCGTGATGCTTGAATGGGCTTAAAGATGCCATTTGAATAAAGAGTCTTCTGATATGTTTCTTAAATATGGAGATGACAATTTTGGGAAGAATAAACGACGGCCCAAAACGAGATAACCTTCGGGAAGAATAAACAACGACCCAAAATGAGATAACCTTCGAGAAGAATAAACGACGGCCCGAGGTAATAAGATAACCATTGAGAAGAATAAACGACGACCCAAGGTAAGTTGGCTTTTGGGAAGAATAAACAAGGGCCCAAAATGAGATAACCTTCGGCAAGAATAAACGACAGCCCGAGGTAATAAGATAACCATTGGGAAGAATAAACGACGGCCCAAGGTAAGTTGACTTTTGGGAAGAATAAATGACGGCCCAAAATGAGATAACCTTCGGGAAGAATAAACGACGGCCCGAGGTAATAAGATAACCATTGGGAAGAATAAATGATGGCCCAAGGTAAGTTGGCTTTTGGGAAGAATAAACGACGACCCAAAATGAGATAAACTTCGGGACGATTAAACTACGGTCCGAGGTAATAAGATAACCATTGGGAAGAATAAACGACGGCCCAAGGTAAGTTGATTTTTGGGAAGAATAAACGACGGCCCAAAAATGAGAAAACCTTCGGGAAGAATAAACGATGACCCGAGGTAACAAGATAACCACTGGGAAGAATAAACGACGGCCCAAGGTAAGTTGACTTATGGGAAGAATAAACGACGGTCCAAAATGAGATAACCATTGGGAAGAATAGATGACGGCCCAAGGTAAGTTGACTTTTGGGAAGAATAAACGACGACCCAAAATTAGATAACCTTCGGGAAGAATAATCGACGGCCCAAGGTAATAAGATAACCAATGGGAAGAATAAACGATGACCCAAGGTAAGTTGGCTTTTGGGAAGAATAAACGACGACCCAAAAATGAGATAACCTTCGGGAAGAATAATTGACGACCCGAGGTAACAAGATAACCATTGGGAAGAATAAACGACGGCCCAAGGTAAGTTGGCTTTTGGGAAGAATAAATGACGGTACAAAATGAAATAACCTTCGGGAAGAATAAACGACGTCCCGAGGTAACAAGATAACCATTGGGAAGAATAAACGACGACCCAAGGTAAGTTGGCTTTTGGGAAGAATAAACGACGACCCAAAAATGAGATAACCTTCGGGAAGAATAAACGACGGCCCGTGGTAACGAAATAACCATTGGGAAGAATAAACGACGCCCTAAGTTAAATTGACTTTTGGGAAGAATAAACGACGGCCCAAAATGAGATAACCTTCGGGAAGATTAAACGACGGCCCGAGGTTACAAGATAACCATTGGGAAGAATAAACGACGGCCCAAGGTAAGTTGGCTTTTGGGAAGAATAAACGACGACTCAAAATGAGATAACCTTCGGGAAGAATAAACGACGGCCCGAGGTAAGAAGATAACCATTGTGAAGAATAAACGACGGCCCAAGGTAAAATGATTTTTGGGAAGAATAAACGACGGCCCAAAATGAGATAACCTTCGGGAAGAATAAATGACGGCCCGAGGTAACAAGCTAACCATTGGGAAGAATAAACGACGGCCCAAGGTAAGTTGACTTTTGGGAAGAATAAACGATGGCCCAAAATGAGATAACCTTCGGGAAGAATAAACGACGGCCCGAGGTAATAAGATAACCATTGGGAAGAATAAACGACGGCCCAAGGTAAATTGACTTTTGGAAAGAATAAACGACGGCCCAAAAATGAGATAACCTTCGGGAAGAATAAACGACGGCCCAAGGTAACAAAATAACCATTGGGAAAAATAAACGATGGCCCAAGGTAAGTTGTTAATGAAGTTTGTCTGCTGGAGAATTAACCTGAAAAACAAGGTTAGTTTGGCGCAAGTATAATGATATATATATAACAATCTTCCAGATAATATTTTATGATAATGTGTATGATATGATTTGATATGATATATGTACGAATGAATTATGTCGGGAGGCTGAACAATAACTTTATATAACAACTGCTGGATGGGGAAAATAAATCCCGATTTGTTGCTGAGGAGCATGAAGACTTCGTTCCCGTCTTGTTTTAAGAATATCGTACTTAGAACTTCCCATTTTTCGTTCTTCGTACTTCTTATTAAAGGATTAAGTTCCTAAATATCCTGACTGAGGATAAAAGAGATGGACATAGATCCGGGAGACCTATTTGGTTAAGTATCAATTCTTCGGAGGATATGAAGCTGCTTGGAGACTTCGTAGAGTTGGAAGTATAAGATATTACTTGAAGTATTCCGTAAGGATATCCGTAAAGATTACTCAGTGGGGATGAACCGGCGAAGCTTAGTTGAATTCCTATCTCTCTTCGTTCTTAGTAAATGCTATTATTGTATTTTATGCATTTCTGGTAAACATCAATCATATTCAAAGGGATATATACATTCAAACATAATCAATGGACGTTTTTTGCTTTAGTAAAAAGGGAAAAGAAAACCTGAATTCGGAAAGCATTTCCTACTTGAATAAAGAGGGAAAAGTAAAGCTGAACTCGAAAACATAATCGTTTCAACTTTGAGAGTGTATAACCAATTGGATCTAGAGCTTCTGAGGTTCTTAATTTTCTTGAATAATTTCCCAAGAATTCTCATGGTTGGATCCGAAGAGATGATACTGACACTTGATACTACTGGCATGGACATTTGATTTTCACAATGGCTTCTACTGAGAATTCAATATCAAGGTAATACAATGAGAGGAACGTGTCTTAAAATTGTGATGGACCATATACGCTTCGGGTATTAGATTTGGAAAGAAAGCATTTCCCCTTGGTAGAGGATGAATTGTCCCATAATGGAAGTATCTGAAAGGAGCTACCTCAAGAGAAATAAGCAAGATGCCTCACAATAATATGCCCCTGGCATCGTGAACTCTGTAATGTTACCCTTGGTAATTCAGATAGATGAGGAGACCTGCCCCGACTACTTAAGTATAGTTGAATCTTGACCTGATTGCCCCAAATGAATTAGGCAGTATCATGGCATGCCCCTTGATCGGGAGATAATGACTATGCCCCTTTGTATACATGGGCTTTGATCCAGGAAGCAACTTTGTCTACCAGGAGGACTTTGGTTTTTTGAATATTCATCCTATAAATTTCTCTGTTTGTCAAACACTCAGTTATATGCAAACAATGATATTCAAAAATGCAATGCTTATGTATGTCTTGAAGTTTTGAAAGAGTTATTTTAGTAAAACAATGTTTGTAAAAACTGTGATATTAACTCAAGATTTATAATAAGCCCTAAAGGATTCAGGATACCTTTTTGTAGTAGTACGCTTTCAAACTAACCATGCTTCAGTTAGGATTTTTAAAGGGTTATAACGTAGCCTGGTTCACGGTTTAAGAAACAAAGGATAAAGGCTCAAAATTTATTTGTACCCAACCCATTCTTCGTGATGTTCTTCAGTCCTATGTTCGGTTAACTTATGCATTGAGGTTCCAAAGTAGTTTGGAATTGTAACACTGACATTTGTGATGATTCAGGAATCAAAAAATTTATTTGAAAATTCAGTCATATTTCTTTATTTAGGATCTATAGTGACCTCCTTTTTTCTTTTGACTTTGTTATCCCTTCTTTTTACCTGAACTGTTTATTTCAAGGTTACAGTCAGCGGGATGTCTTAATTTTTTTACTAAGTCTCCTTCATAGGTTTTGACTTAGTGAGCTTTTCTTTTGCTAGATATTGACTGTCGGATCTAATGATTACAGAGAAACATCATTAGTTGTGTACAACACAGATAATCAACATAATTGAGTTAACCGAGTAACTACCCTGCCCTAGGTTATGAATAAGGGTTTTGATTTACTTTGAGAAAGAAAAACTCCCACTTCTTTGGCTCAAAAGGGTTGACTAGGGATTAACTTCCTTATATCTCTACTGTTTAGGAATTGAAACAATGCCTGCACATCGTTAGCATAGTCTATTCAAAAGCGTACTTCGTAAGATTATGGTATTTTTTTCGTCATCCTCCCTCTACAGGCTTATAGCTTTATCAGGAGTTAAATATCACAAAATAGAAATATGAAGAATAGTTCAAAATATAGTGAAACGAATGGATTAATTCAAGGCAAACATATGCAATGCATTAATGAAAACAAAAGTTTAACATAATAGTAAGTGTTTAAACAAAATAAAAGAAATTACAAATGAAAGTTCAAATGTTGTCCCATCCAGTTGGCTGAATGTCTTCATTTGCAATCTATGAACTTTCAGGAGCAGTATATTTCACCATGAAATCAAATTTTCCACTTGGATGTCCCAAGGTGCCCCATATCTCAACATGAATAGGTAGGATTTCTTTCTTTCTACTTTGGGCAACCTGTCTTGCAGCTTCGATGTTTGATGGACGATAGTAGAATTCAATTTGGCCTTCTGGCGTAACCTCGAGGATTCCTTCGTCAATCAAGTCTTGAATTTTTTTCTTCAATGTCCAACAACTATTAGTATCATGTCGGGGACAGTTGGAGTGATACCCACACCTTGCCTTGGGATTATAGCGAGGAGAGGAAGTATTAGGATTTTTAGGAGGATTTTTCAAGGAAATTAGCTTCATCTCCAACAAGCATTGCAGAACTTGCAACATTGGAGTGCTGAATTTGATAAATTGTCTTCTACATTCCTTGTGTTGAGGTGGATTAACCTTACCAGGTCTTTTTTCTTCAACTGAAGAATAATCAGTGGCAACCTGTCTCTTACCTTTTTTTACCCTCATCTTCCTTTCAACCAAGTCAACTTGTTTTAAAGGAGGTTGACTGACAATTAGATTCCTGGCTCCATTACTTTGAAGTTTGTGGACTAAGGTTCTTAGCTCTTCTTGACCCTGAGCTAAAATTTGAATAAGAGCCACCTGGCCATTCATCTGGAAACTCATTTCTGCCATCTCAGCTTGCAATTGTTCCAACTGACCATTCTTGTTATCTTCAGGATTTTCAGAGAGGAGTGCTTTCAACTCTTCTTTCCCCATGGACAAATTCATGATCACTTCTTGAAACTGAGCATTTTGATCTTGAAGATCTTTGACAGATTGTTCGAGAGCCATTTCTGCTGAAATAAACAGCGAGAAGATTGAGAAAACCTGTTATAGAAACCTGTCATGCAATGATATGGTATGTAGATGCATATGAAATGTTTTCAAGAACCACGGGATTTAAATTTGTTTAAAAAAAAAACAAATATTTATTAGAAAATGTTTAATGAAGTACAAAAATAAATATATCGGGTTTTAAGTCTCCCATGGACGCTTCCTCTTTGCGTGGAGGTACTTGTTGAGGTTTTGCTCCTCGTGAATTTTCCATGTTAGCTCCATAATTCTTCCTTGACCAGCTCTGAAATGAGTCTAAAAAGTATCCCTTTTCTCCTTCAACTGAATCCAGGAGTTTTGAAATTCTTCCAAATCAGTGGGCATGTCTGGATGAAGGATGGTATAAGGAACATCTCCTTCAGAAACAGGTTCCATAGTGATTGGTAGAACAGCAGGATATGGCATCATAAGAGTCTGAGCACGAGATCGAACCCATCTGAGATAAGGCTCCATAGGAATAGAATACTTTGGCTCCAAAGTGTTGCTGTCAATCCTGTTCACCTTGTTCCAAGCTCGTATAAACCTTTGATGGTAACCCTGAAGATCGTTGTCGTAGTCGAACACAATACCCTGAATAAGCATGTCATGAGGACCATTACTCCGAGAATAACCAAACTAACGTAGTGCTAAATAAGGCTTGTAAGTAATTCCTCCTCTTATACCAAGGAGTGGCACATTAGGGAATTCCCCACAACGGTCAATGATAGTAACATTCTCCATAGATCGAAAGCACCAATGAATGTCTGGATGAGAAAGTGGCATGATCCTCTTAGACCACTTGAACCCTTGTTCATTCTTCATCACTGATCGAGGAAGGTGCGAAATAAACCACCTAGACAATAAAGGTATGCAGCACATCAGAGTCCCTCTCGCCTTCGTAGTACGAGTGTGAAGAGAATGTAATATGTATCCAAGTAATGTAGGCACTGGGTTGTGATTCAAATATATGTTGATGGCGTGTACGTCTATGAACCGGTCTGGATTATGGAACAATACTAAGCCATAAATCAATAGGGTTAGGATATCCTCAAAAGCATCATAACTCATAGCCTTTAAGAACACTTGAGCTTTATCCATCAATACCTTAGCAAGGATACCCTTAACTTCGCTTCTTGTTTCTAGGACAATGTCTGATTTCTTCAAATGTAAGGCTGCCACAATGACTTCAGGTTTAGGCTCATTCTCTAAGCCTGTGAAAGTTCTCTGATCAAGGATAGGTATACCCAGTAGTTTGGAGAACTCCTCCATTGTAGGAACCAGCTGATAGTCGGGGAATGTGAAAAAATGATGTTTAGGATCAAAGAACTGAAATAGGACACTCATCATGTCTTCATTGAACCCTGAAGTGACTAGATCCAGTAGGTGACCATGCTTCTTGATGAATTGGGAGTTTTCAGAAACTTGAGAGACCAATTCCTTAAGCTTAGGAGGTATTCCTACAAAGTTGATCCGGATAGTATTCCTACGAGCAGAAGCCATGACCTACAACAAAGAACAAAGATAAATCCTTTGGCCCTTGAAATGGTTAGTGAAAATGCTATGCTTATGATGCATGATGTCATGATGTTATGCTCAATCACAAACATGTGCCACACATAAACAAGTCACACAATAGCCCTAGGTTTGAAGGCTTGCATGAGGTTTAAAGGTAAGTACCCTCCCTTGAAGTTTAGATGGTTCATTCTATCCTACAAAAGTAACCAGGTTCTAAGGGATCTCAATATCACTGATCCTTCCCAAGGGTGGTTGTTCAGTAGGCAACTTACTTGCCAACCAAAACCCTCCAAGTTTAGGATCTCAATGAGCGTAGTATCGAGTATCAACCAACTTCAGTCTTCACCAAAGCCGGCTATCTCACTACTTTATAAAGGCCAAGATGAGATGACTAGGGTTCTAAAGGTCAGTTAGTGTATTGACAACATATGGCAGCCCCATATTATCCTTAACTTACTTAAGGAACATAAGCACCAACCAAGAAGTCACACTAACTATGGCCACCAGATCAACCATATCCGTATATGCCGTACAGTTTCCTTGGTCTATTGCCATTTACCTAGGGTACACTAGATCCGGGTTAGGATCTTTCACACATAAAGCCCAACAAGTAATATAAAGCAAACAAAACAAACAATTTAAAGTGATCTAATTCCTAAGGGTACCCCTATTTTACTTAGTAACTCCCCAGCAGAGTCGCCAATTCTGTAACACAGTGGGAGAACTGACTTTTAGTCAATGTTGCGGATAGCAAGAGTCGCCACCGACTTTTATTTTATCCAAGTGGAAAGGTCATAAAAGAACATGAAAGACCTATTTTAAAAGACTTGAGTTCGGGGGGTAGGTAATACAAAAGGAAGGTGTTAGCACCCTTTATATCCATGGTTATCCATGGGCTCTTAGTTACTTAGCTCACTTAAATTGTTTTTGAAGATTGTAGTGTGTGATTAGAAATTTTTTCTAAGTACTTTGTAATGATCTTCGTATGGATGTATACAAAGCCTTGTTTTGAAAAATGTTTAAGAAAGTGAGGTGTAAAAAGTATTTTTGAAGAGTGAGCAAGTAACTATGAGGTACCTACCCTAGACTAAGTCATTCATGTTCTTATATGTCCTTTCGAGGGTAAGACTATCCCAATTATTAAGGAATAGGTAGTCATTACCTTGGATGTGTTAAGGGACAAGCGTAAGGTCATCGTATGGTCATAGAAGGCAACTTAAAGAGATGTCTTTAGCAATTCGTAGGGACTATCATCATTTATTCGAAGGGACAAAATCATTATCGTAGGCAACCTCGAAGGGACAAAATCATTATCGTAGGCAACCTCGAAGGGACTTGATCTTTTAAATCTGTAGGGACTTGATGATTTATACTTGAAGGGACTTTGCTTAAGACACCCCTATATTCGTGGGACTTGACCATATTTAAAGGCAACCAAGAGGAATATCCTAGGAAGTGCAAGATGGCGATCAAAGATCGACTTATGTGTGTGAGTGTTTATTTTCAAATATTTATCTTTTTAAAGTTAATTATCTAAATTAATTTTAATTACAAATAATTTCCACACCCTATTTACTAACCACACAATAAATACTTATAATGAAAATAATGACGAAAAATAAATCTACGAATTATTACATGGCTTTGGGATAGTTACAATATAATCAGATAAAAATAAATAATAAGAATAATAAAGCAAATATAAATAAGCAATAATAATAAATAAAGCAATAATAATAAATATTAGAATTAAAAAGGAAATAATAATGAAGAAATAAAGAAAAATTAGAATTTTAAAAGAAATTATTTTGAGTTAAATAAGTTAAATTTTTTAGAGATTATAAGTTTAAATGATTTAATAATAATAATAAAAGGAGAATGTATTAAAAATTTATACAAAATAAAAGTTATTATAAAAAAAAATATTTAGGGTTAGAGAAAATTAGGTTAAATTTTTAGGGTTAATGAGAAAAATTAGGGTTAGAAAATAATTAGGGTTTTAAAATAATTAATTAAATTAGTTTTATTTACAAAATATATACATAATAAAAGTTATATACGAAAATATCATTAGGAAAATAAGATTAAAAATAAATATTAAGAAAAATTATGAAGCTAATAAAAATATAAAGTTTAGTTACTTATAAAAAAACATTATTGGTTTTAAATTTAATAAATTAATTAATTAAAATAAAGAAAATAGAAAAATAAGAAAATATGAAGAAAAGTAAGAAAAATGATCAAAAAGATAGGACCTGGGAATTGAACCCAGGTCCCTTACCTCAATATCACAGTACAAAACCAATAGGGTCAGCATGCGCTGGTGTTAGGGTAATAGAACAAAATCATTATATTTTTATCCTGCAAAATAAATGAATTAAAAGTAAAAACGCCCAAACCAAGGATCGAACACAGGTATTATGTCTTCACACGCGTACACACAACCAGCTGAGCAAGGCCATACGTTTGTTCATCCTGTGAAACAAAAACAACATAAGCAATATCAAATATTTGAAATTCTGAACGCGCCAAACATCTCCTTCAACCTTCAGCCGTCCATTTAACTTTTAGTGACAGACGTTCATCACTAAAGGCTATAGTGACTGATTTTTTCTGTCACTATAAATCCTGCACATTAGAACATGAGAAACACAAGCAATAAATTCATTCTAATTATCCAGATTGATTAACAGAAGGCCATTGATTCCAAATACACCATTAATTTGGTCTAAAATAGGCTCTTTAAACAAAATCCCAATTCACAATTTTTGAAACCCTAACATGGCATCTTGCTGAATCGGCATCGAAACTCAAATTAATCCACCCAGAATCGTTCTACACATTCAAACAAACATTGTTATGCAAACAAAAACGATTAATCATTCATGAATATATGAAAACAAAAAGAAAAAAAGAACAAAGTGCATTCGGTTATGGTGTTTTGATGCATGAATGGATGCTCTTATGATCCAAAAACATTGTATGATTCCTCAGGAACGCATTGAAACCTTCCAAAGTCTTTGAGATTGCTTGGATGCTTGAATCCGATTCTCACTTTTCTTGAATATTTTTTGACTTTGTTCTTGTTCTTGGAGGCCAGAAAATTCGTGTCCCTTGCTTGCATTAGGTTTGTGTATATGTAGGGATTCAAATTAGGTCAAAAACTTGTGGATTTATGGGCTTGTGAAGATAGCTTGATCATGAAGTTTCCTCACTTTCAAATATTCAAAAAATCTCATCTATCCTTTCTATTTTTGATCCAATCTGACTTTAGTTGATTTCCAATCATTCTAAATATAATTCAAATGATTTTCAATTAAAGATTTCATGCTTTATTTGATTTTTTATATTTTATATATATTTAAATTGAATTTTAATGAATAAAATCCAAATAAATATAAAATAAATTATAAAAATCTGAAAAAAATAAGCATTGGGTCGTGTATGATGTCATGGTAAATATTGGATTACAAAATTGCAAGCCCATTTGGAAAAATTTGGTTTTAAGACCTCATTTGCTCAATATACCCCTCAAAATTTTCCCAACTTTGCGAAGGCATAAATCTCTCAATTTTAAGGCTATGAAGGTGTTATTGGACATTTTGGAAATCTTAAAGAGTCCTATAACCAACCTCTTTGGTCTCATGTCCATATCCTTTACCATTTTCAAATTATGCCCTTTGGAAGATGTTGACTTTTTGTTGACTTTTGAAATGACCTGTAATGTTTTAGCTCATACCTTCCAAATGAAGCATTTTTAGTCTTGGCTTGTGAGACACAAAGTTGTAGAGAATTCAATTTCATTCAAAATGAGATTTGGATGGTAAAAAGTTTATGAAGCATGTGAAAGTTATGGCTGGTCAAAGTTCAGTTGACTTTTCCTTAGAAAACCCTAATGTAGAAACTCCTGATTCTTGATGATCTGAAACTTCCTTGATGAATCATGATCAACCCTTGATCAAATGATGAAATTTTAATTCATAAACTTGATGTTGGCAAAAAATCTTGAAGATTGACTTTAATTTGACCACATTTGACCTCAGTTTGACTTTTTAACTACTCTGACTGATTTTTGCATATCTGATCATCTGACTGGTCAAACTTATTGGGAAAGCCTTGAAACTTGACATGGGGATTCTTGAATACATGTGGGATGTTATGAAGATCACTTTAAGCCTTGAAAGTCATTTTAACCTGAGGAAACACAAAACCCTAGTTTTAGACACTTGTCTTAGGAGGAGGCATTGTCTGAGGAAACTTCCACACTTCTTGACCAATTAGGAGTCTTGAGGATCTTATGATCATCTAGAAGTCTTGAGAGGTTGTTTGGTTGTGGGAGGGCAAATTTTGGGGTGCAGCAATATCTTTATGTGTGCAATCAGATATCGCCTGACTAGCTTTTCCACAACGAAAACAACGCTTCACTTCAGCAGTACACACTTTACTCTTATGTGCATCTTGACCACACTTGAAAAAAACAATGCCAGCAGGAGCATCTCCCCCACTAGTCCTGTGACCCGAAGAAACGTTTTGCTTACCCTTACCAGTTGGAGTATTATAAGGCTTGCCACGATTTTGCTGATTCTTGTCCCTTCTATCAGTAACAATCTTGTAGTGAGCATTATTATCTTCTTCGAAGATCCTATAACTATCAACCAGATTAGCAAGAACACAAATATCTTGATACCATACAACCTTCTTAATCTCTAAACACAACCTGTTCTCAAACTTGATACACTTCGAAAACTCAACAGTCGTTACATCATGGTGCATATAGAACTTCGACAACTCCATGGACTTTGCAGCATAGTTCGTCACTGACATATTCCCCTGCTTCAGCGCATGAAATTAAATCTCTTTCTTACCTCACACATATTCATGGTAATACTTTCTCATAAACTCTCTACGAAAAACAACCTAAGTGATCTCTTCACCTATAACTTCTAACCTTTCTCTAGTTTCCAACCACCAGTCATCTGCCTCAACCGCCAACATGTGAGTCCCATAACGAACCTTTTGTGCCGGAATGCAACCCATCACACGGAAAATCCACTTAATTTATTTCAACCAGAACAATGCAGCATCAGGGTCATACTTACCCTTGAAGGTAAGCGGATTCTCCCTCTGAAAAGTAGCAAAAGTACAAGACTCATCATTCCCTCCAGCATTGGGTAAATTCTTCACAGCCTGAGCCATTTCTTGCATTGCAACAGCCATTGCAGCATCATTTCTTCCAGCCATCTCAACTTAACACTACAACATAACAAAATTAGAACCACATAACAATTCTCGATTGTTAGACAACTACGATTTGACAACTTGGTCATACAGGCCGACCTGCTTGTCGCTCCCGGGATTTTCATCCTAGTACAAACGCGAAAGTGGCGCGGAAAAGGTAGAGTCGCCAGCCAGGCATTTTTATCCCGAAGTGTAACACCCCAAATTTTCCCTCTTCTTTTTAAGCATCATATCACATCATATTCATCATGAACATATCATATTCTTAGCATCCTAACATGAAAAAATTAGGCATAACATCCTCATGACCTAGCATTAGGCATATGATCATCTGTGGAGGGTTTTGAAGCATCACAAGCTATGACAAGGGGCCCAATGGATTTATACAAGTCCTATGAGGGGTCTATATTGCATTCACAAGTTCAAGATCATTTACAAAAGCTCAGAAGGTTGGAAGATCATCAGGGAATCCATGCTAGGGCAAAGCTCCTACACAGTGATCCCAAATTAGGGTTTGAGTTTCAAGCATGAAAACCTCAAGACTTTGGCCATTTCATTTGGGCAAAGTCTTTTACATGTTAAGAGGATCCTATGGATGAAATTTGGTGAGAAAATTCCTTGTGGAAGTCAAGTATTTCTTCAGTTGCTTGTAAATGAAGAAATTGGTCAACTGTGCCTTAGAAAAGTCAACTGTGAGATTTCAAGGGGTCCAACTCCATTTTTTTAGCCAAGGGATGTTATTATAATGTTAAAAGAGGTTTGGCAAGATCAAAGATCAAGAATCATGAGGTTTTGAGGTGTTTTGCAAAATTGGTGTAAGGTTGGTCATGGAAAATGCCATTTTTAGCAAGTTTTTGCCCTAACTTTCAAGTGAGCATAACTTGGTGAAAAAATATTCAAATGGACCAAATCCAAACATGAAAGTTGGAGATTAAAGCCTCCCATTTTCAAAAAGTACAAGTACTTTTTCATATCCTTTATGGTTTGAAAGATGAGGCCCTCGAAAATTGCTTGAAAACTAGGGAGAGGCTTAAATTTTCAATTGTACACAAAGGCAAAAACTCATGAAACTAATTTTTGGGTGTTGGTATATACCAAATGAGGTTACAATGTTACAATGCAATACAAATGTCCCATTTTTCTCCAAGAATAACATCAAATTCTTTCATGGTGTGAAATTTATTCCATAAGAGTAAAATTTGCATGATCATGGGAATTGTGTGATACTTACATCCAAGGGCCAGGATCTTTGTGGATTGAAATCAAGCGTGAGATTGAGAATGCACATGGGCAAGAAAGAGAGCAATGCACGAGTGTTTCATGATATCACAACAAATTTGCAAATTGTGCAAATTCTCTCCCACACTCTCTTCCCACGTACCAAGGCTTGCATCATTTCAGCATTGCTTCATGAGATCATTTATAAGAGAATTAGGGTTTTAGAAAGGTTCAGATCGATCACATTTCACAGCTCTCAAGTTTTTGCTCATTTTTCATTTTCCTTCGAATCTTTCTCTACACTTGCTCTCTTCACAAACCAATCTCATATTCCTCAATCTTGAGAGCTCAGGATCACAAATCCATACATTGTTCAAGTTGATTCTCAAGATTCAACACCTTGCTATTTCAGAGCAGCAAGCTTCAAGCTCTTAGATCCAGCAATTTTCAAGGCTCTAGTTGCATTTATTTTGCAACTAGAATGTTTTTGGAGTGGATTGACAGCTATTTCTTGGCTTCTAACAAGCTATTTTCAGATCTGCAAGTCTCAGGTAAGCTCAAAATTCTCAGATCTAGAAATGAAAATAGAAGAGTGCATTATGATCTACTGATTATGCTGATGATTCTGCTTGTTTTAAATTCGAAAATGATGCATTATTGAGCTTTGTGTGTTGATTTGAATTTTCATGGTGGAACCTGTTTCCTTTCAATCCAGTCTGTTCAGTGTTCATTTGAGATTTTAATGGCCATATTTGGATTCAGTGTGACTTGATGGTTTGATCTGGAGTGTTTTACGTATTATTATTGAGTTTTGTTCATTATATGCATTTTCCGGTGCCGGAGCCCTAGCTCCGGTCACCGGATTCTGGGCTGATGTTTGTTAGGGTTTGAACGAAGAAGAAGACTACTGAGCCCTTAGATCTTGTCATTTGGACGTCCATGGTTGTGCCACCTCATTTAATGAGACACTCCCCCTCACGTGTTTTTTTGTTTTATATTTTCATTCTGATTATTCCAAATGTCTCGCACCCCATGATAATTAATGTGTGCCTTCACTCTTGTCCAATTGTTTTGCTGACTAGGATTAATGAGTTGACCATTTTGATACGTCCATTTGATCTCAAGGCTTGTGTTTTTTCTGATTTTATTTGAATATCCACCCTTATAATTGTGTGCTGCGTAGGACCCAGTGGGCCTGAATCACTATCCCCACCCCCCTATGACTTGATCCCAATTCAATTGAACTAGAATCCCTTATATACGCACCCCCAACTTCATCTTTCTTTTTATTTCTTTTTTTTTATTTCATTTTATTTCAGTTTTAGTTTTTAATTTTTAAAAATAGTTCTAAGTTTCAAAAAATTATGAAACAATTCATGGAAGATCATTTGAGTTTTCTTTAATTTTTAATAATTTTATTTTCCATTTATTTCACTTTGACACGTGTATATTAATTCTCCCATTTAATTAATTCATTTTAATTCCCTTTTAAGCATGTTGTCTTGTCCATTTTCCATTTAGATCCTCATTTTGAATTTTTGATTGGTTCTTTTTGCTTTGGACTCTTAATAGAGTTTACTTTATGTGTGATTTTTGTTCTGATTTTTAGAAACTTGTTCAATTGGTTTTTGTCTTTGACTTGTGAATGAAGTTTCTTAACCCTAGTTGATGTTTAACCCCTCATTTGACTTACATAGCTTCTGAATTTCTTCCTATCCTTTTGGCATGTTGTTATATCATGATTGAAGATCTCTTGTCCAAGGTTGTAGAATTTTTGGATGCATATTTGATTTGATTTGAATTTTTGCTCTTAACTTGTCCCATTTTGTTTCTTTTTGATCATAAGTCTTCTCTTTAGCTTAGAAGGGAACTTGTGCCAACTTCTTCATCTTATTTGGGGTCTCTTTAGGGCATGGATACCTTTCTGATCTTGGTTTGAGGTTTGTGTTTTGGAAATCTTGTAATTGTTTTACCTTTGAAGTTCTTTCTTTCTTATGTACATCCACCTCACTTCTTTGCCTCTTTCTTCCCATAGTGTGATTGCTTGATCATATGCTCCCCTTTTCTTCATATTTCTTGCTTCTTAAGCACTTCTTTTACTTAACTAGGGTTCTGATCTTGTGCCTTGAGTTTGTTTTTTGTGTATCTTACCAAGTTTACTTTGCTTTGCCATGTGATTCATGTTGCCTCATATTGACTTGTGTGATTCTTTTCTCATTCTTGTGACTTGCATTTGCATTGAGCATTTGTGTGTATGACTTCACTTCTGTTTGTATGATGATGGTATGACATTATGTTCATTTTGTTTTGCTTGTATGCTTGTGTTTCTAACCTTTTCAGGGGCTATGGTAAGTGAGAGGTGTAGATGTGATTCCCACATCTCCAAGTCTCATCTCTTCTCTTTTTATTCTTACCTGTACTAACCTTGTGATTGTTGAGCTTAGGCCTTACTTCCTCTTCTTCTATTCTTATTTCTTCTTCTTCTCTTATTTCTTTCTTCTTTAGGATAGTAAACCTCACTAACCTAGGACTTCCCATGCATGACAACACTTAGGATTCATTAGTCCCCCATTAGACTTCTGCCTTTGTGATCATTTTGGTTTCTTTTCGCTTCTCATCTCAAAATCCTAAAGAAAACATCTAATAAAGTTTGAAGTGATACCTTGAGCAATAGCCTTATCCCATGAGATACTTGTAGTTCAAGCCTTAAGACATAAGATATCTTTTCCACCCCTAGTTAGGGGAACTACGGCGACTCTGATCCTCATTGTCCAGATGAGGTACGTAGGCAGCGGGGTAGGGCCCGTTCGAGCACAATCTTTATTTTCCCTACATATTTCCTTTTCATTTCTTTTTCAGTTCCCTTTTCTTTTCTTTTTATTCAGTTCAGTTCATTTCCTTTGCAACAGTTTTCATTTCTTCACCCTTTGAAACAGTTTCTTTGCAAGCGTGGATCCCGTTGGGTACGGCAGACGATCTAGGGTGCCAATACCTTCCCAGGTCGTAACCGACTCCCGAACTCAGTCTCTTTGGTTCGCAGGACCCGTGTCCTTCCTTTTCTTTTCTTCTGGTTTGTGCAGCATTACCATTCCCGTTCCTTCGGGATAAAAATGCCTGGCTGGCGACTCTATTCCTTTCCGCGCCACTTTCGTGTTTGTACCATGATGGAAATCCGGGGAGCGACAGCTGGCGACTCTGCTGGGGATTTCCTAACTAGAGTATCTCTGGTTCCCCTGTGAGTCTCTCCTAGTGCTTTTGTGTTTCTGTTTCTTTGGGTGTTGACTGTTTGCGGTTGTGTGTTGTATTTTACTGATGTTTATTTACAGTTTCATTTATAGCTTTATTTACAGTTTCCAGTATTTATTTTTTGCATCATATTATTACTGGACTGTCTGGACTGGATCTTCTGTTTGGTGGGCTTGGGTGATACTGTTACGGAGAGATGAGCTCATTACCACGGCTCGAGCGCACCTTAGGACTTAGAGTGGTTCCACTTTGGCCTCATGAGATCTTGTCATGAGGGTAGTAGTGAGTTCCACGCCCAGATTTGCGACCGTCTTGGAAATGTCTTGATTTGGGGATCTTCCTCTCTCATTTCATAACCTTGACAGTTATGTGCAGCTGGGGACCGATCATTGAGAACCTTGTGGAAACATCCTTCTCTAGTGATGACAGTGGCATACCACATTTTGTGGCAAACCCATTCGCATCCGAGGGACCACCTGGAACTCACATAGGATGACCTTGTTTTCCCGGAATCAGTTGAGGCCTCCCTGCGTAGTATATAATGCCAAATCGATTCCCTGATCTGGTCGTGAGCCATTTCTCGGAAATGGTGAAAGTATTATTGCTATTCGGCTTTGAGAGTCCGTGATGTCTGACCCGAAGCATACCAGTGAGATTGGGAGGGGTTTACAGGTTTGCAGGAACCCTTGGCTGCTACATACCCTCATTATCAGTGGTCCTTGTTATAATTTTGGTCCTGGTTCTGGTGTTTTGGTTTTCTTGGTACGGTGGTTCTGAGATTTCTATCAGAGGATTATGACTCAGAGGATTTTGGTTTACAGTTGATCAAAGGGTCCTTATGTTCAGATTCCAGTATCTAGATGGTCCCAGATTGATCATATGCCTGCATTGCATTTGCATTTGCATCATTCTTGCATTAACTGTTTATGTTTCCATTTTTCAGGTCATTGTTCATAGTCAGCTCCCAGTTCTGGTAAATATTATCTCCAGATGGCAGAAATCAGAAGAATTACAAGGAAAAAGAATGTTCACTATACTTTTCTTCAACCTGAAGTCAGAAGTGTTCAGAAATTAGCAGGTCTGATGAATGACCAAGTCTTGGGAAATTTCAGAAAGAGATATGGCCAGATATTGAAGTATGTGGACAAACCCACTGCAGACCAGAAAGACAGTTTGCATACCTTGCTTCAGTTTTATGATCCCCTGCTGCGGTGCTTTGTGTTTCCAGACTACATCTTGACTCCTACCTTGGAGGAGATTTCCAGCATTTTGAATGTTCCAGTCAGAGATACCTTGCCTTTCTATGGGTCTGAGGTGGTGTTTAAGGAAGAAGACATAGCCAAAGTATGCCGTTTAACAACTGCTACAGTCAAGAGGGCTCTGAAGGATAGTGAAGGCAAATGACTCCCTTGGAGTGTGCTCATACCAGAGGCTGAGAAATATGCTAAAGAGGGTAAATGGGGTGACTTTGGTGTTGTGCTGGCTTTGATGGTGTATGGGTTTAGCTTGTTCACGGGAGAGAAAGAATTTGTAAGCTTGGAAGTGATCTCTATCTTTGCTAAAGGCAATCCTGTGCCAACTCTGTTGGGAGATTTCTATTACAGTGTTCATTACCGGAATGAGAAAGGTAGAGGTGGACCAGTGGGCTGTTGTGCTTCATTGTTTGCTGGGTGGTTTGCCAAACAGTTGCCAAAATCAGGTGCTTTCAAGGAGATGAGGGATGAGTGGAGATGGTCTAGAAGGCTGATGGGGTTAACTGCTGAAGATATAGCCTGGGGATATGCCAGAGATCTACTGGGAAAAGAGTTGCTGGTCAGTTGTGGAAGATTTGCTGGAGTGCCTTTGCTAGGAAGGAAGGGTGTGATCAGTTATCATCCAACATTATCCAGAAAGCAATTTGGTTACCCTTTGAGAGATCCTCCACAGATGGAAGAGTTTGCTGAGTCTTTGTATTTTCCTATGGAAGGAAACAAGGAGTTAGTTCTACAGGCATCTCAAGCTTGGGCTCATAGAGTGAGGAAGGGTAAGAAAGACTTTGGCAAAGTAGATCCCAAGATGTATCCTCCTTTTACTACATGGTTGCAAAAACAGGTAGAAGAGGTTCTCATGCCTTTCTCAGTAGAAGCTCCACTTTATCCCAAAGAAGTGCCAAGCCAGAGCACTGTCTCCCTTGAAGAGTACAAGAAATTGGAAGCTCAGCTGCATGAAGTTCGAGTGGAGAATGCTGAAATGGTTAGCCTGTATCATCTTGCCAACTGGGCCAAGAATGAAGCAGAGGGAAAGCTGCAGAAGATCCAAGCCTCCTTGGAAGCTAAAGAGAAGGACTTTGCTGGAAGGGAAACTCACTTTCAAAGGATGGGTCTGATGGAGGCAAAAAGAGAAGCGGAACGCAAAAAGACTTTGAAAACTCTCAAGGAAGCTCGCCAATCCATTGTTTGGTTGCAAGGCCAAAGGGAGGAAGAGCAAAAGAAGTTTAAAGAAAAAGCAGAGTTTTCTGAGGTGCAAATGGCCTTCAAGAAGGAAGAGGTGGAGCAAGTCCACAACATTCGGAGGGAAAAGACTCAGTAGTTAGCACAAAGCCAGTTAGCCTTGGAGGAGGCACAAAAGGAGATTGAAGAGCTCAAGCTGAGAGCAGGGGTAAAGAAGAATAGAGCAGAGGTGGCTGCAGAAGAACCTGGGTCTTCAGTTTAGTTTATTTCTTTTTTCAGACTACCTACAGACTTGTTGTAGGAGTCTTGCTTTATTTCTTTTGTCTTTTATTCATGTAATGACTTGTAACCCTTCGGGGAATTTTTTTTGTTTGTGCTCTAACTTTTGGCTGGCAGTGGTTTGCCCATGATATACAGTGTTAATATGCAAATTATCATTTCTGAATGTGCAAGGCTTGTTTGTCTGATATTGCTAATATCTGAACACTCTTCAAAGAGAAAGTCTGAAAGTTAATACTCAAAGTGGCTGTCTGGAGCAAATACCAGAACTGGGGCATGCAAATGCTTAAAATTTGGGAACATGAGCAGTTACATTGCATGCATATGACATGTTTGTTTGTTTTGCAGGTAGTGCTTTAGTTTCTAACGTTTATGTTGTTTCAGGCACTATAGCTCCCAGAAAGGTTCGAGAACAGCCAGTCATACACAAATATCCCACAAGAGTCAACAGAGAGAGAGTCATGGATCAAATGCAGACTGATTTAGCTGACTTGAGACTGAGGATGGACAATTTTATGACACTTATGGCAGGAATGGGTCAGAATCAGGAACGTCTGCGTGATTTGGTTGAAAATAGTCAAGCCAGGAACAACGGTACTACTGATGGAGGTAATCGTAACGGTGTGGGCGCCCGTCAAGGTGAAATCCCTGTAACACAACCAGGGGTTACCATTATCAATGATGGACTGTACAATATACAAATGGACGTTCAAGACGAAAAATTTACTTTGATGGACGAAACTGAAGGCCAGGGGGCTGAAATGAACAGGAAATTTGAAGAGATGGAAGAACAGATCAGGGCTATTCAATCTCAGAACTCTTTGGGGTTCGACATTACTGACTTGGGCTTGGTTCCAGGGGTTAGAATCCCTTACAAGTTCAAGGTCCCAACTTTCGAGAAGTACAATGGCACAGCGTGTCCGAAGACTCACCTTCAGTCCTTTGTAGGAAGGATTGCTGCCCACACTGATGATGAAAAGCTATGGATGTACTATTTCCAAGACAACCTGGTTGGGGCCTCCTTGGAATGGTATATGAAGCTAAGTAGAGTCAACATTAAGAGCTGGAAGGACCTGGAAGAGGCTTTCGTGAGGCAATACCAATACAATTTGGACATGGCTCCAAATCGCACTCAATTGCAAAACATGTCTCAAACTGCTAAGGAGGGGTTTAAAGAATATTCTCAAAGGTGGCGTCAGCTCGCTGCCAGAGTGCAACCACCACTACTGGAGAATGAGATGGCTGATATGTTCATGGGGACATTACAAGGAGTGTTTATTGAAAGATTGGCGTCTTGTTCGGCTACCAAGTTCAATGATATAGTAATTGCTGGAGAGAGGGTTGAGACTTTGTTAAATATGGGAAAGATTCAGGATACAAGTGCGAGTAGTTCGAATGGAGTAAGAAAAGCTTTCAGCGGACCCCCGAGAAGAAGGGAAGGTGAAACCAATGCTATGTTTAGCCGAGGATATAGAAGATCATATGAGCAAGTGGCAGCTGTCACAATCCCTTCTAGCCCAGTGCAGCAGGTACAACCTCAACAACAATAGCAACACCAGCAGCCACAACGTAACAACTATCAACAAAGACCTTATCAGCCAAGACAAGCTCGTCCGGCCAATACGGTGCTTGAGGTAATTCCCATGACTTATACTGCATTGCTACCGAGATTGCTGGACTTGAATTTGATACAATTGAGGACTTTGGCACCACCACCACCTGGAGAGCTTCCAATGGGGTACGATGTCAATGTTAGATGCGCTTTCCATTCAGGGGCACCCGACACTCAACTGAGAAGTGCAGGGCGCTACAACACAAAGTTCAAGATTTGATCGACTCCAAGGTGATTAACTTCGCACCACCGCCAAATGTTACTTCAAATCCTATTCCGAACCACAGAGGGGCTAGAATAAATGCTGTTGAGGGTGGTGAGAAGTTAAGTTTGATTCTGAGCATAGAAGAAGTGAAGACTCCGCTGTTGGTAGTAAAGGAGAGGCTGTTGAAAGGACAAGTGTTTCCAGGATGCAGTTCTGATTGTGAGAAATGTTTGAATTCAGTGAACGGTTGTGACGACCTGAAGATGGGATTGCAGAATTTGATTGATGAAGGATCATTGCAGTTTGACAAAGTTGATAATGAAGTTGATGATGTGTCCACTATAACCATTTTCTATGATCCAGCTGAGATGCCTGCTAGAAGAAAACCTGTGACCATTTATGCTCCTTAAGTCAGCCCTGTGACTATCACTGTGCCTGGGCCTGTTCCTTATATAGATGATAAAGCCATCCCATGGCATTACGGCTCAGATGTGTATGTGGAAGGACAGAAAGTGGAGAGTAAGTCAGTAGCTATTGACCCGACTGTAGTGAACGTCGGAGGGGTTGGAGGTTTTACGAGAAGTGGTTGTCTATTTGCTTCCCCAGTTCTGAGAGGAGATCCTGAGGCTGAGGCTTCAGCAAAGATTAAAGGAAAGCAAACAGCGACTGAAGAAACAATAACTCCTGCTACTGGACAGGGTACCTTTGAGAATGAAGTGGAGGAATTTATGCGGATAATTAAAAAGAGTGATTATAAGGTGGTCAAACAGTTGAACCAGACGCCGTCCAAAATATCAATTTTGTCTTTGCGGATGTGTTCTCCAGCACATAGGGAAGCCTTGCTGAAAGTGTTGCAAATGGCCTATGTTCCTCAAGAAATAACTGTTAATCAATTAGAAGCTGTAGTGGGCAGTGTGAATGCAAGCCATGGCCTGGGCTTTACAGATAGAGACCTTACGTCAGAGGGCCGTAACCATAACAAAGCACTACATATTACTATGGAGTGCAAGGGTGATGTTTTGTCGCATGTCCTTGTTGATACAGGCTCTTCTCTTAATGTACTTCCGAAGAAAGCATTAATGAAGCTCAATGTTGATGGTATCGTCCTAAGACCCAGTGATTTGATAGTCAAAGCTTTTGATGGGTCCAGAAGGTCAGTGTTTGGAGAAGTTGAGTTACCTGTGAAAATAGGGTCTCAAGTATTCAAAAGCACCTTTTACGTCATGGACATTCAGCCCGCGTACAACTGCTTGTTGGGACGCCCATGGATTCATGCTGCCGGAGCTGTAACTTCCACTCTGTATCAAAAGCTCAAGTACGTGGTTGATGGCCAAGTAATCACTGTGTGCGGAGAGGAAGATATCTTTGTGAACCACTTATCAACTTTCAAATATGTGGAGATGCACGGAGAGATCCATGAGACTCTATGTCAGGCCTTCGAAGCAATTAATGTCAGCATTTTGACTCCTGTAGAGAGAAGCAGTGAGAAAGAAGGTACCTCCATTCACTCCTACAAGCAGGCAAAGGAAGTGGTCCAGTCAGGAAGCGCTCAAGGCTGGGGCAAATTGCTGGAATTGGAAAAGAAAGAAGATAAGTTTGATTTGGGTTATCAGCCTAGTGGGTCTAATTGGTCTCCGAGTGGTAAAGCTATTACTTTTACAAGCGCTGGGATGCTCGACCACGACCATATCTGTGCAACTAATGAAGAGGGAGACAGTGATGGTGACAGGGAAACTGGATTCATCCGTGTGCACCCGGAGAGGAGCTGAAGAACTGGTCTGCTGAAGACATCGTCCAAGTTACCTGGCACTCAGAGTAATTTGTTTGTTTCCTTTTTCTTATCATGCTGCATTGTCAAATCCTGCACTCTGCCCAAGGTGCTAGGATCCATTGTATGGGCCACCATGTTTGTTATGCATTTATTTTACCATGAAATAAAGGACATTTTCAGACAAATTGTGTTCTCTTTCTTTTGTTTTTTTCTTTCACAAAAATATAAAAATGGCAATGTGTTTTTCCTTTTTGTTTTTGTGTTTGCGTCCCTTTTGCAAAATAAACAGATTCTGAAATAAGCACATCATCTGTGCAGTGTTGATCATCCGGATTCCATTGATAACTTTCCTGCTATGACCACGCATGACTTTGACAATCCTATCTACCAAGCTGATGAAGGGGTTGAGGAAGTCTGTGAACTCCCTGAAGAATTGGTCAGATTGTTGAAACAAGAGGAACGAGTTATTCAGCCTCATTAGGAAGAAATTGAGATCATCAACATCGACACTGAAGATGTGAAGAAAGAGATCAAGATTGGGGCCAGACTGCAGGCCGAAGTAAAGAAGGAGCTGATTGGTATGCTGCGTGAGTATGTGGATATCTTTGCTTGGACGTATCAAGACATGCCAGGGCTGGAACCTGACATTGTTGTGCATAAGCTACCATTGAAAGAAGACTGTCCTCCTGTGAAATAGAAGTTGAGAAGAAAGCGTCTTGACATGGCGATGAAGATCAAGGAGGAAGTTCAGAAGCAATGGGATGCCTGATTTCTTGCTGAAACTAGTTACCCACCTTGGGTAGCTAACATTGTACCTATACCAAAGAAGGACGGCAAGGTCCGGATGTGCGTTGATTACCGGGATTTGAATAGAGCGAGCCCAAAAGATGACTTTCAGTTACCTCACATTGATGTGTTGGTAGATAACACTGCTCAATTATCGGTATTTTCTTTCATGGATGGCTTTTCCGAATACAATTAGATTAAGATGGCACCGAAAGACATGGAGAAAACAACGTTCATTACCCCGTGGGGTACATTCTGCTACAAGGTGATGCCCTTTGGTCTGAAGAACGCCGGGGCAAATTATCAGCGGGCTATGGTCACATTGTTCCACGACATGATACACAAGGAGATAGAATGCTATGTGGACGATATGATTGCTAAGTCCCGAGACGAAGAAGAGCATCTGGTCAATCTCAAGAAGCTGTTTGATAGACTGATAAAATATAAGCTGAGGTTGAATCCAAACAAGTGCACTTTCGGAGTAAGTTCCGGGAAACTGCTGGGTTTCATTGTCAGTCAGAAGGGAATCGAGGTGGATCCTGCAAAAGTAAAAGCAATTCAAGATATGCCTGCACCGAAAATAGAAAAATAAGTGCGCGGGTGTTTAGGGAGGTTGAACTACATTTCACGGTTCATATCTCATCTAACTGCCACGTGCGAGCCAATATTTAAATTTCTAAGAAAAGAGCAAACGGTCAGGTGGAATGAGAACTGCCAAAGAGCTTTTGATAAGATAAAAGAATATTTGCAGACACCTCCGATTCTAATGCCTTCAGTTCCAGGACGGCCGCTTATCATGTACTTGACTGTGCTAGAAGGGTCAATGGGGTGTGTTCTAGGCCAATATGACGAGTCTGGTCGAAAAGAGTACGCTATTTATTACCTTAGCAAAAAGTTTACCGACTGTGAATCCCGTTACTCACTGCTCGAGAAAACTTGCTGCGCTTTGGTATGGGCTGCTCGCCGGCTGAGATAGTACATGTTGACTCATACCACACTGCTAATTTCCAAAATGGATCCTGTCAAGTACATCTTTGGGAAACCAGCGTTAACCGAGAGGGTTGCTAGATGGCAAATGATTTTAACAGAATATGACATACAGTATACTTCTCAGAAAGCCATCAAAGGAAGTGTATTGTCATATTACCTTGCACAACAACCTCTTGAAGATGATTATCAGCCAATGAAGTTTGATTTCCCTGATGAGGACATCATGTACCTCAAAGCAAACGATTGCGAGGAACCACTTCCGGGGGAGGGGCCAGACCCTGAATCCAAATGGAAGTTGATGTTTGATGGGACAGTCAATATCAATGGACGTGGAGTTGGTGTTTTTCTTATTACTCCTGAAGGTGTTCACTTTCCCTTCGCTGCCAGAATTACTTTTGGCTGCACCAACAATGAAGCGGAATACGAGGCGTGCATAATGGGAATAGAGGAGGCTATTAATCTTCGGATTAAGACCCTCGATATATTCAGAGATTCAGCCCTCGTCATTAATCAGGTTACCAGCAAGTGGTATACGCATCAAGAGCATTTAATTCCATACAGGGATTATGCCAGGAAATTGTTGACGTTCTTCACGACAGTTAAGCTTCAGTATATACCACGTGATCAGAATCAATTTGCCGACGCATTGGCTACTCTTTCTTCGTCTATCAAAGTCTTGTGTTGGAATTATGTGCCCAGAATTGACATTTCCAGGCTTGACGCTCCAGCTCATGCTTTCTCTGTAGACGCAGTGTCTGACGAGAAACCTTGGTATTTTGATATCAAGCTATTCCTGGAAAAGCAAGAATACCCAGCTGGGGCATCATCCAATGACAAGAAGACCTTAAGGCGACTTGCTGCTAGTTTCTTCTTGAATACAGACGGGGTTTTGTACAAGAGAAACTTTGACATGGTCTTGCTCAGATGCGTGGATATATACGAAGCAAGCCTGTTGATGCAGGAAGTCCATGAGGGATCTTTCGGTACTCATGCAGGAGGGCATGCTATGGCTAAGAAATTGTTGAGATCGGGGTATTACTGGATGAAAATGGATGCAGACTGTTGTTCATTCGCTCGTAAGTGCCACAAGTGCCAGATTTATGCAGACAAGGTGCATATTCCTCCTAAGCCGCTCAACGTCATGTCATCTCCTTGGCCCTTTTCTATGTGGGGCATCGACATGATCGGGAAGATAAAGCCTACTTCTTCAAATGGTCATCGCTTCATCTGGTTGCGATTGATTACTTCACTAAGTGGGTTGAAGCAGCATCGTATGCCAATGTCACTCGTCAAGTGGTAGCCAGATTTTTGAAGAGAGACATCATTTGCAGATACGGAGTGCCCAAAAGAATCACTACTAACAATGGTTCTAACTTGAACAACAAGATGATGGTAGAGTTGTGTCAGGACTTCAAGATCCAGCATCACAATTCTTCTCCTTACCGACCAAAGATGAATGGTGCGGTAGAGGCGGCAAACAAGAATATCAAGAAGATTGTGCAAAAGATGGTTGTCACTTACAAAGATTGGCATGAGATGTTACCATTTGTGTTGCATGGGTACCGAACGTCAGTCAGGACGTCAACTAGGGCAACTCCCTTATCATTGGTATATGGTATGGAGGCAGTCTTGCATGTTGAAGTAGAGATTCCTTCTTTGCGTGTGATGATGGTTGTGAAGCTTGATGAGGCTGAATGGGTGCGTACTCGTTACAATCAGCTATGTCTAATTAAGGAAAAGAGATTAGCGGCTATCTGTCATGGTCAGCTTTATTAGAGGAGAATGAAGCGAGCATTCGATCAACAATTACGTACTCGGGAGTATCAAGTGGGAGAGCTTGTGCTCAAGAGGATTGTTCCTCCAGGTTCAGATCACAGGGGCAAGTGGACCCCAAACTACGAAGGACCATTCATAGTGAGGAAAGTTTTCTCAGGAGGAGCACTGATGCTCACCACTATGGATGGAAAAGATTTCCAATCCCCTGTTAACTCGGACGCAGTTAAAAAATACTTCGCATAAATAGACCCGCTGGACACAAAAACAGAATTAAAGTCTAGGCAAGAAAAGGGCATCCCGGCGAGCTAAAAACAGAATAAAAAGCTCGGGCAAAAGTTAGGGAAAATAAATAAAAAAATGTACACCCGCTGAGTTGAAAAGCCACATCGGATAGCTCAGGCAAAAAAGGGTATCCCGGTGGATTGAAAACCCGAAAGGGCGATCCACGCAAAATAAGGGAATAAGCGAACAACTGCGATCCGAGTAATCTGAACCAAATCATCGTTTCGTACAACCTAACAATATCAGAAGGATAGGAATCAGTCCCCTCATCTTTTCAGAAAGCAAAGGCAAGAGTGGAGAGTTTTGAAGACATGCTGGTCATAGCAGAAAGGGAACTCATTGGAATGCCGTGTCCATTGCCATTAGGATAATTTATTTTCTCAATTTTATGGTAGCTACCTCTTTCCAGGTGGTTGATTCCTGATGTAAAAACTTTGCCTATTCAGAGGCCTTTCAATAAAAGAATATTCAGACAAAAAGCTGTGTTGTGTTTGTTTGCAAAATGTCCTGAATTTTTGGCAAAAATAGCATTGCATTTAAAACATGGTGATAATTTGAAAGAAAATGTCATTGTAGGGAAACATTTGAAATCTCCTTTGAGTGTCGGGCGACAATGGATGAACAGATCATACCATGCAATTCCCCAGGGCACATATGTGTTTTCTGTTGTTGCAGGTTGCAGGATGGCGTCACATTCTCCTAAGCAGCATTTTCCCCAGCTAAGTCTTGACTGGTAGCCCAAGCAGTTTATCTTCCCCAGTTGGAGTGTGCCCAGCAGGCAGTGGGAGGCCCATTCCCCACAAAGTTCATTTGTCAGAACTTTTTTCGTTAACAAAAGATATTCAGAGAAACACTCTCCAACACTCGTCTGTGCTCATACTTTATTGCCGCTCGTCTGCGCTTTCCAACACTCGTCTGTGTTTGACATCTAATATTTATTGCTCGTCTGCATTCTCCGGCACTCTTCTGTGTCTATTATCTGTTTGAAGCTCGTCTGCAATGTTTGGATACTCGTCTGTATCATCCCTAACACTCGTTTGTGTTAGCTTATATCTGTATGTGTTGATTTGCTAATTATCCTGGTACTCGTCTGTATGGCTACTCCAAATGCTCGTCTGTGTTTGAATTGCTAGTATTCGTCTATACCAGTGGCTGATATTCGTTTGTATCATCGCCTGAAGCGCTCGTCTGTGTTTCTTAGATCATCGTCTGATATTCGTTTGTATCATTGACTTTTGGCACTCGTCTGTGTTCTCTTGATGATCATCCAATACTCGTCTGTATTGAAGAGGTTTGAAATCCTGACTGTGGGAATAAATGTCAAAATGGTTACCGGTCCTGGCGTAATAGGTATATCCGAAGGAGGCTCGTCTGTCTCAAGCACCACTTGTTAATGCTGCACCTGGCGTAACAGGTTCGCTCAAAGAAGGCTTGTCTATCTTAGATCATATATCCACGGATAATATATGAAGAGGGTTCGTCTACCTTGATTATGCATGTCTATCCCACAGACTTTAGTGCATCACTGGTCCTGGCGTAACAGGTATATCCGAAGGATATTCGTCTGTCTTAAGTCATATGTTCTTGCAAAGTATGTGAGGACTCGTATGTCTAGTTCCTGGCGTAACAGGATTGTTCGAAGAAGACTCGTCTGTCAAAGTATTATGATCCCAGATTTTAGTTTCAACTTGGAAGGAGCTCGTCTGCTTTCTCTCCATTTCAATCACCAAAGCGTCATTTGGTTGGGTTTATTTCCCAGTTTCTTTGCATTCTCATCAGAGTGCAAATTTCAGGTCTTCTTGGTATTCAACCACAGTTTATCTTGAACGGTCGATAGCCCATGCTACCATCCTTTTCAGATTAACAGTTGTTTGAATAGGGGCAGATGTAACACCCCAAATTTTCCCTCTTCTTTTTAAGCATCATATCACATCATATTCATCATGAACATATCATATTCTTAGCATCCTAGCATGGAAAAATGAGGCATAACATCCTCATAACCTAGCATTAGGCATATGATCATCTGTGGAGGGTTTTGAAGCATCACAAGCTATGACAAGGGGCCCAATGGATTTATACAACTACTATGAGGGGTCTATATTACATTCACAAGTTCAATATCATTTACAAAAGCTCAGAAGGTCGGAAGATCATCAGGGAATCCAGGCTAGGGCAAAGCTCCTACACAGTGATCCCAAATTAGGGTTTGAGTTTCAAGCATGAAAACCTCAAGACTTTGGCCATTTCATTTGGGCAAAGTCTTTTAAATGTTAAGAGGATCCTAGGGATGAAATTTGGTGAGAAAATTCCTTGTGGAAGTCAAGTATTTCTTCAGTTGCTTGTAAATGAAGAAATTGGTCAACTGTGCCTTAGAAAAGTCAACTGTGAGATTTCAAGGGGTCCAACTCCATTTTTTTAGCCAAGGGATGTTCTTATAATGTTAAAAGAGGTTTGTCAAGATCAAAGATCAATAATCATGAGGTTTTGAGCTGTTTTGCAAAATTGGTGTAAGGTTGGTCATGGAAAATGCCATTTTTAGCAAGTTTTTGCCCTAATTTTCAAGTGAGCATAACTTGGTGAAAAACTCTTCAAATGGACCAAAGCCAAACATGAAAGTTGGAGATTAAAGCCTCCCATTTTCAAAAAGTACAAGTACTTTTTCATAGCCTTTATGGTTTGAAAGATGAGGCCCTCGAAAATTGCTTGAAAACTAGGGCAAAGCTTAAATTTTCAATTGTACACAAAGGCAAAAACTCATGAAACTAATTTTTGGGTGTTGGTATATACCAAATAAGGTTACAATGCAATACAAATGGCCCATTTTTCTCCAAGAATAAAATCAAATTCGTGCATGGTGTGGAATTTATTCCATAAGTGTAAAATTTGCATGATCATGGGAATTGTGTGATACTTACATCCAAGGGTCAGGATCTTTGTGGATTGAAATCAAGGGTGAGATTGAGAATGCACATGGGCAAGAAAGAGAGCAATGCACGAGTGTTTCATGATATCACAACAAATTTGCAAATTGTGCAAATTCTCTCCCACACTCTCTTCCCACGTGCCAAGGCTTGCATCTTTTCAACATTGCTTCATGAGATCATTTATAAGAGAATTAGGGTTTTAGAAAGGTTCAGATCGATCACATTTCACAGCTCTCAAGTTTTTGCTCATTTTTCATTTTCCTTCGAATCTTTCTCTACACTTGCTCTCTTCACAAACCAATCTCATATTCCTCAATCTTGAGAGCTCAGGATCACAAATCCATACATTGTTCAAGCTGATTCTCAAGATTCAACACCTTGCCATTTCAGAGCAGCAAGCTTCAAGCTCTTAGATCCAGCAATTTTCAAGGCTCTAGTTGCATTTATTTTGCAACTAAAGTGTATTTGGAGTGGATTGGTAGCTATTTCTTTGCTTCTAACAAGCTATTTTCAGATCTGCAACTCTCAGGTAAGCTCAAAATTCTCAGATCTAGAAATGAAAATAGAAGAGTGCATTATGATCTACTGATTATGCTGATGATTCTGCTTGTTTTAAATTCGAAAATGATGCATTATTGAGATTTGTGTGTTGATTTGAATTTTCATGGTGGAACCTGTTTCCTTTCGATCCAGTCTGTTCAGTGTTCATTTGAGATTTTAATGGCCATATTTGGATTCAGTGTGACTTAATGGTTTGATCTGGAGTGTTTTACATATTATTATTGAGTTTTGTTCATTATATGCATTTTCCGGTGCAGGAGCCCTAACTCCGGTCACCGGATTCTGGGCTGATGTTTGTTAGGGTTTGAACGAAGAAGAAGACTCATGAGCCCTTAGATCTTGTCATCTGGACGTCCATGGTTGTGCCACCTCATTTAATGAGACACTCCCCCTCACGTGTTTTTTTGTTTTATATTTTCATTCTGATTATTCCAAATGTCACGCACCCCATGATAATTAATGTGTGCCTTCACTCTTGTCCAATTGTTTTGCTGACTAGGATTAATGAGCTGACCATTTTGATACGTCCATTTGATCTCAAGGCCTGTGTTTTTTCTGATTTTATTTGAATATCCACCCTTATAATTGTGTGCTGCGCAGGACCCAGTGGGCCTGAATCACTATCCCCACCCCCTATGACTTGAGCCCAATTCAATTGAACTAGAATCCCTTCTATACGCACCCCTAGCTTCATCTTTCTTTTTATTTCTTTTTTTTATTTCATTTTATTTCAGTTTTAGTTTTTAATTTTTAAAAATAGTTCTAAGTTTCAAAAAATTATGAAAAAAAGCATGGAAGATCATTTGAGTTTTCTTTAATTTTTAATATTTTTATTTTCCATTTATTTCACTTTGACACGTGTAAATTAATTCTCCCATTTAATTAATTCATTTTAATTCCTTTTTAAGCATGCTGTCTTGTCCATATTCCATTTAGATCCTCATTTTGAATTTTTGATTGGTTCTTTTTGCTCTGGACTCTTAATAGAGTGTACTTTATGTGTGATTTTTGTTCTGATTTTTAGAATCTTTTTCAATTGGTTTTGGTATTTGACTTGTGAATGAAGTTTCTTAACCCTAGTTGATGTTTAACCCCTCATTTGACTTACATAGCTTCTGAATTTCTTCCTATCCTTTTGGCATGTTGTTATATCATGATTTAAGATCTCTTGTCCAAGGTTGTAGAATTTTTGGATGCATATTTGATTTGAATTTTTGCTCTTAACTTGTCCCATTTTGTTTCTTTTTGATCATAAGTCTTCTCTTTAGCTTAGAAGGGCACTTGTGCCAACTTCTTCATCTTATTTGGGGTCTCTTTAGGGCATGGATACCTTTCTGATCTTGGTTTGAGGTTTGTGTTTTGGAAATCTTGTAGTTGGTTTACCTTTGAAGTTCTTTCTTTCTTATGTACATCCACCTCACTGCTTTGCCTCTTTCTTCCCATAGTGTGATTGCTTAATCATATGTGTAAACAACCCAAATTTTCCCTCACTCATTTCATCATGGCTTGTGAATTTTCATTTGCATAAGTTCAATCATATCATCTTATATTACATTTTTGCTTCACTGCATTGGTTCAAAGTCATCTGCATCTAGGGTTTGTGATTTGAGCAATTCCTGAGCTATCTGAGCCACTCCAAAGGTCTTAAATCATCTCAAGAGGGTCCATGTATGTTCAAGCATCATATTATATCCTCCCAAGGTCAAGGAAGTCAAAGAATCACAAGAACTGGGAAAGGCATAGAAGCAGAGCCAGGCTTAACTTCACAGATGACCTAAAATTAGGGTTTTGGTTTCAGAGGCCATAACTCCAAATTTTTTGGTCATTATTGTTTCTATTGGTCTCTATATGTTATAAGGATCATACTTACCAATTTTCATGAAGAAATTCAATGGGGAAGGCATCTGATCAATATATGACTTCTTGAGCAAGTCAGTGCAAAATCAGGGCATCTGAGGCCCCCAATCATCCAACCAAAGGGTCTCCTCCATCATTTTGGGTGTATATGATCTTTATTTTATCTTATAAGAGTTTGTAAGTTCACAAAATTGAAGAATTTCAAGCCATTTGCAAAGTTGCCATTTTGGGAAAGTGACTTGTAATGCAAACTTGCCATTTTGGGAAAGTTTTTCAACCTCCTCTTTTTGATTCAAAAATGCTTCAAATGAAAAATTCTTGGTCATGAAAGTTTTAGATTGGATCCTCCCATTTTCAAAAAGTACAAGAACTTGATCTAATTCATTTTAGAACTCAAGTTATGGTTTGCCAAAGTTGGGAAAAATCACTTAATTTTCACTTTTGTGCCAAAGAGGAAACTTGCAAAAACACTTGCCAAAGCCAAATGTGACCTCTAATTAACTTCTAACCATCACACAAACATCATTCATGGTCCATAATTCAGAATTTCCCAAGGGATTTCTCATTTTTATGCCTTGAATTACAAGTCACCATAAGGCATTTCTCATGAATCTTCAAGAATGGAATTTTTGCAAAAGGAACTTCTAATGCTTAAATTAGTTGTTAAGTGATCTCAAAACATTATGGAAACTTCATGTGGTCCATTTTGCTGCAATTTGCCCAAGAATTCATAGGTTTCTTTGCCTTGGTTCATAAAGAATTCCAAAGAGGGAAAAGTTGCAAGAACCATGCTACCACTTGCCCTAGCCATTACAGCTGCACAAAAACAATCCAAAGGCCTTCCTTGATCCATGCTGAGCCCAGCCATGCCCATAATCTTCCTCTGACCCGAGCCATACCTCAAGTACACAAAGTCATGACTTTTTTCATTTTTGCCCATACCAATCAAACTGTGACATTACCAACCCTCTGCCCAATCAGAACTTAATATGTGGACCTCAAGGACTTGAAACATACACACACACACAAGCCAGCATCCTCCCATAAGCAAGGATTCACAAAAACTGCAAGTTTCCTTCCTCTCTTCGAAACTCCTCCCACAACCTTCACATTTCAATTTTCTCTTCACCAACAAGTCATACATCCTCCATAGAACCAAAATCCACCATTAAAACAGCCAAAAGCATCACATACACCAACTGCAAAACCTGCTATACCAGAACTCAAACTTCCAAATCAGCCACCATCAAAGGTTTTGAAGCACTCCATTGGTCTCAGGAGGTTCAGATGAGACTTTTTGCATTGAGGAAAGGCCAGAAGAGCTCACATTAGCATTTCATCATCTCAGGTAAGCTCAAGAATCAAATTTCTCAGAGCTTGTTTCTTTTGTTACAAATTGAAAATATATGCTATGCTGGTCATGTTGATGCTCTTATAATTAAAAATGGTGAAGAAATGAGTATTTTGTGGTCCTCTGAAATTTCACCCGTGAAATAGTTTGTTTCGATTCTCTTTGTCCTTGGGTTATAAATGATGTTTGAGGGTTGATTTGAATGGGGTTTGGGTAAAGGATCATTTCTATGTGGTTAATTTGATGGGGGGTGGCCTGTAGAGTGTTTTAAGGTTTTGGACACGCCGAAGAAGATGACCGGAGCTCCTCTCCGGTCACCTGAAAGTGATTAGGTCCTAACCCTAATTAATTTGCCAGTTTGCTTCGTGACCATTGGATGCGGATTAGGTTAACTTTTGAATGGTCCAGATTAAGTCATTTAGCCCTAATCCAGTTTTATTAATTTAATTAAATATAATTAGGTTAATTAACCTGAAACGAATCTCAGCCTTTAAAAGGCGCGCGCAGTCAACCTTTTTTTCTCCAGTTCAAATTTGGGCCTTTGGATCTGAATACTTTCCTTTTAATTCAATTTTATTTTCATTTTAATTCATTTTTCTTGCACATTTTATTTAAAATAGTAAAACACTTCTAAAAAATTTTATTTTTTGCATCATGTCTTAAAATATTTTTCTCATTCTGAAAATAATTTTTATTTTATTTTTTGTATAAAATTCGTATTTTTAAAATATTTAAATGTGTATTTTAATTAATTAATGAGAATTAATTACTTAAAATACCATTTAAGTTTCTAAAAATCACAAAAAAAATCACATTGCATCTTGATACATTTAGAAACATTATCAAACTCTTCACACAAATTTCTTTTTGGTTCTTGACCTATTTTGAAATTTTTCTTTGGAATTAGGGTTCTTAAAAGTCAATATTTTTGCCCTAACTTAGAAAAATCCCTTCTGCCTAACCATGAGGAGTTTGATGATGGTTCTTTTTGCATTGCATTCCTCATATCATTTAGTTTCTAGGATAAAATTGGTTTGAATTTATCTCTCATTTTCAATTTGTTGTGCATTTTCCCTTTTGAAGTTACTTAAAACCCAAGCTAACTTGAGAAAATCATAACTTCCATTAGGTTAAGATTTAGGTCTCCTCCTTTGGGCAGTGAACTTGTGTAGGGTTAGGGTTCCTTTGATCCTATTTTCAATTTTTTATCATGTCATTTGCTTCTGGTTTTGGATTTTGTATTGCATGTTATGCATAAACCCTAATTTTCACCTTCATTTGCATTCATCTCTCATATGCTTGCATACCTAAACTTGCCATGACATTTTGTGCATTCACATGACTTCTAAGACATCTTAGGACACATTAGAATCATGTTTGATCATTGCATCATCCATTTGCCATGTTTTGTATCCATTGCATTTCATAAGTTTCCATGGACTTTCATGCTTCATTTATGTCTCATTTGCATTCTCATCTTTTGTATGATCATCCACATCTCATGACATACATTTGCCTCATCTCTTTGCATCATTCATACCTTGATCATGCTTCTGGTTTTGGTTTGTATCATTGCATCTTTCTCATTTTCATTCCATTTCATTTTCTTGTTGCTAACTTTTCAGGTGGTAAGTGTTTGAGAAGTGAATTTGCCTTCACTTCTCACTATCTCTTCTCATCCCTTTTATGCATCTTTGATGCATTTTTTACTTGTGTATTAGAGTGAGCTTGCTCATTCATGCTCCTTCCTCTTTTTCTTCTTCAAGCAACTTATCTTCTTAAGTGAATTAAGTTGACTTGCTTCTTTCTGCTTCTCCTCCTTCCATCTTTGCTTCTTCCTTGGTGGCTTTTCTTGAAGATCTTCTTGCAAGCCTCATAAACCCTAGGAACAACCAAGCACGATCACAATTAGGGTTTTATTAGTCCCCCCATTAGTTTTACCTCTGTGTCATCTTTGTGTCTTCTCTTCTCACCTCTTAATCAAGGACTAAACCTTTAAGGTTTTAAGACTTTGTGATTAAGGTTATGCCTGTATCCTTCTATTAGGATGGAGTGTATAACTTTAATCCTAAGTTTTAAACCCTTGATGTGTTTAAATCCTTTAGTCAATTCACATAATAATCACTAAGACATCAAGCTTGTAACTTGGGCCTTGCATTAGGGTTAAGAAGGACTAACCCTAGTGTTAATGGACAAGTCCTCTTCAAGTTGTCTTACAAACCATAAAATTCACTTCTTAATCTTACCATTAACTAAAATCCACTTTAATAAAGGCTTTGTTTTGTCATGAGGTTAATCCCTAATCATGGATTAAGTTGAGGAGCCTTCCTCAGCTTAAATGTTCTCATCTATTATCCTTCTATTAGGATGGTGTAATGGGTTCATTGAATCCTTGATTATGGCTTAAACTCATTACTTAACACTAAACAAAAAAAAAACTCCAAAAAACATCTAAATAATTGCAAGTAGGTTAATGATCTTAATCCTACATCATGGTGATTAAGTGTGAGGTGTTTACTTCATGCTTAAGGTATTCTCATTACCCCTAATCAGAGGGAGGATGTGATGAGTTTACTAACCCTTGGTTTAGGCTTAAGCTCATTTTCTTATGACAGACTCCAAAAGCCATAAAAGATTAAAAACACAAAAACAAACAATAATCGTCTCCTCCGGGATTCTTTTCTCACCTCATTCACTCACAAACGAGAACTTGCTTCTTCCGTCTAATGCAAGATAGTTTGCACCTGAGCTAGACAGGTCATACACTTGAGCATAGGCAAGCAGGCAGTTCACAAGTCAATTTATCTTTCAGTCTCATTGAGTCGAACTACGGTGTTCTGACTTCCTCATTGCACGAGAGGATACGTAGGCATAACTTAACAGTTATCGAACAAAAGTCTCTGTATATTCCCCCCTCTTCCAGCATTATTCTTTAAGCCTCATAGTCTTGAGCTTTGTATTCTTTCCTTACACTGACACTCTCATATTTCACTTCACACTTCTCTTACACTAGCACCTGTACATCCTTTTTTTCAGCTCTTTTGCACACAAAATAGCACTGACACTACCCCTTTAAGCACAAATTTTCAAGCGTGGATCCCGTCGAGTACGACGGAAAATCTGGGTGCTAATACCTTCCCAGGTTGTAACCAACCCCCTTTCTCAGTTTCTCTGGTTCGCAACCGTCTTATCCATCTTTTCTTAGGTTTATGCAGCATTACCTTTCCTTCGGGATAAAAATGCCTAGCTGGCGACTCTATTCATTCTCTTCTCTTTCGCCGACCGTTCGCGTCTGTACCCCTCTTGGCCCTGTGTCATCAGGTGGAAGCGACAATATGCTCCCCTTTTCTTCATCTTTCTTGCTTCTTAAGCACTTCTTTTACTTGACTAGGGTTCTGGTCTTGTTCCTTGAGTTTGTGTTTTGTGTATCTTACCAAGTTTACTTTGCTTTGCCATGTGATTCATGTTGCCTCATATTGACTTGTGTGATTATTTTCTCATTCTTGTGACTTGCATTTGCATTGAGCATTTGTGTGTATGACTTCACTTCTGTTTGTATGATGATGGTATGACATTATGTTCATTTTGTTTTGCTTGTATGCTTGTGTTGCTAACCTTTTCAAGGGCTATGGTAAGTGAGAGGTGTGGATGTGATTCCCACATCTCCAAGTCTCATCTCTTCTCTTTTTATTCTTACTTGTACTAACCTTGTGATTGTTGGGCTTAGGCCTTACTTCCTCTTCTTCTATTCTTCTTTCTTCTTCTTCTCTTCTTTCTTTATTCTTTAGGATAGTAAACCTCACTAACCTAGGACTTCCCATGCATGACAACACTTAGGATTCATTAGTCCCCCATTAGACTTCTGCCTTTGTGATCATTTTGGTTTCTTTTCTCTTCTCATCTCAAAACCCTAAAGAAAACATCTAATAAAGTTTGAAGTGATACCTTGAGCAATAGCCTTATCCCATGAGATACTTGTAGTCTTCCCATCTTGGGATAGTACAAGCTTATCTTGTGATGCACAAGTCTGATCAAGATATCATCTTCACCAAGAAAAATCATAAAACACACTTCTTCACTGTAAATACAAAAACACTTAATAAGTTAATGAGTTAGTGAGCTTAGGCCCTAATCCCTGGGGTCAAGTTTTAGGGATATTCTCCTTACTTGAGTGTGCTTGTTCTATTATTCCATCTTGGAATGTAGTGACAAGTGCACATTCCATGGAAAAGAGCTTGAGTTCACTTCCTTGTGACACACTCATAAAAAGCTTCAAAAAAACACCAAACAAACAATGAGCGTCTTTCCTTCGGGAATTCTTTTCTCATCTCATTCGCTCCGTATGCGAACTTGCTCCTACTTGTCATTTTGCAAGACGGTTACATACTCGTCGTCCGAGCCTGCAACACCTGAGCATTGACATAGGCAGTTCAAGCCTTAAGACACAAGCAATCTTTTCCACCCCTAGTTAGGGGAACTATGGCGACTCTGATCCTCATTGTCCAGATGAGGTACGTAGGCAGCGGGGTAGGGTCCGTTCGAGCACAATCTTTATTTTCCCTACATTTTTCCTTTTCATTTCTTTTTCAGTTCCCTTTTCTTTTCTTTTTATTCAGTTCAGTTCATTTCCTTTGCAGCAGTTTTCATTTCTTCACCCTTTGAAACAGTTTCTTTGCAAGCGTGGATCCCGTGGGGTACGGCGGACGATCTGGGGTGCTAATACCTTCCCAGGTCGTAACCGACTCCCGAACTCAGTCTCTTTGGTTCGCAGGACCCGTGTCCTTCCTTTTCTTTTCTTCTGGTTTGTAAAGCATTACCATTCCCGTTCCTTCGGGATAAAATTGCCTGGCTGGCGACTCTATTCCTTTCCGCGCCACTTTCGCGTTTGTACCAGGATGGAAATCCGGGGAGCGACACGAAGGAACGAGAAAGGTAATGCTGCACAAACCTTAGGAAGAAGGAAATGACAAGGTCCTATGAACCAAAGATCTGGGTTCGGGAGTTGGTTACAAACTGGGAAGGTATTAGCACCCCAGACCGTCCGTCGTACCTGACGGGATCCACACTTGCTTGTTTTGTTTCAAAGGGTAAAAGAATATAACTGCCGCTGAACAAATGAACTGCTAACTGGAATGAGAATGGAAAAGGAATTGGAAAAAGAGAATGGAAAGAAATGGGGAAAATTTAGGGAAAATAAAGAATGTGATCGAACGGGCCTACCCCACTGCCTACGTACCTCATCGGGAAAATGAGGATCAGAGTCGACGTAGTTCACCTAACTAAGGAGGGAACTAATTATTTGTGTTTTTTTATGGCTGGAACTACGTATGTCTATGCTCAGGTGTTGCAGGCTCGTCTGGTACGAGTGCGTTTACTGTCTCGCATGCGATACAAGTCGTCGCGAGTTCGCGTTTAGAGTGAATGACGTGAGAAGAGAAGTTCCCGCAGTAAAGTCGCTTATTGTTTGATTTTTATTTTTATTTTTAAGAGTTTTGTATGAATTTGGCATAAGGAAGTGAATTCAAACTCTTTTCCATGGAATGTGTACTTGCTACTACATTCAAAGATGGAATTATAGAACAAGCACACCCAGCAAGGAGAATTTATCCAAGACTGGTTTCCAAGGATTAGGGTTTACGTTTACTAGCTTGCTGAACTTATTTAAGTGTTTTTTGTAGCTTTTGTGAAGAAGTATTTTTTTTTATGTTTTCTTTGTGAAACAACCCCTTGAAAAGACTTGTACATAATGCTAGACAAGCTTACACCATTCCAAGATGGAATGAATGCAAGTGCCCCACGGAATAAGGCTATACACAAGGGATCCTTTCATGCATTTATTAAGTCTTTTTTGATTTTGTTTGAAGATGAGAAGAGAAAGACTCAAGAGGAAAAGTTCAAAACTAATGGGGGACTAAGACACAACCCTAAGTTCTCTCATTATGCATAAAATATGGTCCTATGGTTAATGAGGCATTTAAACCTAAGGAGAATAAATAACAAGCTAGAATTCAACTTACTTCCTAAGGAAGTTAAGTTGAATCTAAAGAGAGAAAGGGAGCCCTATGAACAAAGTACCAAGGTTCTAAGGCAAGTCAAATAAATGCATAAAGGAATAAGAATGAAGTAATTACCTAATCTTCCCCCTACAAGACAAATATTAGTATGATGAATCAAAATGAACAGTTATTACATGATAAACTTCACAAACAATTCACACTATCCAAGGAAGAGATTAGTGAACTCCTAAGACAATTACCTAAGCCTAAGGCAACTTATAAGATGGTAACCTTAAAAAGTCAGTAGCTAAACTCAACTTAAGTATTTTAAAGCTACAAAAGTGAACCACTTCAAACTATACCCTAAAAGGAAGCTAAACCCTAATAAGAGTTAATGTGAAGTTACATGGAGAAACTTAAATGGTTAAGTATGCTAAACTTATATGAACCCTAAGGTGAATAGAAATTCTAGGGGCTAACACTTAATGAAAGTATCCTATGATGTCACACTAAGAGGGGATGAAGAGATCCAAGTGAAAGAGATCCAAACATTATGTGTAATGGTGTAAGAATGAGAAGAAATGAGTATTGAACTTCAAAGGAAAGGAAAAGACTTAAAATAAAACTCAAACATGAATAAAAAGATTTGAATTCCCCATACAAAAACCAGGGGCTTGAGGAAGTTTTAGAATGGAATTAGAACTCACAAATGACTTAAAAGTAAGGTGATATGGAAGCATTAAGAGTAAGGACACCAAAATGTTAAGTATGGAGCATTAAGAAAGCATATGACACTAAATAAAGCCTAAAGACTCATGACTTGAAATGAACACTTGAAAATGTGTATGAAACACTTATGAGATGTATGAAAAGGATTTAACATGCATAACATGGCCATAAAGTTGGTTTTGAGGGGTTAATATGGAGGATGAAGAAGAATTAGGTCAAAAGGAGGCAATGATGACTTATGACTTAAGCAAACCCATAAAATCAAAAGATAAAGACCTAATGAGGGTGCTCTACACTTAAGGACCTCTAATATGACCTACAAGACTCAGAATCAAGACCTTAGAACAATGGCATGAATGCCTTATTCAAATGGAGATGAAAGAAGCTTCTAAAAGGGACCAAAAAGGACACAGGGCTTAAGCAACTTGGGAAAAATATCAAATGACCTAGAAAAATTGTGAAATTTAACATTAGACCTCACAATCCAGAGAATGACATGTGTGCAAAAAATCTCATAAAAAATCCTAATTTTGAGTGGTGAAAGAATAAATAGAATGCAATTAGGGTTTGTATGAATTATGTGGAAGAATGGACTCAAAAGGACCCAAACAATGACCTAAAAATCCAGAGAAGAATATTTTGAGGAAGTTTATTGAACCATTAAGCGGATTTAAAAAGAATGGGACATTTATCATATGTGGTTTATGAGAACAAAAATATACAAAAAGGTTGGTCAGAAATGAAGAAAATAAAAGGGAAATTAATTGAAAAATTAATTCTAGACCAAAAATAAAAGAAAAATGAGAATAAAAAAATATTGAAAATTTCTAAAAATGAAGACAATTTGGTATGAATTTATTTGGGATTTTTCATGGCTTTTTGGTATTTTTTAAAATAGGAAACGAAAATGATATAAAATGTAAAAAAGAAATAAAATGAAATGAATAACATTGGGCCTGGGGGGTGCATTTAGTGAAGAAAACAACATGACTGGGCTTGGTTCAAACATGCTGGGGGTGTGAAGAGGAAACTGAAGACTTTGTGTTGACTTTAGGGCACGTGAATGGCACGAAATTTTTAATGTGCTGGCAACTTGATGGCCCTTGGATCATACACATCCAATGGCTGTGTTATAAACTTAGCTCCGGCCTAGGGTTACTATTCAGGTGACCGGAAGTGACCTCCGGTCATCTTCTCCAGTCACCCCTGGCTTAGGGTTTCTCCAATTCTTCATGAAAATGAAATCTAAAACCATAACAATGCTTGCCTCACTTCACTGATCAAGAATCTACCTTCATAATCCATTTAGGGTTCCTAAAATAGCCAAATCGAAGATAAACAAATTGACCTATGAAACTGAAACTACACACCTAGGGTGTCTATCAACTAGCCAGATATTCCAATGCTCCTATTGAGCTCTACAACACATGAAACAATCAAGAAATGTACAATTCTGGATAGTGAATTTTTAGGACATACCTGAATTGCAGAGTGATTAATGTGTTGCTAGAAGACCATAGGTGAGGCTCCTTAGAATGCTTGAGCTTTCTCTAATGCAACAAAAGTGAAATAAACACTCTGTGATGCATGGATCTTGAGAGATTGATGAAAATGCAGTGAAGCTCTTTAATTGTGAAGTGAGGATCCTTGGCAATTTAAGATGATCAAGCCATGGAAATGGATCTAGACATGATGCTGATGATGAATTGGAGTAGAGGGAAGCAAGATTATGGCAATTTGAAAAGCTTGAATTCAAATTGCAGTGAAGATCAACAATGATGCAGTATGTGATTCTTGAAGAATAAAACTGTGCAATGCTTGATGATTGATCTTGAGATGATGAAGATGATCAATGGATGAAGAATGGACCTAAATCAATGGTGATAAAGCTTGCTCGAATCCATTTGCAGTGGGAGAATTCAGAGAGAACTCTTTGCAATTCTTGGTGATTTTGATCAAAATGAAGCTGAACCTGGCACTGAGGTGAAGACCTTGCTTTATAGAACTCTTAACCATGGTTAATCATCCCTTGAGTTAACTGAGTGAGTGAAGTTAAATTGAGTGAGGCAGTTATGGCAGTTATGCCAACTGTAACATCCAGAAGCTTCTACTCGAGCTGGATCATATGTTGCAAGCTTCATGAAGTTTATGATGGGGATCAAAGCATGGAAATGAGTAGCATGATCATCTAGCTATAACTTGCAGTGCATTGTGATTTAGCATAAGTTTCATGAGGTGCATAGGAAGAAGCATAGTCTAGCAAGTATTCTAATGCAGCCTGATGTGGAGTGCATGGCAATGGTGTGAAGATGCATTCATGAGATCATATCCTCTTAGAGCAATGCATTTGATATGAATGTGATGAATAATGTCAATGAAAGTGAACTGAAATGCAGCTTGGTACAATGCCTTCTCATCCAAGAAAAAAATTGAGAATCAAGACTTTCAATGTAAGATTTCTTCCATCTCAAGGAATCAATTCCAATGATTCTTGGACTCAAATTGAAGTGGAGGGATCATAGAACAAGTTTGGTGTTTGGGCCATAATGAATGATGGCCTCTAGTCATCTCGAAATGACCATTGCATAGCATGTCACAAGGATGCACATTGGCATGAACAAATTTGGCATGCCTTGTGCTCATGGGCCTATGGCTGGCTAGTTGCAACCTCTCCACTTTTACCTTCAAATAGCCCAAGAAGACTTGCTCAAATGAAAAATCTTTGAACACCAATATTGTAGGGATCACATTAAGGAACAACTTTGTAGTTCACCAAAAATTGATTTGAAGTGTTTTTGACCAAGAAAGATGGCTTGAGATATGACCATCCACCTGTTTGATGATATGCCAGGCAGGGCGCGCGCTAGCCTGCCAATTGCCTCGCCCATGGCCTAGTTTTGCCCTAGTTTGCTTCAACTTTGCAAGATCATATCTCTCTCATTTTTTTTATGATATGGGTGAGTTCCACCCATGGATTTGAAGCTCAAGATGCCCTATTTAATTGACTCAAAGTAGAATTTTAATATCCCTCATATTTTGGGAGAAGGCCTATCTCAAAGATGCTGCAAAAATTGCCAAAACTTGCCATTTTTGGAAACCCTAATTTTCCAAAAATGGTAAGTTTTGGTTTTCCTTATTTCTCTTGATTCCTCCATCATTTCTTGATCAAATTTGAAACATAGGATCCTTGTAACCCTAATTTGATGATTTTGATCTCAAAAAGTCAGGAGTTGACTTTTTCTTCAACATAGTTGACTTTTCCCCAAATCCTTGATTTGCAATCATCTGACCAATTGAACCTCTTCCATAATGAATTTGTAAATGAAATTTGAACCCTAGGCAGTTGTCATCATATGTAAGAAGATGAAATCCACTTTGAATCAAAACTTCATGTAGAATCCCAGTAGAAATGAAACCCTAATTTGGCCTTTTTTATCAGAAGATGTTGCACTACTTGCCTTCTTTGATCAAACCAAATCTTTCCATGGCTTGTGGCTTCAAATGAGAGCTTGTGGGATGTTGTGAACCCCTTGCACAATGTTGAGAAGCTTTGTGACCCCTTGATTACCTTTGTATAACCTTCAGTTGCTCCAATCATTGATCATATACCTATGCCTCAACTATGCTACACATGATGCAATGTTTTTGATTATCTTATGAACTTATGTATGAGAAATGCTATGCAAAATGTTGAGGAAATGAGAGGGAAAATTTTGAGGTATTACAGCTGCCCCTATTCAATCATCTGCAGGCCTGAACAAATAATTGCAAGAGCTTTTAGACGTTCACGGTATGGAGTGATTGAATACTCGAATAAAAATCCGGAAATTTGAACTCAGTGGATAATAGAAATGCCATCTGCCTTTTATTTATTTTTCTTTTGTTTCGACCTCTGAATAGGTAACGGAAATAGAACTAGGTGGAATAGAATTATTGCAATAACCTGCAATGTGACTGCTGAGCGAATCAAGCCACAAAGAGGATGCCTGTTGGCGAAATAGGGCTTAACGAGACCGTTAGCAAAACAGAACTTGACAATGTGACTGTTGAGCGAATCAAAGCCACAAAGAAAACACGCGACTGCTGAGCAAATCAAGCCACGAAAATTGCCTGTTGGCGAAACATGGCTTAAAAAAAACGAGACCGTTAGCGAAACTGAACTCGACAATGTGACTGCTGAGCGAATCAAGCCACAAAGAAAACACGCGACTGCTGAGTGAATCAAGCCACGGAAGGTGCTTGTTGGCGAAACAGGGCTTAACGAGACCATTAGCGGAATGGAACTCGACAATGTGACTGTTGAGCAAATTAAGCCACAAAGAAAACACACGACTGCTAAGTGAATCAAGCCACGGAAGGTGCCTATTGGCGAAACAGGGCTTAACGAGATCATTAGCGGAATGGGACTCGACAATGTGACTGCTGAGCGAATCAAGCCACAAAGAAAACACGCAACTGCTGAGCGAATCAAGCCACGGAAATAAATGACAAACATTGACTTGAAAAGACAAAAATGCCTGGCAAATGGTATAAGTATCTTCTGTGGGGAGTACTTCAGGTTGAGAAGATGTTATAGGTTGTATGTAATGCACCTCAAAACTGGCCCATGCTGGCATACATATGTTTGAATTTATGGCGTAATGCTCCATGATAATGGAAATGGTACGCTTTAGAGGATGCAAATGCAATAGTGACTATGCGTATGCAAATGCAAAATATCTCCCAGAAGGAGACTGCAAGTATCCTAGATGGCTTGACTAGGAGGAACTGATGATCACTGCATTGATCTTGTTAGTCCTGGTGAGGAGGAAACAACTTTGCGGGGAATGTTGTTAATGATACGCCGACTCTGAAATTCCGCCTTTGCCAAAAATAAATTGGACTTTGAATTTGGAGAGCCAAGACCCTGCTGGAGATGGTCTCTCCTTGAACTTTGGTGGGGAAGTGAAGACCTCTTGATTTGGCTGGGAACCATAGGCAAGGTACTGCTGAGGAAGCAACCTGCTGGGAGAGGAAAGACACTCCTTGCACTGCCGGGGATTGCCCTTGTGTTGAAAGAAAACTTCTTCTTGGGGAGGACAAACATCTCTTGCATTACCGCTAGGGAAGAATTTTAACTTCACTTCTACTGGGGATAACAAGAGACACACGGGAAAGCACATGTTCTTGCTCTAGTATGCTATTGAAATATTCCTCCTGGAAGTCTGCTTTAGCTCTGTTAGCAACACATACACCTGTACCTGCGTAAACACAACTGATAGTGCCTGCAACAAGGAGAATTAGTTTGGACCTGTATGCCTCAGGTTCATAGCACGAATCATCACCCTGGCCTCTTAACACCCTTTTTAGAGTTGTATTAAATGTTTCTGTCCTCCTGTATGAGTTAGAAAGCATTCAAATGTTCACAACATAATATAAACAACAATTTGCTGGACGTTTTTGCAATCAAACAATGCTAGATGAAAAACAAAACAAAAATAAAATGGTCATAAGTTGACTGGACTTGAATTTTATTGATTTGGAACATGGCCATGAATATGCATTACATCGAGAAACAATTACCTGGAAAGAGGGAATCACCCAAAAAGGAAAACAGACCCTCCTATTGGAAATGTGAAAAGTGGATCTCATCAAGTTTCGACCCGACTATAACTTGTATATCTTCAAGATTATCCGCTTGCTCCGCCTCTTGAGAAAGGTGATTGAACTGGTCTTCAGCCCTTAGCATAACCTTAGTTACAGATGGATTAAGAATTTCACAGATTTCATTCGTTCGTGTTAGTCCCTCTTTTGCATGGATCGCCCTTTCGGGTTTTCAATCCACAGGGATACCCTTTTTTGCCTGAGCTGTCCGATGTGGCTTTTCAACTCAGCGGGTGTACATTTTTTTCAAGATTTCCCTAATTTTTGTATGAGTCTTTTATTTTGTTTTTGGCTCGCTGGGATGCCCATTTTTGCCTGGATCTTTATTCTGTTTTTATCCAGCGGGTCTTTTACACGAAGTATTTTCTTACTGCGTGTGCGTTGACAGGGGAATGGAAGTCTTCTCCATCCATGGTTGTTAGCATCAAGGCTCCACCTGAGAAAACCTTTTTAACCACGAATGGTCCTTCATAATTGGGTGTCCACTTGCCCCTGTGATCGTTAAGAGGAGGAAGAATCCTTTTCAGCACCAGGTCGCCTGGTATATACCTTTGAGGCCGTACCTTTTTGTCGAACGCCTGTTTCATCCGCCGCTGATACAACTATCCATGGCATACAACTGTTAGGTGTTTCTCTTCAATGAGGCTCAGTTGATTGTACCTGGATCGGAGCCACTCAGCTTCATCTAGCTTAATGTCCATCATTAACCTCAACAAGGGGATATCTACTTCAATTGGTAGGACTGCCTCCATACCATATACCAATGAGAACGGGGATGCCCCTGTTGAGGTACGCACTGACGTTTTGTACCCATGTAACGCGAATGGTAGCATCTCATGCCAGTCTTTGTAGGTCACAACCATCTTCTGCACGATCTTCTTGATGTTCTTGTTGGCCGCCTCGACGACGCCGTTCATCTTTGGGCGATATGGAGAGGAGTTGTGATGCTCTATTTTGAAATCCCAACATAAGTCAGCCATCATATTGTTGTTGAGGTTAGAACCATTATCAGTAATGATTATTTCGGGAATTCCATACCGGCAAATGATATCTCTTTTAATAAACCGGCCTACCACTTGTTTAGTAACGTTGGCATAAGACGCCGCTTCAACCCACTTCGTGAAATAGTTCATAGCAACCAGGATGAAGCGGTGATTGTTGGAAGCTGTCAGCTCGATCTTGCCAATCATATCAATGCCCCACATGGCGAACGGCCACAGTGAAGACATGACACTCAATGAATTCAGAGGCACATGGACCTTATCGGCATAAATCTGACACTTGTGACATTTACGGGAGTATTTACAACAACCGGATTCCATGGTGATCCAATAATATCCTGATCTCAACAATTTATTGGCCATAGCATGTCCTCCGGCATGGGTACCGAAGGAGCCTTCATGAACTTCTTGCATCAACAGGTCTGCTTCGTGTCTATCCACGCATCTGAGCAGAACCATGTCGAAGTTTCGCTTGTATAACACACCATCTTGATTCAAAAAGAAACCATTTGCTAGTCTTCTGAGGGTCTTCTTGTCTTTACTAGATGCCCCAGTCGGGTAATCTTGAGTCTTCAAGAAGGGCTTGATATCATGATACCAAGGTTTGTTATCTTCACCACTGTCAACTGCAAAGACATATGCAGGTCTTTCAAGACGAGAGACCATGATTTGACACACGAAATTCTCTTGACAAACTTTAATCATAGATGACAAAGTTTCTAGAGCATCAACGAACTGATTCTCATCTCGAGGAATATAACTCAGCTTGACTTTGGTGAAGAAAGTTAGCAGCCTCTTGGTATAATCTCTATAAGGAACCAAGTGAGGTTGATGAACTAACCATTTTCCATTGACTTGGTTTACAACCAGAGTAGAATCTCCGAAGATCTCGAGGTTCTTGATCCGCAAGTCAATTGCCTCTTTAACTCCCATGATACAGGCCTCATACTCGGCTTCATTGTTGGTACATTTGAAAGTCAACCGAGCAGTGAAAGGCATATGGACACCCTCTTGTGAGATAATGACAACACCTACTCCGCTTTCGTTTACGTTCACAACTCCGTCAAACATCAGCTTCCATTTGGATTCAGGATCTGGCCCCTCCTCTGGAAGTGGTTCTTCACAGTCTTTCATCTTGAGGAACATGATGTCCTCATCCGGAAACTCGACTTCATGGGTTGATAATCGTCAATTGGCTGTTGAGCCAGGTATTCTGACAATAAGCTCCCTTTTATTGCTTTTTGCAAAGTGTAATGGATATCATACTCCATTAGAATCATCTGCCATCGGTGTACCCTTCCTGTTAGAGCTGGCTTCTCGAAGATATATTTCAAAGGATCCATTTTGGAGATTAGGAGAGTGGTGTGAGTTAGCATGTACTGTCTTAGTCGTCGAGCAGCCCATGCCAAAGTGCAGCAAGTTTTCTCAAGTAGTGAGTAACGTGTCTCACAATCGGTAAACTTTTTGCTAAGGTAATAAATGGCGTGTTCTTTTTGACCAGACTCGTCATGCTGACCTAACACACACCCATTGATCCTTCGAGCACATTAAGATACATGATCAAGGGTCTCCCTGGCACTGGAGGTATGAGAATTGGAGGTTCTAGCAGGTACTCCTTGATTCGGTCAAAGGCTTGCTGACAGTCTTCATTCCATTTGATGGCCTGATTCTTCCTCAGAAGTTTAAAGATGGGCTCACATGTGGCTGTTAGGTGAGAAATAAACCGCGCAATGTAGTTTAGTCTCCCTAAGAAACCACGCACCTGCTTTTCAGTCTTTGGCTCGGGCATCTCTTGGATGACTTTTACTTTGGCTAGATCAACCTTAATTCCCCGCTCACTAACAATAAAGCCCAGTAGCTTACCGAAACGGACCCCAAAGGTGCACTTGTTCGGATTCAACCTTAATCTGAACTTCCGGAGTCTGTCAAACAACTTTGCTAGATTGACCAAGTGCTCTTCTTCTGTTTGGGATTTTGCTATCATATCATCAACATAAACCTCAATTTCATGATGAATCATGTCGTGAAATAGCGTCACCATTGCCTGTTGGTTTGTGGCTCCAGCATTCTTAAGACCAAACGGCATGACCTTGTAACAGAAGGTTCCCTAAGGCGTGATGAAGGTAATATTTTCCATATCATCGGGAGACATCTTAATATGATTATAACCTGAAAACTCGTCCATGAAAGAGAACACAAAAAATTGAGCAGTATTATCAACAAGCACATCTATGTGAGGTAGATGGAAGTCATCTTTAGGGCTGGCCCTGTTCAAATCCCTGTAGTCTACACACATCCTGACTTTACCGTCCTTTTTAGGGACTGGCACAATATTAGCAACCCATGGAGGGTAACTAGTCAAAGCCAAGAAACCAGCATCAAATTGTTTCTATACTTCTTCTTTGATCTTGATTTCCATATCAGGGCGTGTGCGTCTCAGCTTTTGCTTCACTGGCGGACAATCTTCTCTCAAAGGCAACTTGTGTACCATAATGTCAGTGTCTAAACCAGGCATGTCTTGGTAAGACCAGGTGAAGACATCATCATATTCTCAAAGCATGGCGATTAGACGAATCTTGATATATTCTTCTAATGCGGCCCGATCTTCACTTCTTTCTTGTCTTCTTTGGTACCCAGTGTCGCTCCCTGAATTTCCATCCTGGTACAAATGCAAAAGTGGCACGGAAAAGGTTAGAGTCGCCAACCATGCATTTTTATCCCGAAGGAACGGGAATGGTAATGCTACACAAACCAAGGAAAAGAAGAGGAAGGACAAAGGTCCTGCGAACCAAAGAATCTGGGTTCGGGAGTCAGTTACGACCTAGGAAGGTATTAGCACCCCAGATCGTCCGCCGTACCCGACAAGATCCACACTTGCAAAGAAATCTGTTTCAAAGGGTGAAGAAATGAAAGCTACTGCAAAAAGAAAATGAACTGGATAAAAGAAAAGAAAGGGGGAAAATATAGGGAAAATAAAAGAGTGTGCTCGAACGGGCCCTACCCCGCTGCCTACGTACCTCATCTAGACAATGAGGATCAGAGTCGCCATAGTTTGACTAACTACTTTTGTTTATTTTGGATTTTTTAGTTGAACAATGTTAAATTCACGTTCTACCATCTGCTCGACCTTTGGAGACTCACACACCTGGAGTAGAAGGAATTAACATGCTCTTATGAAAAGAAAACAAAGAGTTTGATTTGTGTTTTAGGAGTACTCATGCAAAAAAGGTAGTCCTAGACGGGGGAACTGTGCTACCTAAGTTAACATGCAAACGAGAGACTATACAAAGCCTAACAATCATATGGAGAAACAATCGCATCACACAAATAAGCAAACAAGCTCGAGGAGTATCCACATCACTCGAGTAGAAAACATCCACCTGTGGATTATGTCTTCACAATGGCAAAGAGAGGGCCTAGCAACGGTATAGAGGATCGAAGCAGGACAAAAGTAGGGGCGACACCTAACCACGATATCAAGGATCAGGCAGGATGGGTACACGAAGCAAGGAGATCTCCTCGAGCTCGTGACCGTGGAAAAGGAGTATGTCTATACATGGTATCATATCCCCAAGTAAGAATAGAATGGGGGAAATATCACGTGCGTACGAGCACAAAGCGTCAACATCAACGGATGTGAGCTACACAAAGTGTGGGGATCTAGAAAGTGAGATCCTCTTCCACAGACTGACCGGACAAGAGCAAGATGGACTTTATCCAAAAGCATCAACACGAAGTGCGAGCTAATGAAAGACTCAATGATAGTGCGGGGCTGATTACGAGCCCTTTTCGCTTGCCTTCTTCGAGGTCTTATCAAGGGGAATGGGGATGGGGCGCCTCTTTTGAGGTCTTTACACAAATGTAAACAAACACATACAGAGCCTCTGAAGGAGGACTTCCAGAAAATGCCCACCAAAAAGAAACGGTCGGGACTCCAGCCTATGTAAGCGATAAAAAGCGGAAATAGTAAATCAGATAAGAAATTATACCGTGCGGATGTAAATCTGAAGTACCAACAAGCTAAACAGAAAATAGAAACCCAGAGGTCCGCTCGAACAAGCTAGGATCCACAAACAAAGCAAGTCAGACATCGCATTTCCCATATAAGCTCAAGTCATTGGAGTGAAAATAAATCACTCAAGATGTGAAAATCGGATGCGACCGCACAAATGCTCTGCATACAACACAATCCAGACAAAACAACGACACAAAATATTATTTGAAACTAAACGGTATCCCAAAAATAAAGTGGAATACCAATCAAGCGACCGTCATCAAGATCCTTGCGAGAACCTTACATGAACTCAACAAACGTATTAGAAACCAAAAAGAGGTGCAACCGGAAGTTGCACCTATGCCTCAAAACTCAAAATCAAGTAGAAAGATGAGCATACGAGTCGTGGACATGCATTGAAATGTATGTTTCAAAACGGGGCAGCACCTATGCACTAATATAAACATGCAAACTTAAATCAGAATCAAGCAAATTTACATGCAATGAATGAAAAATGATCAACAAACATAAGTACAAGTCAAATAAAGATCAATGCATCAAAATCGCACCAAACAAGACTTAAAAAGCCTTAAAACAGAAAAAACGCGTCAAAAATCACCGACTCGTAATTGAACGAAAATCACATGGTAACTTGTAAACGTGCCAACGGATTCAAATATGCAATCGGTTTTTGAAAATTCCGCTCGGAAGTGAGACTTTTTTGGCCAATTTCGTCGGCTGGCAGTAGCGAAATAGCCGAAAAAAATTGTCCTAAATCGACTAAAAAGTTTACCAATGGCTCCGGAATAATCAACAAAGTCAATTTACACTATTCACATTCGCAAAAACGCCTACGGTTAGGAAGTTTTGACCAAAACAATTTCTCGACACGCGACACATGAACAACATCAACAATTAAGCCTCAACCTATCCTATTTCGAATTTACACATTGAAACAAGCATGAATTCAAAAGTCAAGCACTTCAATCAATATCAAGTCAAAATAATGAGCTCTCCTAGGAACTTTGTCAAACACCTTACATGCACCGATTATTCTATGTCAATTTTAACAAGCATTTCCACTTATGCACCACAACAATTATTATAATCAACTAAACAAACATCAATCCAAAATAAACAACCAAATAAATAATTAATGCACATAATCTCCACAAGATTAATTCTACTTGAAAATTCATTTCAAGAAACGATTCAACAATTATTCATGAATTAAAGTTTAAGAAGCTTACCGAATGAAGAATCGACGAAGAAATTGCGAATCCGGAGAAAGTGAGACGCGATCGTGAACGGAGGATGCTGGTGGCGGAAAATGGTGGTCGCGCGGTGGCGGAGTTGACCGGAGGTGGTGGTTCGTGGTGGTTCGGCTACCGGAATCTTGATCGGAATTGTTGTGTTCTTGAGTTCTTGATGAAGTTGTTGTTGTGTTCTTGAGAAAGAGTTGAGAGAATGAACTTTGATTATTTAGATAGAGTTTTTGAGAGTTTTTGGTGTTTGTAAATTGTGATTGAAGTTATGAGACAAATTGTGGGTCAAAAGAATATATAGTGGAGTGTAAAATGAAAGGCAAAAGGTAGAATTTCGGCTTAAGTGAAAATAACAATATCTTCGAGAAACTTTTTTTACTCTGAGCCTTCCACAACATCCTCCGCCTCTGAATCACGGTTGCAACACAAAAATAACGGACATCATACGATCAAAATCAAGTGCGATCGATACGTTTAAGCTGCAAGACCTCACTGAATAAGTTGTTTTTTTGGCTTATTTGGTGTCAGCTGCTTGAAAATGTAATGAGGTCAACCTTTTCGGAGCATAATCTTGACTCGACTTTGTCATCAAAGTTGTAGATCTATGAGTCAGTGACCTCGTGTTAAAATGTGAGCTTAACCGGACAAACGACGAGGGAGATATGAATTTTCTCGTGAAACCACTTTCAGCTTTTTTCTTCGGTTCAGCACTTCAGTTTTATGAAATAAATCAAAACGACAATCTTCGGAGCACCGTTCGAACTCATGTTTGTCTTTGAACTTGAAGAGGATAAAATTTGTGAACCAACGCTTTTAGAACGAATGCAATCCGATGAAAATTGACCGAGTTATGAATTTTACAAAATCTGACAGACAGTGCACGACACCAAAGAACCCCACTGGTAATTTGCATTTTCGGGATCCTTCCACTCGGACCTAACCCAAACTGAATTCAAGGAATAATGGTAACATCTAAACTGAATTTTAGGCACCGGAAAGACGTCAATCCGATGAACGAGCTGAGAGTAATGAATTTTTTAGTGTTGAAAGCTCACTGGTCCAACACTGTTTTTCACTATATCGACTCTGAAAACTCGCACATTTGGAGATCTTCTTCAAAGAATTAGTTCTCAGACAAAACCCGGAAGTTGGAAAGGATATCAAGACAGAACTTTTGGAATATGAATCTCTCATAAATCTTGATCCAATCAGAAGTTACGAACTCTTGAATACCGCTAGCACAGTTAATCGACGAAACTGAAATTTTAGAAACAAATAACTCCCGCCACTTTCCTTGATGAATTGGCCTCCGAGCCAAACACGAAAGTTGTAGAGAATACCGAAACGAATCTCACCACTGAATTTCAGGCCAATTTTTTTTTTCTGGAGAGAGTTACAACCTTTGCAAACTGCACCGTAAAACTGATATTATGCTTAAACTGCTCTGAATCAACCGAGAACTTTGGCTTCCTTTTGAGATTCTTATGCACGTGCCACATGAAGAAATAAAGGTCCGTCGCAACCTGTGAAAGCTCAATGGAGATGTATGTTCATGTATGTTTATTATGCAATTATGATCTAAATGCAATGCAATGTATGTAAGGATATGCTAAACGACATGAAAATGAGAGGGCAAATTTTGGGGTGTTACACCCAGGTTTATTACTTCGATGGCCTCTTCATGTGGCTGAATCATCTTTTCCTTCTGTTTCAGCAATCTGGCTAACTCATCAGGTAGTTCGCAATCTTCTTCACCTTCCTCATCGGCTTGGTAAATCGGATTGTCAAAGTCATACTTAGCCATAGCAGGGTCATCATTGATAAGATCCGATGACGAGCACCTGCATGAATGGTGATTCATGCAAGGCTTTAGAAAGAGTTTGAGAAAATGAGAAACATTTCCACTTTAAAACTTTTCTTTCTTTTTTTGAAAAACAAAAGCAAAAAATGAAAGACAAGGAACAACATGGATGAATGCGAAAGGTCAGCTTTATTAATGATTATGTATTGTGTTAGGAACAAAAGAACCATTACAATAAGCTACTATGCCCCGAGAAAGACATAGTGCTTGAGTACATGAAAGACAAAAGCAAAAAAATCATTACTCTTCAAAGGAGGTGACTGATATAAGCCTTTCAGACGACCAATTGCTGAGCTGAGTCTTTGGAGCACAAGGTCTGATCCACTCATCTAGGTTACAATCACTATCAACCGTGTCTTCCTGCACGACATTGATGCTTCCATAATCCACCATTCCCGCACTCGTGAAGGTAATCGGGCCTTGACGACCTCTAGCGCTCCGTTCAAATGATGACTGCCCAGGATGGTAGCCAACACCAAACATATCCTTCTTTTTTGACACTTCTACCGGACTGCCCCAGCCTTCCCGTGTTCCTGATTCCACTACCTTCAAAGCTTGCTTATAAGAAGTTATGGAAACCCCCTTCTTTGATTCTTCAGAAGAAGCTACTGACGAAGATGCCACACCAATCTTCAGGGGCTCAAAAGCCTGACATGGAGTCTCTACAATCTCACTATCCATCTCCACATATTTGAATGAAACCAAAAGACTGATTAAGATATCCTCTTCCCCACAGACTGTTACAATTTGTCCTTCCCAGCAAACAACTATATACAGGTTGTATGTCCATTACATAGAATGTGGCGTTAAAGATTTGTGGACCCACTTTGATTGGCAATTCTACCTCCCCAAAAACGGACCTTCTCGATCCATCGAAAGCTTGAACTACCAGGTTACTGGGCTTCAAAATCACTCCGTCATAATCCAACTTCATCAATGCCTTCTTGGGAAGAACATTCAGGGATGATCTGGTATCCACCAACACATGAGACAACATTGCACCTTTACATTCTAAGGAAATATGCAATGCCCGATTGTGAGCACAACCCTCCGAGGTTAAATCCATGTCTATAAAGCCCAATCCATGACTGGCATTGACACTAGATACCACCGTCTCCAATTGGTTCACCAAGATATCCTGAGGTACATAAGCTTTATTCAGGATGTTCAAGAGAGCCTTTCGGTGGGAGTCAAAACACATTAATAAGGACAAAATAGAGATCTTGGATGGAGTTTGTTGCAAATGGTCCACAATCTTGTAATCACTCTTTTTGATGATTCTCAAGAACTCCTCAGCCTCTTTATCAAATGTAATGTCTGGGTCCACTGCTGGTGTGGGTTCATTACCAGTCATTGGATGCTTCCCTCTAGCTTTAGCCCGGGCTTCTGCAGTGTCTCAGGGTGGTATCACACTGTTTCTCAGTGTTTCTGGCACAAACAACCTCCCACTCCTAGTAAAGCCTCCTACTCCAACATTTTCTACTTGAGCTGAAAACGTACTAGAAGTTGCCAATTCTTGCTTCTGGCCGTTACAATATACCTCACCACCATAATGCCAAGGAATGGCTTTATCACTTTGATACATTACTAGCCCTGCATTGGTGATAGTTATCAGTGCTATTCTGGCTTGCGGAGGAACTTGAGATGGGTCATAGAAAATGGTTATTGTAGAGACTTCTCTTTCTTTCATAACTTTGTCAAACTGTAAAACCCCTTCATTAATCATGCTTTGAATCCCCTTTTTTAACTTCTCACAACTATCTGGAGCTATAACACACCTTGGACAATCGTTTTCATAACCTGGAAAAACACCCCCCTGGGCCAAACAAACTTTGACAACACTCAACGGAGTTTGCAGGTCATGGACATCACACACCAAATTCAGATCCTCTCCATCATTAATTGCCCCAACTGTACCTCCATGAGGAGGCATGGGGTTTTGTATCACGTTTGGAGTAGGAGCGAATGTAATCGCTTTAGAATCTACCAGGTCTTGGACTACATACTTTAAGGCTTTACAATTTTTTGTGGTATGTACGGGAGCTCCGGAATGAAGTTCGCATCGGGAATTCGTATCATAACCTTTAGGGAAATGCCCCGGCTCCGGGGGCTGCAAAGTTCTGAGCTGAACCATCTGGAGTTGGAGGAGATTCTTCAAAAGCTGAGAATAGGACATAGGTGGAGTTTCAAACTGTCTTTCTCTGGTCTTCTGGGGATAATATGGACGAGAGGCTCTTTGTTGATACCCTTGTTGGCGTTGCTGCGGCGGTTGTTAGACTTGTTGTTGAACAGGATGAGCTGAGATAGTGACAGGGGCCACTTGCTGATAAACACCTTTGTTACCTCCGCTTCTCTGTGCATACACTGCCCCAGTCCCTCCTTCTCTCCTCTTCGGGAAGGGTTTCTTAACACCAGAAGTTGAAGCGCCCCCATTCTGAATCTTCCCTTGCTTGATCCAGCTCTCTATCCTTTCGCCGGTTAAGATACTATCTGAAAATCCGTTTGAGGAACATTCAGCCAACCTTTTCATAAAGTGCTCCGGAAGAGTATCCATGAAAAGGTCCACCATCTCTCTTTCTAGTAGCAGTGGTTGCACCCTAGCGACAACTTTACGCCATCTCTGTGCGTAATCTTTGAAGCTCTCCGAGTTCTTTTGAGTCAGACTTTGGAACTGAGTGCGACTGGGCGCCATGTCAATGTTATACTGAGATTGTTTAAGGAATGCTTCTCCCAATTCCTTCCAGCTTCTCTCTAACTTCATATACCATTCCAAGGATCCTCCGGAGAGACTATCTTGGAGATAGTACATCCAAAGCTTCCCATCCCTAGTATAGGCGACAATCTTTCGGTAGAACGCCTGCAGGTGAATTTTGGGGCAGGAGTTACCGTTATACTTGTCGAAAGTAGGTGGCCTGAACTTGTGAGGAATGACCACCCCAGGGACTAGGCCCATGTCAGATACATCTATCCCCAGAGTGTCTTTACACTCAAGGGCTTTAACCTTCTCAGCTAGTAGCAAAAAGTCCTGGAAATTTCCTTCCGCACTAAATCCCATATCATTGTTAAAGGGGGAAAACTGACCCTCTTGTCTGTCTTGCACAGGGATGAAGGTTGTACCGGGTTCTGGAACTGGAGGTCCACCTGGGCCATTGTTGGTGTTGGGAGGATTCACTTGTACTTCTGGAGTGACTACAGGAGGATCAGTCTGAGGAGGGTTGAATCCCTGGATTGCAGTCCTCAAATCTTGTTTTCCTTGGGCCATCCCTTGCATCATGACCATGAATTCGCCCATCCTAGTGCGGAGTTCGTTGAGCTCAGTTTGCATAGCGTCCATGACTGTCCTCTGGTTGTTGCGTGTTGCGTAACGATGGGGAATGTTCTGTCTGAAGTGTCGGGTCTTGGCAGCTCGTGCAATCTTTGCCTAAAACGCATATAAGTTAAGCAACCTGTAGAAAACCTGCAAAAACAAAGAAAAATGAAAATGATGTGTATGCAATGCAATGTGTTACTTTTATCTTCAAGGCTTTGTTTACATTCCAATTCCGGTGTTGAGAAGAAGAAGACATTGTGTGCCATCCAGATGTGAAGTGGAAAAATTCAATATCTCGTGTCCGTGCAACAGATAATCAACCAGAGACTTCAAGTGAATCAAAAGAAAAGGGTAATAACAAAGCCCTCATGGGGTACGAGTTCATACATCAGAGAGAAAAAGTACATAAAGAGAGAGGATTCCCACAACAAGTCTGCGGGTAATCCATATCACATGAACACAAAACTAATGCCTAGGAAGATCTACATCCTATAACCTCCAACTAAGGCGCTTAACACCTTGCAACAACTGAGCTATATCTGGATGTGTAGGTTCCTGCACAAGCTTCTGAATCAGGATATCCCTAAGGTCAAAGGAGGCATGCAATTCCTCAATCTGTTGTAGGAACACCTTTTCATTTTCCTGGCTTGCAGTGGAATTAGTCTTGGTTCTCTTGACATCAACTTTCAAGTTCAACTCTTCTATTTCTTTCTGAGCTTCCTTTACTGCTTGTTGACTTTCTGCTAGACCTTGGAGACGACTCTTCTCTTGATGATAAGCCTTATAAAGGAACTCTCTCTGTCCATCCAAAGAATCTTGAAGACTCTTGATTACTAGGTTGTGCTTGACTTCCAGCTCTTTCTGCTTCTTCAAATTGTCTTCCCACTTCTCTTGCCATAAGGTGATAGCTTCATTAGCTTCATTCAACTCTTTCCGGCGCTGGGCTGCCTTGTGAGTTTTAGTTAATCCTTTTTTCTTGAAGTAGAGCTCTCTCTCTTGAAAGTATTGTTGCTTGAGCCTGACCATTTCTTAAGCTTTGTGAGCCCTTTCTTCCAATTTCTGGTTTTTCATTTTCAACTTCTGGCATGAATTGTAGCCTTCTTGATTCTCCAACCTGAGTTGTTGAACCAAGGCTTCCAATTTTTTATATTCCTGAAGAGGAACTGAAGTTGTAGGTGCTACCTCCTTAGGGTCGAGAGGTGTCTCCTTAGAGAATGGGAGCAACAGAGTCTCTACACGATCTTCCAACCAGGTGGCAAAAGGATCATAAGTCTTGTGATCTACTCTCCCAAAGTCTTTCTTCCCCTTCATTACTCTAACCTCAAAAGCTTGTGATCAACGATGTGTCTATGTAGTGAATCAGATAATCAAGTGTCTATGTAAGGCCACAACATCATCACAAGTATCTCTCTGATAAGGAGTTCATGATTTCAGAATCCATAATTAGCAGAACAAGATCATATCAATGAAGCATGCTGGAATAATGGGTATGTTGAAGTTTAGGGTCCCTGCAAACCTGTAAACCCCTCCCCATCTCGCGGGTGTGCTACTCGGGTCAAACATCACAGACTCTCAAAGCCGAATAACAATAATACGTTCACCACTTCCAAGAATGTCTCATGACCAAATCAGGGAATTGGTTTGGCATTATGTACTACTCAGGGAGGTCTCAGCTGAGTCCAAGGAAACAAGCATCCCCCATAAGTCCTCAGCTTCAAGCACTGAATCGAGGAACGATAGTACATCCATCCCGAAGGGTACAATACTATCGTCATACGAACAATTTGCCTTAACTGGATTCCAATGAGAGAATCAGGCCATCCTATGCGAGTTACCAGTGGGCCCTCAGATGCGAGTGGGTTTGCCAACAAATGTGGTCTTCCACTATCATCACTGGAGAGGGATGTTTCCACAAAGGTTCTCAATGATCGGCCCTTGACTGCACATAACTATCAAGGTAGTGTATTGCCCCAGAACGATTCCGACGTCAATACATTTCCGAGAAGGTCGCAAGTTAAGGCGTGGAACTCGCTAATACCAACATAGCAAGATGCCATGAAGCCAAAGTGGAACCACTCTAAATCCTAGGTGCACTCAAGCCGGGTATTTGGCTTATCTCACAGTAACAAAGCCCATCCCACAGGAAAAATGAAACCAGCACAGTCCAGTATATGATGCATGTGAAAATAAATACTGTAAGCAGTAAATAAAACTGTAAAGTAAACTGTAAACGAAAACAGTAAATAAACACAACAACACACAAGTATAAACACCCAAAGAAACAAAAAACAAACAGGTGATAGGATTGACTCTACGAGGGAAACCAGAGATTCTGGGTTCGATCCCCAACAGAGTCGCCAACTGTCGCTCCTAGGATTTTCATCCTAGTACAAACGCGAAAGTGGCGCGGAAAAGGTAGAGTCGCCAGCCATGAATTTTTATCCCGAAGGAACGGGAAAGGTAATGCTTCACAAACCTGAGGAAGAAGGAAAGGACAAGGTCCTGCGAACCAAATATCTGGGTTCGGGAGTCGGTTACGACCTGGGAAGGTATTAGCACCCCAGACCGTCCGTCGTACCCGATGAGATCCACGCTTGCTTGTTTTGTTTCAAAGGGTAAAAGAATATAACTATAGCTGAACAAATGAACTGCTAACTGGAATGAGAATGGAAAAGGAATTGGAAAAAGAGAATGGAAAGAAATGGGGAAAATGTAGGGAAAATAAAGAATGTGCTCGAACGGGCCCTACCCCACTACCTACGTACCTCATCAGGAAAATGAGGATCAAAGTCGACGTAGTTCGCCTAACTAAGGCGAGAACTAATTATTTGTGTTTTTTTATTGCTGGAACTACGTATGTCTATGTTCAAGTGTTGCAGGCTTGTCTGGTACGAGTGCGTTTACCATCTTGCATGCGAGACAAGTCGTCGTGAGTTCGCGTTTAGAGTGAATGAGGTGAGAAGAGAAGTTCCCGCAGGAAAGTCGCTTATTGTTTGTTTTTTTTCTTTTTAAGAGTTTTGTATGAATTTGCCACAAGGAAGTGAATTCAAACTCTTTTCCATGAAATGTGTACTTGCTACTACATTCCAAGATAGAATTATAGAACAAGCACACCCATCAAGGAGAATTTATCCAAGACTGGTTTCCAAGGATTAGGGTTTAAGTTCACTAGCTTGTTGAACTTATTTAAGTGTTTTTTGTAGCTTTTGTGAAGAAGTATTTTTTTATGTTTTCTTTGTGAAACAACCCCTTGATAATATTTGTACATCATGATAGACAAGCTTACACCATTCCAAGATGGAATGAATGCAAGTACCCCATGGAATAAGGCTATACACAAGGGATCCTTTCATGCATTTATTAAGTCTTTTTGGATTTTGTTTGAAGATGAGAAGAGAAAGACTCAAGAGGAAAAGGACAAAACTAATGGGGGACTAAGACACAACCCTAAGTTCTCTCATTATGCATAAAATTAGGTCCTATGGTTAATGAGGCATTTTAACCTAAGGAGAAGATAGAACAAGCTAGAATTCAACTTACTTCCTAAGGAAGTTAAGTTGAATCTAAAGAGAGAAAGGGAATCCTATGAACAAAGCACCAAGGTGCTAAGGCAAGTCAAATAAATGCATAAAGGAATAATAATGAAGTAATTACCTCATCTTCCCCCCTACAAAACAAATATTAGTATGATGAATCAAAATGAACAATTATTACATGGTAAACTTTACAAACAATTCACACTATCCAAGGAAGAGATTAGTGAACTCCTAAGACAATTACCTAAGCCAAAGGCAACTTATAATATGGTAACCTTAAAAATTAAGTAGCTAAACTCAACTTAAGAATTCTAAAGCTACAAAAGTGAACCACTTCAAACTATACCCTAAAAGGAAGCTAAGCCCTAATAAGAGTTAAGGTGAAGTTACATGGAGAAACTTAAATGGTTAAGTATGCTAAACTTATATGAACCCTAAGGTGAATAGAAATTCCAGGGGCTAACACTTAATGAAAGTATACTATGATGTCACACTAAGAGGGGATGAAGAGATCCAAGTGAAAGAGATCCAAACATTATGTGTAATGGTGTAAGAATGAGAAGAAATGAGTATTGAACTTCAAAGGAAAGGAAAAGACTTAAAATAAAACTCAAACATGAATAAAAAGATTTTAATTCCCATACAAAAACCAGGGGCTTGAGGAAGTTTTATAATGGAATTAGAACTCATAAATGACTTACAAGTAAGGTGATATGGAAGCATTAGGACTAAGGACACCAAAATGTTAAGTATGGAGCATTAAGAAAGCATATGACACTAAAGAAGCCTAAAGACTCATGACTTGACATTAACACTTGAAAATGTGTATGAAACACTTATGAGATGTATGAATAGGATTTAACATGCATAACATGGCCATAAAGTTGGTTTTGAGGGGTTAAGATGGAGGATGAAGAAGAATTAGGTCAAAAGGAGGCAATGATGACTTATGACTTAAGCAAACCCTAAAATCGAAAGATAAAGTCCTAATGAGGGTGCTCTACACTTAAGTACCTCAAATATGACCTACAAGACTCAGAATCAAGACCTTAGAACAATAGCATGAATGCCTTATTCAAATGGAGATGAAAGAAGCTTCTAAAAGGGACCAAAAATGACATAGGACTTAAGCAACTTGGAAAAATTATCAAATGACCTAGAAAAATTGTGAAATTTAACATTAGACCTCACAATCCAGAGAATGACATGTGTGCAAACAATCTCATAAAAATCCTAATTTTTAGTGGTGAAAGAATCAATAGAATGCAATTAGGGTTTGTATGACTTATGTGGAAGAATGGACTCAAAAGGACCCAAAAAATGGCCTAAAAATCCAGAGAAAAATATTTTGAGGAAGTTTAATGAACCATTAAGAGGATGTAAAAAGAATGGGAAATTTATCATATGTGGTTTATGAGAACTAAAACATACAAAAAGGTTGGTCAGAAATGAAGAAAATAAAAGGGAAATTAATTGAAAAATTAATTCTGGACCAAAAATAAAAGAAAAATGAGAATAAAAAATAAGGAATATTTCTAAAAGTGAAGACAATTAGGTATGAATTTATTTGGGATTTTTCATGTCTTTTTGGTATTTTTAAAAATAGGAAGCGAAAATGATATAAAATGTAAAAAAGAAATAAAATGAAATGAATAACATTGGGCCTGGGGGTGCATTTATTGAAGAAAACAACATGATTGGGCTTGGTTCAAACACACTGGGGGTGTGAAGAGGAAACAAAAGACTTTGTGTTGACTTTAGGGCACGTGAATGGCACGAAATTTTTAATGTGCTGGCAACTCGATGGCCCTTGGATCAGACACATCCAATGGTTGTGTTATAAACTTAGCTTCGGCCTAGGGTTAGTATTCAGGTGACCGGAAGTAACCTCCGGTCATCTTCTCCGGTCACCCCTGGCTTAGGGTTTCTCCAATTCCTCATGAAAATGAAATCTAAAACCATAACAATGCTCGCCTCACTTCACTGATCAAGAATCTACCTTCACAATCCATTTAGGGTTCCTAAAATAGCCAAATCGAAGACAAACAAATTAACCTATGAAACTGAAACTACACACCTAGGTTGTCTATCAACTAGCCAGATACTCCAATTCTCCTATTGAGCTCTACAACACATGAAACAATCAAGAAATGTACAATGTGTTGCTAGAAGACCAGAGGTGAGGCTCCTTAGATGCTTGAGCTTGCTCTAATGCAACAAAAGTGAAATAAACACTCTGTGATGCGTGGATCTTGAGAGATTGATGAAAATGAAGTGAAGCTCTTCAATTGTGCAGTGAGGATCCTTGGCAATTGAAGATGATCAAGCCATTGAAATGGATCTAGACATGATGCTGATGATGAATTGGAGTAGAGGGAAGCAAGATTATGGCAATTTGAAGATCTTGAATCCAAATTGCAGTGAAGATCAACAATGATGCAGTATGTGATTCTTGAAGAATCAAACTATGCAATGCTTGGTGATTGATCTTAAGATGATGAAGATGATCAACGGAGGAAGAATGGACCTAAATAATGGTGATAAAGCTTGATCGAATCCATTTGCAGTGGGAGAATTCAGAGAGAACTCATTGTAATTCTTGGTGATTTTGATCAAAATGAAGTTGAACCTGGCACTGAGGTGAGGACCTTGCTTTATAGAACTCTTAACCATGGTTAATCATCCCTTGAGTTAACTGAGTGAGTGAGGTTAAACTGAGTGAGGCAGTTATGGCAGTTATGCCAGCTGTAACATCCAGAAGCTTCTACTCGAGCTGGATCATATGTTGCAAGCTTCATGAAGTTTATTATGGGGATCATAGCATGGCAATGAGTAGCATGATCTTCTGGCTATAACTTGCAGTGCATTGTGATTTATTATAAGTTTCATGAGGTGCATAGCAAGAAGCATAGTCTAGAAAGTATACCAATGCATCCTGATGTGGAGTGCATGGCAATGGTGTGAAGATGCATTCATGAGATCATATCCTCTTAGAGTAATGCATTTGATATGAATGTGATGAATAATGTCAATGAAAGTGAACTGAAATGCAGCTTGGTACAATGCCTTCTCATCCAAGAAAACAGTTGAGAATCAAGAATTTCAATGGAATATTTCTTCCATCTCAAGGAATCAATTCCAATGATTCTTGGACTCAAATTGAAGTGGAGGGATCATAGAACAAGTTTGGTGTTTGGGCCATAATGAATGATGGCCTTTAGTCATCTCAAAATGACCATTGCATAGCATGTCAGAAGGATGCACACTGGCCTGCACGAATTTGGCATGCCTTGTGCCCATGGGCCTATGGTTGGCCAGTTGCAACCTCTCCACTTTGACCTTCAAATAGGCCAAGAAGACTTGCTCAAATAAAAAATCTTTGAACACCAATATTGTAGGGATCGCATCAAGGAACAACTTTGTAGTTCACCAAAAATTGATTTGAAGTGTTTTTTACAAAGAAAGATGGCTTGAGATATGAACCTCCACCTGTTTGATGATATGCCAGGCAGGGCGTGCGCTAGCCTGCCAATTGCCTCGCCCATGGCCTAGTTTTGGCCTAGTTTGCTTCAACTTTGCAAGATCATATATCTCTCATTTTTTATGATATGGGTGAGTTCCACCCATGGATTTGAAGATCAAGATGCCCTCTTTAATTGGCTCAAAGTATAATTTTAATATCCCTCATATTTTGGGAGAAGGCCTCTCTCAAAGATGCTGCAAAAATGGCCAAAACTTGTCATTTTTGGAAACCCTAATTTTCCAAAAATGGTAAGTTTTGGTTTTCTTGATTCCTCCATCATTTCTTGATCAAATTTGAACCATAGTATCCTTGTAACCCAAATTTCATGATTTTGATCTCAAAAAGTCAGGAGTTGACTTTTTCTTCAGCATAGTTGACTTTTCCCCAAATCCCTAATTTTCAATCATCTGACTAATTGAACCTCTTCCATAACGAATTTGTGAATGAAATTTGAAACCTAGGCACTTGTCATCATATGTAAGACAATGAAATCCACTTTGAATCAAAACTTCATGTAGAAGCCCAGTAGAAATGAAACCCTAATTTGGCCTTTTTTATCAGGAGATGTTGCACTGCTTGCCTTCTTTGATCAAACCAAATATTTCCATGGCTTGTGGCTTCAAATGAGAGCTTGTGGGATGTTGTGAACCCCTTGCACAATGTTGAAAAGCTTTGTGACCCCTTGATTTCCTTTGTATAACCTTCAGTTGCTCCAATCATTGATCACATACCTATGCCTCAGCTATGCTACACATGATGCAATGTTTTTGATTATCTTATGAACTTATTTATGAGAAATGCTATGCAAAATGTTGAGGAAATGAGATGGAAAATTTTGAGGTATTACACTGCTCTGATACCATTAACGTAACACCCCATTTCTACCCAACTTTATAATTTAAATCAGAGTTATTAAAAATTCACTAAAACATGGGATATTACATTTTTCAACTTTAAAATCAAATAAAATAAACCTCATTAATAAGATACTTCACAAACTACGCAGCAAATTCAACAAAATGTTTCAACTTTTAAACAACTTTCAAAATATTCAACATCAAATACTTCAACGTGGTTTTTCAACATAGGAAAACTAAAAACGAGTTCATAAACTCAATAAAATCCACTAAAATCAAACATGCGTTCACTCCCCCCCTGAAGTGCTACGTATTAGAGCGACAAACACCAACTTGGGACGACTAGGTACTCGAATCTTGATTACCTGCATGTTACCAACAAAGGGCAACATTCAAACAGAAGGGGTGAGATATTGAATAACATAAACAGGAATATGATAATCAATATATAAGAAAGAATTCATATAATCACCCACTTCACACCACAAATAACATCAATGTACAACTTGCAACCAATAACAACTAACAACATAATAAAATGCAACTCGAATGCAACTCAACTTAATTATGCATGTGGTACCATTTGAAGTAAACTCCCAACTTGAAATCTTGCCAATTTATCGAGGCATCAACAATTTATTTGCCAATCTAGGCCAACTTGAATCGAGCATTTGCTCCAACTTGAAAATATACAAATGTATAAAACTATGAATGACATACAACAACAATAACATAATCAACAAATTGACAATTCAACAACATAATAACTTAATAACTTGACAACTTAATAACTTAATTCAACATTGGTCAATCGACTTGCAACTTAATAATCTTCCCCAAGATCGGGATAACACGACTTATAACAACTTCAACACGTAAAACAACAAATTACGAATTAATCGATTTGATCCCTAAATTAATTATTTTTAATCCTCAAACCTATTATAATCAACTTATTTTACCTCTACTTAAAGTCTAAGGTCAACTCAACTCGAAACGAATGCGAAAACAGGACGAATCACCCACTCTGCCCATACGCGTAATGGCCAACCTATTACGCGTAACAACTTTTCCCTTATGCCACCTCTTATGCGTATCCTATGCAAATGACCAGAGAGCCTGAAATTCATCTTCCCTTATGCGTAACACATGCGTAACTGTGATATGTTACGCGTAATGCCCATCTTGTTACGCGTAACACCAGATCTGTTACGTAAACCACCATAATGCATACAGTCCAATCTCTACTACGAATTTACACAACCTCATCACTCCATTCAAGCCTATTTGGTTTTCTACATGGATTTTATACTTTAAATCCTCTGTATCTATTCATCTATTAATTCTACAATTGATTTTACGAACCCTAACTTCTTTCTCTACACGATTTTTCTGTAACACCAGTCCAACAACACAAAACAAACAATGATTACAACAACAAAAACAACTTTTAGAACAACAATTCAACAAGAACAACATATTTCTCCATGAGATATCAGCACGAAAATCGACAACAACAACACATACAAAACACAACAACAAAATCATACGAATACCCAACCCATATACAGATCATCTAGTCTCGGTTATGGAATTCGAACCCCACCCTTACCTTGGATTGAAGGAAACTCAATCTACAGTCCAAAATCTCTTCAAAAATCCAACCTAGCCTCTCATTTTTCTTCCTCTAGACTTTTTATTCTCACCAAAAATTCTGATTATCCCTAATTAGGTTTTCAGCTTGTTTTTACTAAACTTTCACTAATCAACTAAATTACTAACGGGCCTAAACTAGCACCCCCAACTTTAATACTCTCATCGCACAACTAAGCCTATCTTAATATTATAATTTTAATACGTATTTTATTTATTCGACTTAATTAAATTAAATAACCCAAACACAAGTTAACCCACAACATAATATCAACTTAAATAGCTTAACAACTTAACGACCCAAACGACCAAAATAACACCGACCTAGCAACAAATAATCGGGAAAATACCCAATAATATTTAATTAAATCAATTAATTAAATACGGTCATTATAGTTTTCATCTAATGGTAGAAGTTACAACTGTTTTAAGCGTATTCTTATTTCAAGCGATTTATTACGAGATTGGAATACGGTTATGCAATCGGTGGGAAAGAAAGATGTTTTGGATCACATACATGTATGGCTAAATGCAAGAAATTTAAACTGGGGACCCAAACATTTCAAAAAAATTAACTGTTGGTTTGATTACCCAGATTTTATTCAGTCTGTCAAAGCAGAATGGAACGCGTTCGTGGTTTCTGGTTCGGCTACTCACATTTTGGTTACGAAGCTTAGACTTGTTAAAGAGAAACTTAATTGGTGGAATATAAATATCTTCAGATGGTTGGATTTAACTATGGAGCGAGAGGTGGGAATCATCAATGATGTTGAGCTTCTGTTGGTTGCAAATCTTATCATTCTTGTTGATTTTGAGTTGCAAAGAAGGTTGCAAGCTTAAATTAATCTATGGAAGAACATGTGTATCAGGGACAGTATAATTAGGCAAAAGTCATGGATAAAATGGATTTTAGAGGGGGGATCATAATACTAAATATTTCCATGCCCAGCTTAAGCATAGAACTAGAATTAAAACAATTCCTTTTATTTGTGTCAATTAACGGTATATGGTTGATGTGCAGCAAATAAAGTTGGCTGCCAAAGAGTATTTTTTGACAAGTTCAAGATATCCTCCTTTACTAGGCAAGATTTTAATTTCTCAGGAAATTGTATTTTCTTGGAAGATCCTGCTATGATGGAGGAGGAATTTTGCAATGAAGAAATTAGAGACATTATTTTTGAAGATGGGGTAAACAAAAATATCGGACCTGATGGTTTTAATGGAGAATTCTTCAAGATATGTCTGGATTTCTTGCTCTTATTTCCAAGAAAGATAATCTGTAATTATTTGATGATTACAGCCCCATCTCTCTCATTGGTTGTGTTTATAAGATTATTCTCAAATTATTGGCTGCGAGATTGAAGCGTATTTTGGGGAAACTTATATCTACCACTCAAACTACGTTCATTCAAGGCAAGCAATTGATAGACGAAAATTTCGAGAAGGAACCAGAAGAGCTGTGTTTTGTTGAAGGTATACTTTGAGAAAGCCTATGATTGCATGGATTGGAATTTTTTGAAGAAGATTATGGTGGCTATGGGATTTGGGAGAAATGGATTAATTTGATGGAGAGTACCATTATAAATAGCTTCCTTTTGATTCTTATCAATGACACCCCTACGCGAGATTTCAAAGTGTCTAGGTGTTGGCTGGAGATTTCGACTTGTTCAGAAAAGTATGTTTAGAAGCGAATCCATGAACATGCCAAGAAGAATTAGTTTCGACCTAGCTAGAGGGAAAGGAAGTTTGACAAAAGGGATCGACAGGCAACACATGAAATGAAGGTGTCCAGAAGGAAGTCGAAGCACTTCGACGCATCCCAAAGAATCAACTAGGTCGAAGATGTCTCGACGAAGAAATCCAGAAATTTGCAGAGAAACTGCTCCAAGGAATGGGACAAAGTAGTTGGTGGTTACTAGGAGAATGGGTTGACAGGTGTCAAGGCATGATTTGATGGAAAGTTGTCGTTCCCAGGATTTTCATCCAAGTATAAACGCGAAAGTGGCGCAGAAAAGGTAGAGTCGCCAACCAGAAATTTTTATCCCGAGTGAATGGGAAAGGTAATGCTGCACAAACCAAAGAGAAAAGGAAAAGACAAGGTCCTACGAACCAAAGATCTAGGTTCGGGAGTCGGTTACGACCTGGGAAGGTATTAGCACCCCAGATCATCCACCGTACCCGACGGGATCCACACTTGTTAGTCTGCTTCAAAGGGTAAAAGAAATAAAATGCTGATGAACAAAAGAACTACTAACTGGAACTGGAATGAGAGAGGGAACTGGAAAAAAGGGAATGAAAAGGTACGGGAAAAATGTAGGGAAAATAAAGAGTGTGCTCGAACGGGCCATACCCTGCTGCCTACGTACCTCATCGGGAATATGAGGATCAGAGTCGACGTAGTTCTCCTAACTAAGGCGGGAACTATTTATTTGTGTTTTTATGAGTTAAACTACTTATGTCTATGCTCAGGTGTTGCAGGCTCGTCTGGTACGAGTATGTTACCGTCTTGCAAATGAGACAAATCGTTGAAAGTTCGCGTTGAGAGTGAATTAGATGAGAAAATAATTCCCGCAGGAAAAGACGAGCGTTGTTTGTGTACTGTCTTTTAGAGAAGTGTTTTGTGTTTATCGTTTGTGAAACATTCTCATACTAAGACTTGTTCATCGTGGTAGATTCCTTACACCTCGCCCCAAAATGGGACGTGCATAAGTAACCCACGACAAAGTATCATGGCGTACGAGATGATCAACCTTTATCAGGTGTTTTTTACTTTTCTTTTGAGATGAGAAAGAAAGAAAAGAGAATCAAAGGTAAAATTCTAAAGGGAGATTAATAATCCTAAGTATTGTCATGCATGGATGAACCTAAGTTAGTGTGGTTTTCTAATCCTAATGAGGAAAAGAAAAAGAAAAGGAACTAGAAATCAACTTACTTCTTAAGGAAGCTAAGTCATTTCTAAAGGGGATTAGAATGAAGTTTTACAAATTAAGAACGAAATGCTAAAACAAACACACTTTGAATGCAACATGTTTTTAAAGCTCCTGTTTCCAAATGCAGCTATGAAAACAAGACAGATTTCAATTATTTTTCAAATGCACAAAAACATGGATTTTAATGCAATCAAGTAATGCAAAATTTATGCAAGATAATGCAATAACATGCAATGGATTATTTACAATGGAATTCAACGTCAATATGCAATTAAATGATGCAAACTACATGGTTTTTGTGATTCTTTGAGCTATTACAACATTATGTAATTTCCAATATGCACATGATTGAATCAAGATGTGAATGGCTTCACAATGCAATGCAAAAACCAGAGGTGTAAACATTTATTATTATGCTATGAAGGATGCTAAATCATGAAAATTATGGTTACAAAATGTTACGAACATATTATGAAACATTTATGCACAAAAATGGAAAATAACGAAACACATGTTGAAAGCTACCAAAACTGCAGAATCATGCACCTAAAATGATCCTAAAAATTAAATAAAATCATGATCTAACAAGCTATGAAGATTAAAGAACGAATGATGCACAAACATGCCATGAAACAACCATTTTTTCCAAAATTGATCAGTGTTAACCGATTACCGCCCTGGGTTAACTGGTTAACGGCTTTAAAACACCAAATCTAGGGAAAACAATCAACGTGTTAACCGGTTAACCCAGGGCGTTAACCAGTTAACACTGGACAGAATGCAAAAAACAGCAATGAAATAAGCGCTTTTAGCCACCAACCTACTTCTGAAATCTCCTAATACATCTATGAACATGCTAGCACGAAATTTCCACTTAAACCTAGTCCTCTAACACCTATGAGCACCAAGAACTAGTAATGATTCTAGCTACTAACAATCAAAACGAGCAAAACGCAAGCAAAATAATGAATCGATCAAAGAATGCCATACGGCGAGATGGAGTGAATAAATTAAAAGCGAAAAACGGTTTCAGATTCACCAACCTACAAAGTGGAGGATTGCTTTGGTGGTTGTTGTGAGTCGATCGATGCATAAATGAAGAGAAAACCGTAGACTTCAAGTTTCGATCCGTACGAAATGCAAAATCAATCCAAAACCGCAGCCACTTATCCAATAAGCCAAAGAATCATTGTTGGATAAATGTTTAGCTTCAAGTTCTTCAAGCTTCAATGCAAAACGTGAAGAAATTTTGATGAAGAAGATTTTTGGTGAAAGGTTGAAGATGAGAGAAAATTGGGAGAAAAATGAGAGAGGTGAAGTGAAATTGTGAAAAAAAAATGGTTGAAGTTGTGATGTTTGGAGTTAATTCAACTTATATAGGAATTAGGATTGGAGTTAGGCTTGGGTATGGAGTGAGCTTAGGGTTTAGGTTTGGAAAAGGAGGTTAGGACTTAGGCTTGGAGTTAGTTAAAGTTGGTTAGGGTTTCTAGAATATTCCTTGGAATATTCCTTGGAAGAGTGTGGAAGAGTCTAGAATGTGATGGAAAATCCAAGGCAAAGTGGAGTGTGATTCAAGGTGGAAAAACATGGAGGGAAGTGTGCAAGACCAACCAACTTTTGAAATTTCTTCACAAATTTCGCATCCTTTAACCGGTTAACCCCAGACGTTAACCAGTTAACGAATGAAAAATGTGAGTTTTTCACTCCTTTAATGGGTCAACTTGGAAATGGTTTGGTTATTCTTTGTGATATTATTTTCCTTCTTGATATCAAATGATTGACAAAAGACACTTGATCACAAGCCTCATTCACATGTAGATGATGATGATTTATTTTATTTATTTTTCTTCTGAATGCGATGCAATATGGACGGATATGCAAGATGACGAAGCATAAACCACTTGAGGTTGGAAATAAATAAGATGGCAAATTATAGGGTATTACAACTGCCCCTATTCAATCATCTATAGACCTTAATGGATGATAGAAATGGCTTTCACACGTTCAAGGTATGAAGGGATGGAATACCCGAATAAACCGGAAAATTTATACTCTGTGGGAATGAAAGGTGATCGAGAAAATTGCCATTCTTGGATGACGAAGCAAACAAAACACACCGTGAGTGGGCCAGAAAAGAAACCATCATAACTTGGATGACAACTCAATGACACGAAACTGAATTTGGCAGAATCAAAAAGAATTTATCCCTCGTGGGAGATAAAACTTGAACAGAGACTATCATAGCATGAATGATAACTCGAACGAACGAAACCGGACTTGGCAGAATCGACAAGTATTTATCCCGCGTGGGAGATAAAACCTGAAAAGAGACTATCATAGCGTGGATGATAACTCAAAGAAATGAAACCGAACTTGGCGGAATCGACAAATATTTATCCCGCGTGGGAGATAAAACCTAAAAAGAGACTATCATAGCGTGGATGATAAATCTACTGGGGATTGACTTGTAAAATTAATAGTGTTTGGAACATGAAATTGGCGTTCTCTGTGGGGAATACTTCATATTGTTTGAAGAAAAGATGTTTCAGGCTTATGCTTCGTATGCATATGTTTGAATTTTTTCATGGCGTAATGCTCCATAATGATGGAAATGCTACGCTTTTTTGAGGATGAAAATATAATGATGATTACTAAATGCAAATGCAAAAGGAGTCTCCTGATGAGGATATAACAAGTATCCTTGACGGCTCCGTTGGGGAAGAAATAATCACCAAAATTGATTTGATGAATCCATGTGGGGAAAAGCAACTCTGCGGGGGATGGTGTTAATGTTACACCGGCTCTGAATTTCCTCGATTGCCAAAAATAAATTGGACTTTAAGATTGGAGAGCCAAGACCCTGCTGGGGATGAACTTGATCCGGGAGGTATGCTACCCGCTGAACTCCGTTGGGGAAGTGATACTCTTCTGACCCAGCTGGGGGAATCAGATGTGTTGGTACTCCGCTGAGGAAGAAATCTGTTGGGGGATCCTTAGGATACACAGTCTTCTGCTTAGGGAAGAGGCAACAATAAGGATTGGACTTTATTTAGCGAACCCGCTGGGGAAAATGGAGAACACTGTTGTGAAAGGAAGAGAACTTTCGGGTTCTTCTGTATTTTTACCACTACTAGGGCGTACCAAATCCTCCTATACTGCTGGGGATAAGAAGATTTTTGGTGAGGGATATTTCTTCGTTGAACGAAGACTCTCTTCTTGGGGAGAACATCTGCAGCTTTCTACTGTTATGTTGGGGGATATTCCATTTCCAAATTTGCTAGGGATGACAGAGAACTCCGCGATATTTCATGTTGGAAATAAGGGTTTTGATCACCTCTTAATGGGAGTGAGAGGAATAGATCGTATCGTGCTGGGGAGGAGAAGTGAAAGGCGTACTCCGTTGGGGATAAGAGATAATTATACCCTCCTGCTCGGGAAATATCATTATCTTTGTTGTTTTTCTGTTGGAGAAAGGATGTCTAATGAGACTTGCTGAGGAATCATGCTTAATGAAACCTGCTGAGGAAGAGGCTTCTTGAAGCTCTGTGCTGGCGATGGCTTTGTTGGCAACGCTTGTACCTGCATGTTAATGAACAAAACTGATAGTACATGCGAAATGAGAGTTAGTTTGTCCTGCATGCCCCGGGCTCATGATCTGAATCACCATCCCCAGTCACCCAACACATCAGGTATGTGTCAAATGCTTTTCACTCTCCTGCATGTGTTATAAGAAATTCAAGTGTTCACAATTCAATATTTATTATAATTTGTTGGACGTTTTTGCAATCAATCAATGGTAGATGAAAGACAAAAACATATGAAAACAAATTTGAATGAAATTTCACTTTTATTGATGGAATACTGGCCATGAACAAGCATTACACCGGGAAGCAATCCCTGGAAAAAGGAAATTGCACAAAAGGAAAATAAACTATCCTAATGGCAATGTGAAAACCAGATCTCATCAAGCTTCGACCCGGCTATGACTTGTATATCCTCAAGATTCTCTGCTTGCTTCGCTTCGAGGAAGATGATTGAATTGATCTTCAACCCTCGGATTACCTTTGATTGCAAATGACGAATCACGAATCTCGTAGACCATATTTGTTCATTTTAATACCTCTTTTGCGTGGATCGCCCTTTCGGGTTTTCAATCCACTAGGATACCCCTTTTTGCCTGAGTTGTCCAATATGGCTTTTCAGCTCACCGGGTGTACATTTTTTCAAATGTTTCCCTAACTTTTTCCCAAGCCTTTTATTCTGTTTTTGACTCACCGGGATTCCCTTTTTTGCCTGGACTCTTGTTCTGTTTTTGTTCAGCGGGTCTCTTTACACGAAGTATTTTCTCAATGCATCTGCGTTGACAGAGGATTGGAAGTCTTCACTGTCCATGGTAGTTAACATTAAGGCTCCACCCGAGAAGACCTTTTTAACCATGAATGGACCTTCATAGTTGGGTGTCCACTTTTCCCTGTAATCTGTATTATTAGGAAGAATCCTTTTCAACACTAGATCGTCGGGTATGTACCGTTGAAGGCATACTTTCTGGTTGAAAGCTCTCTTCATTCGTCTTTGATACAACTATCCATGGCATACAACTGCTAGGCATTTCTTTTCAATAAGGCTCAACTGATTGTACCTGGATCGGAGCCACTCAGCTTTGTCAAGCTCGACGTCCATCATTAACCTCAGCGAAGGGATCTCAACTTCAACTGGTAGGACTACCTCCATACCATATACAAGCGAGAATAGGGTCGCCCCTGTTGAGGTACGCACCGACGTTCGGTACCCATTCAATGCAAACAATGACATCTCATGTCAATCTTTGTATGTCACAACCATCTTCTGAATTATCTTTTGGATGTTCTTGTTGGCCGCCTCGATAGCGCCATTCATCTTTGGGCGATACGACGAAGAGTTGTGATGCTCGATCTTGAAATCCCGGCATAGATCTGCCATCATCTTATTATTGAGATTAGAACCATTGTCAGTAATGATTCTTTCGGGAATTCCATACCGGCAGATGATATCCCTTTTGATGAACTGGGCTACCACTTGTTTGGTGACATTGGCATAAGAAGCCGCTTCAACCCACTTTATGAAGTAGTCTATGGCAACCAGGATGAAGCGGTGACCGTTGGAAGCAATTGGCTCGATCTCGCCAATCATATCAATGCCCCACATGGCGAAGGGCCAAGGTGAAAACATGACACTCAATGGATTTGGAGGTACATGAATCTTGTCAGCATATATTTGGCACTTATGGCACTTGTAGGAGTATTTACAGCAATCGGATTCCATGGTGATCCAATAATACCCCGACCCGAGAAGTTTCTTTTCCATAGCATGTCCTCCAGCATGAGTACCGAAGGAGCCTTTGTGAACTTCTTGCATTAACATGTATGATTCGTGTCTATCCATGCATCTGAGCAAGACCATGTCGAAGTTCCGTTTATAGAGCATATCATCCTGGTTTAAGAAGAACCCGCCTACCAACCTCCTGAGGTTCTTCTTGTCTTTGCTTGATGCCCCTTCCAGGTATTCCTGAGACTTCAGAAGTTTATTGATATCGTAATACCAAGGTTTGTTATCGTCAACACTGTCAACTACAAATACGTATGCCGGCCTTTCGAGATGAGAGACTTCGATTATGGGCACGTAATTCTTTTGATGAACCTTGATCATGCAAGACAAGGTTGCCAAGGCATCAACAAATTGATTCTCGTCTCGACGTATGTAGTTCAGCTTGACTTTCGTGAAGAAAGTTAACAACCTCCTATTATAGTCCTGATAACGAGAAAAAGTATCGGTTATATTGCTATGTTTCAATGTCGTTTTATCGCATATTTGTCGTTTTAACACCCGATTCCTCGAGTTTTCTTTGCCATTTTGCAGGTATATCAATTACAGAGCTAAATCATGAGCCATAAGTGAAATGAGCAAAATCAACCATTAAAAGATGAAGAAAAGAGGAATTCTGCATAATCTGCATTTTTTGTAACAGTCACGATCGTCACCTAGGAGTCACGATCGTGACACGCTAAAAGGAGCAGTCACGATCGTCACCAATCCCTCACGACCGTGACGCGCATAAGACACGGGAGACGAACGTGACACCCTTGTCACGAACGTGACAAGGGGAATTTAGGGTAATATGCTGAGACTTGGTCATGTACGTGTGTGTTACGTGAATTCAACTTGCCTATCTTCCCGCAGACCAAGTATTTCAACGTTTCCCTGGATTTTCTCAGCATTTACGAGGCCCATGCATCATTTCCAACTGCCAAGCCCAAAATATTGATCCTATAAATAGCCTAGCTTCAAAGAACAATTTACAGAGTTTTGATTTTAATTTTCTTGCGGAAGCTCTGCCGTATTTTCCTTTGCACCCTATTTTATTATTTCCATCATTTAATTGTTCTTGCTTTAATTTTCTGTATCCCAACCAACCATATAAAAATTTCCAACATTAGGAAATTGTTATAATTTAATTTGTTTCAAAACCTTCAGAATTCTTTTAGTAATTTTTATTTCCGATTCTGGTCCGTACTCCAAGCTTTCCAGATTGTGGAAGAAGGAGTCTAGCATTTTAATTGTTATTCAGGTTTTTATTTAAATTGCATTTATATTAATGTTAAGTATTTATTTTTCTGTTATGCATATTTTGTTTTATATTTCTCTGCCTCTGTCTGGTTCAACAATAATGAGTAGCTAAACACCTTAGGGCGGTATGTAATTAAAATCAACTAAATCGGTAAAAATCAATTCTAGGCTTAAAATAATTAAGAGCTTAAAATTTTGGCTGTGACTTTTTATTATAAAATCAACCATTTTGTTACGAGAGTAAGGAAAGTGTAATAGGTTAGGTCAAGACCACGAGAGTGTGAGATTTTAACCAGATAGCTAAAGTTAGGCATTTAATTTAAACACAGCGATAGCGCTTTAAAATGAATTAGAATTACTAAGTTTCCAAAAATTATTTCTAAACACTTATGGGCTAGCGAGAGCAGGCATAGGGCTTTAGGGGTAAGATCTGAGATAAGACCACGAGAGTGTGAGTTAAAGATATTTAAACTGGTAACCTCTACAGAATAGATTAAGTGAACCATCTTTATAAGCCTAGGTTAGATTGACCCGCCTAAGTTAACATAATTACATACCGACCGCCTTAGTATTATTTTATTAAACTTAAATTTAATTCCCGCCTTTAATCTTTAAAAACAACCAAAAATCATGACAACCCTTCACCTTAGCTAAACTAGTAAATCCTCTAGCACTAAGTAATCATAAAGTCCCTGTGGATCGATAATCTTAAATATTACTTCGATAGGCTGTGCACTTGCAGTTAAGATACCGCTAGACACATAATTAGAATACGTCTTTAGCCCATCAAGTTTTTGGCGCCGTTGCCGGGGACCTTAATTTAGTTACTAGTGCACTTTAGGGTAGCATTGTCTAGACTAAGGTAACAACTATTTTCTGTTTACTTTCTAAATTCTCAGGTGTATGCCAAGTACTCGCTCTCAAGGCGAAGACTTGCAACCTCTAATCCCAGAATCGGAACGCTTCTTACACGTAAGAAGATGGATATTCGATTACGAACAAAATTACAACATTCCATATCTTCAATTAGATCCACCTAAACCAGTCGTAACATCAAAGGACGCAGAGATGGCTGAAGAACAGAATCACCCACTCAAATATTACGCTAGTCCTTCGCAAGCTGAACCGCATTCCAGCATTAGCGCACCGGCCATCAACCGAAACGATTTCGAACTGAAACCTTCGCTGATATCAGCCGTGCAATAAAATCAATTCGCCGGAAATCCTACCGAGGATCCGAATCTTCATCTTTCGATCTTTGTGCAATACGCAGATACCGTAAAAGCCAATGGAGTTACCCAAGAAGCTATCAGACTACGTCTGTTTCCTTTTTCACTTAGAGACAGAGCAAGAGCCTGGCTTCAATCTTTACCCTCGAACTCAGTAACTACGTGGGAGGAACTAAAAAGAGTTTTCTTGACCAGATATTTCCCACCTAGCAAGACAGCTATGCTGAGAGCTCAGATCAACGGATTTAAGCAAAAGGAAAACGAATCACTTTTCGAAGCTTGGGAACGCTATAAGGATATGCTGAGACTTTGTCCACATCACGGATTAGTATAATGGATGGTCATCCATACCTTCTATAATGGACTCTTGTACAATACAAGAATGACAATTGACGCTGCCGCAGGCGGTGCACTAATGGACAAAGAATATAACGATGCTTATGCACTTATCGAGAGTATGGCTCAAAACCATTACCAATGGGGAAGCGAGAGAGTCTCAATTGAGAAACCAACAAAAGGAGGTATGTACGAAGTGAGTAGTTTGGACCAAGTCAATGCAAATTTTGACCAACTAAACCAAAAGATCGACAACTTGGCAATAACACCAACAGCCACCGTGGCTGCAGTAACACCTAACTGTGAGTTATGTGGAGTTCCAGGACATGATGTCCCTGATTGTCAACTATTAACAGGAATTCCCACAGACCAAGTGAATTATGCTCAAGGAAACCCATACTCAAACACATACAACCCAGGTTGGAAGAATCATCCGAACTTCTCCTATAAGAACAACAATGCTTTATACGCACCAGGTCAAGCACCAGCTACACCACCAGGATATCAAAAGACTGCTCCTAATGTCCCTAGAAAATCGAACCTTGAATTGATGATGGAGAACTTCATAGCTAACCAATCTCAAACAAACAAGGACTTCTTAAACCAAAACATACACACTAGTGAGCAGATTAAGCAATTAGTGAGCAAAGTAGATGCATTAGCTACTGTAACACGGTGGGAGAACTGACTTTAGTTATGTTGCGGATAGCAAAAGTCGCCACCGACTTTTATTTTATCCAAAGGAAAGGCATAAAAGAACAGGAAAGACATTTTAAAAGATTTTTTTTTTTGGGTCCGGGGGGTAGGTTATGTAAAGGGAAGGTGTTAGCACCCTTTACATCCATGGTTATCCATGGGCTCTTAGTTACTTAGCTCACTTTAAAATGTTTTTTGAAATGTGAAGTGTGTGAATAGAAATTTTCTTAAGAGTTTGATAATGATCCATGTACGGATGCGTAAAAAACCTTTGTTTTGAAAATTGTTTAAAATGTATGAAGTGTTTGAAAAGTGAGCAAGTATCTAAGAGGAACCTACCCTAAGCTTAAGTCTTTTCTGTTCTTGAATCCTTTAAATGGTAAGACTATCCCTATTATTAAGGAATAGGTAGTCATTACCTTGGATGTGAGGGACAAGTGAAGGGACATCTGTTTATTTAGGCAACTGTGGGGTGTATAAGAAATTCGAAGGGACTTATCATCTTTATTCGAAAGGGACAAGATCATTACGAAGGCAACATTCGAAAGGGACTTGATCTTTTATTTGTTAAGGGACTAGATGATGTGAAATTTGAGGGACTTTGCTTTATACACCCTACTTGACCTTTTATTTTAGGCAACATGAGAGGTAACCCTTAAGAAGTGAGATGGCGATCAAAAATCGACTTACGTGTGTGAGTGTACAATTTTAATATTTATCTTTAAATTTAATGAGATAAATTAATTTTAAACATACAAACATGTTACACTCCCTATTTTTACTAACCATAGCATAAAATATAAATAATAAACATTATTACTAAATATTACATCCAAGGAACAATTACATAATAATAATTAAGCAAAATTAAATATAATAAGCAAAAATAAATAATAATAATAATTGGGTTAGTGAAATAATAATAATAATAAATCACAATGGGGTTAGTAATAATGAAATAAATATAAAAATAAACATAGTTAATAATATAAGCAAAAAATATTAAAAGATTAATGAACAATTATTTTTTAGGATTAAGAATAAAATATAAACAATTATACTAATTATTATGAAATTTTAAGTTATATGCAAATTATAAGAATTAAGTTAATTATGAACATATTATAAAATTATAATTACAAAATTAAATTAGCAATTTTAAACATATATTAAAAATTATTTATATACAAAATTAAATTATAAACAATTTATAGAATATTTACATATTATGAAAATAGGATTAATTATATTTACTAAATTTTAATTATTTTAAACATATTTAGAGGCAAGAATTAAAGTATAAACAAATTATATAATATATACATGATTAAAGTTTATAAATAATAAATTAAAAAAATTACAATAGAATTAAATTTTAGGTAAGAAGAAAATTAGGGTTTTAGATACAAAAATATTAGGATTTTAATTTAATACATAATACTAATTTAATCATTAAATAAATATATACATATTAATAAAAGAAATTAGTTTTAGAAAATATTATTTTTTAGAAATTTTTTCAGAACATATAATATTTACATATTAATTTAAATCCATTTACATATTAAACATAATTATATTTAATAATAAAACAATTAATAAAACAAATAAATAAAACAGAATTAAAAACTTACCTGGGGCAGGGATTGAACCCATGCCCTAGGCTTTGCCATACTCTGGACGAAGCAAGCTACCACTGGGCTACAGGCGCGCGCTGGTAGTGAATCCACTCCAATTGGTTTTGTTGTTTAACCTGATAAATCAAAGAAAAAGAAAGCAAAACAAAAGGCCTGGGGGGATCGAACCCAGGACCTTCGCACATCACACACACACAACTACCATTCCAGCCGGGAGGGCGCACCTGTCAATATAACAACTATAATACATAATATATTAAGTTTCATAATTAAACTGGAAAAATAAGAAAAATTGCTGAGGCCAGGATTCGATCCCTGGACCTAAGCCTCATACGCGCGTCCTCTAGCCAACTGAGCCAACCACACAATTGTGAAATAAATCAGAAACAAATACATAAAATATTAAGATGAAATTTTGAATTTGAAATATGGCGCCACTGGTCATCTTCTTCCTTGGGATTTCGCAGGTTTTCCTGCGAAATTTCCTGGGAAATTTCCTACGATTTCTCCTGCGTTCAAAACCTGTGTTTTTCAAACCATACACAACCAGTACAATTTTATCAAATTAAGGACATCTTTAAACTCCTTGTGACCTGTACAATTCAATTATGGCATCAAAATTCATTTATATTATGTGAATCGAAGAACCCTAATTTGAAGCTTTAAACCCTAAGTATGGTAGAATTCACTCCAGTTCATGAAACTCGAATTAAATTATCCAGAATTCATCACAAGCTTCAAACAATCACAAATCAACAAACAAAATTAGTTGGCAGTGCATAGATAATAAGAATCTAAAAATTCAAAGTTAAGCATAAAACAGGTTCGGTTTAGGTCATTAATGAGGTTATGGATGCATATGAGCATTGGTACATGATCAGTGAAGTCCAGGGATCATTCTCATGTCCTTAAAATACCTTTAAATGCCTTGTAATAGTGAAACCGAATTTGAGTTTTGTGATTAATTTTTGAAAACTTGAACTTACTCTTGGAGGCTGGAATTCGTGTTCCATGCATAGGGTTGTGTTGTGTACTTATAGTGGAGTGGATTTGGGTCAAAAGAATTGATGGTTGTGTGGAAGATTTGGATTCATGAGATTGAAAAAGATTCAAGCTTAAATTTCAAATATTCTTGAATAAACCCTTTCTATTTCAAGCCAATCACCATAATTTTTGTATCAATCTGATCCAAGTTGCATTCATGACCTTCTAGAACAAAAAAATATTTTAAATATTCATACTTGATATTTTATTTAAATTTAAAATGATTTTTAATATAAAAAATCATAATAAATAAATTAAATAAAATAAAATTATGAAAATATCAAATAATTTTCGTGCATGATGTCATGGATCACTTTGGGTCATCAAAAGTTCAGCCCATTTAGTAAAATTTGGTTTTAAACCTCCATTTGCTTCATAAACTTCCCTAAAATTTCCCAACTTTGCAAGGGCACACATCCTTCAATTTTAATGCTATGAGGGTGTTCTTGGACATTTTGGAAAGCTTGAAGAGTCCTCTAACCAACCCCATTGGTTTCATGTCCATATCATTTACCATTCTCAAGTTATGCTCTTTTGAAGTTGTTGACTTTTTGTTGACTTTCAAAAGGACCTATAATTTCTTAGCTCATACCTTCCAAATGAAGCATTTTTGGGATTGGCTTGTGAGACACAAAGTTTTAGAGAATTCAATTTCCTTCAAAATGAGCTTTGGATGGAAAATTGGTGATGAAGCATGTGAAAGTTATGGCTGGTCAAAGTTCAGTTGACTTTTATTGAAGAAACCCTAATTTAGAAACCTTTGATTCTTGATGATCTGAGATATCCTTGATGAATCATGATCCACACTTGATAAAATGATTAATTTTACTTCATATACTTGATGTTGGCAAAAAATCATGAAGTTTGACTTTGGTTTGACCACAGTTGACCTCTGTTTGACTTTTTAACTGCTTTGACTGATTTTGACTTATCTGATCATCTGACTGAGCAAACCTCTGAGAAAAGTCTTGAAACTTGTCATGGAGATTCTTACACACATATAAGATGTTATGAAACTCACATGAAGTCTTGGAAGTCCATTTAGCATGATTAAAGTCAAAACCCTAGTTTTGGATGCACTGTTTAGGAGGTGCATTGTCTGAGGGAATTGTCAACTCTTCTGACTATTTGTGAATTTTGTGATCCTTGTGAACCATCATAAAATGTCTTGTGAACCTTGTGAACCTCATGGGAGGTCTTGTGAACCTTGTGAACCTCATAAAGTATCTTGTAAACTTCATGAACCTCATGAAAGGTCTTGTGAACTTTGTGAACCTCATAAAGTGTCTTGTAAACTTCATGAACCTCATGAAAGGTCTTGTGAGCCCTGTGAACCTTGTGAACCTTCTTAGCACACAAAGTCTTGTATTGTGAGGGCAAATTTTGGGGTGCAACAGCTACACATAACAAAATGCTTGAAACTCAGATTTCACAAGTAGCTCAACAATAAGCACCTACCGCTGCACCAGCTGGAGTATTTCCTGGACAACCTCAACCTAATCCGAAAGGACAGGCCAATGTTGTGATATTAAGAAGTGGCAAGGAACTGGACGGACCTACCGATCCAAGACTTGACAATCCAGCCATGTACCAAAAACTGGATAAACCGACTGAAATGGTGAATGATCCAGAAGAAAAGGAAGATGATAATCAAGAGGCAGTGGAGAAAGAAAAGCCTTATGTGCCTCCACCACCCTATAAACCACCAATTCCGTACCCTCAGAGATTAACCAATTCCAAGACGATGGGCCAGTTTAAGAAATTTGTTGAACTTCTGAAACAATTGAATATTACTATTCCATTTACAGAAGCTATCACTCAAATGCCCTTGTATGCTAAGTTTTTAAGAGAAATCTTATCCAATAAGAAAAAGATAGAGGATAACGGAACCGTCACACTTACTACTGAGTGTAGCGCCATAATTCAGAATAATATGCCTCCTAAGCTAAAAGATCCAGGAAGTTTCTCTATACCCTGTGTAATAGGAAAATTCGTCATTGACAAAGCTCTATGCGATTTAGGAGCCAGTATCAGTGTTATGCCCTTAACGATTTGCAAAAGGCTGGATATGGGAGACCTAAGACCAACTAAAATGTTTGTTCAACTAGCCGATCGCTCTGTTAAATATCCTGTAGGCATACTAGAAAACGTCCCAGTACGTATAGGACAGTTCTATATTCTTACTGATTTCATAATCATGGACATCTCTGAAGACTCCACTACACCTATCATACTAGGAAGACCATTCTTAGCTACCGCCGAAGCTATTATAGACGTAAAGAAAGGAAAGCTAACCTTTGAAGTAGGTGAAGAGAAAGTTGAATTCATTTTAACACAATTCTTACAATCACCAGCTATAGAGGATACATGCTATCTATTGGACGTAATTGACGAATGCGTAAGAGAAATGGAAATGAAAGAAACTACCTATTCTGAAATTATGAAAATTCAAATCCCTCCGATTTTCGAAGATGATAATTGGCGTGAACCATATCAGGATGATAGTCTAAGCGAAAGTTTAGCACTTACACCGGATCCCATGCCAAGTAAAAATAAACCAACATTAGGGTTAAAAACTTTACCTAAGAACCTAAGATACGAATTCTTGGACACTGAATGTACAAGACCAGTTATAATCAATTCCAGTTTAGGAACAATTGAAACAAAGAAACTTTTAGATGTCTTAAAGAAATATCCAACTGTATTAGGATATAACATATCTGATCTCAAAGGAATATGCCCTTCAATCTGTATGCATCGTATTCTGCTAGAAGAAGATTGCAAAACCTCCAGAGAATCTCAAAGAAGAATTAACCCAATCCTTAGCACCGTAGTAAAGGAAGAAGTTAAGAAACTACTAGATGCCGGAATAATATATCCAATCTCTGATAGTAAATGGGTTAGTCCAGTACATGTAGTACCAAAGAAAGGAGGTATCACTGTTGTGAAAAACGCTAAAGGCGAATCGATATCACAAAGAGTAGTGACAGGACATAGAGTGTGCATCGATTATCGTAAACTAAACAAAGCCACTCGAAAAGATCATTTCCCACTACCTTTTATAGATCAAATGTTAGAACGATTAGCCAAGCATTCATATTTCTGTTATCTTGATGGTTACTCAGGATTTTTCCAAATCCCTATCCACCCAGATGATCAAGAGAAGACTACATTCACATGCCCTTATGGAACATTCGCTTATAGACGAATGCCCTTTGGATTATGCAACGCTCCTGCAACCTTTCAAAGATGTATGATGTCAATCTTTGCAGATTTTATAGACAACATCATGGAAGTGTTCATGGACGACTTCTCTGTATGCGGGCAAAGTTTTGAAGGATGTCTATCGAATTTAGAAATGGTGTTAGAAAGATGTGTAAAAGTAAACCTCGTGCTTAACTGGGAGAAATGTCATTTTATGGTCAGAGAAGGAATCGTACTAGGACACGTTATATCTGACAAGGGAATTGAAGTTGATAAAGCTAAGATAGAAGTCATAAAAGATCTTCAACCCCCTAAAACCGTTCGAGAAATACGAAGCTTTTTAGGACACGCCGGTTTCTACCGACGATTCATCAAAGATTTCTTGAAGATCACTAAACCTCTTACCGGTTTATTAATGAAAGACGCTGAGTTCATATTCAATGAAGATTGTCTTAAAGCATTCGAAACTCTAAAAACAGCCCTCATCACCACACTAATCATGCAACCCCCTGACTGGAGATTACCTTTTGAAATTATGTGCGATGCGAGTGACTATGTTGTAGGGGCAGTTCTAGGCCAGAGGAAGGACAAGAAACTTCATGCGATTTACTATGCCAGTAGAACCTTAGATTCTGCTCAGATGAACTACACCACTACTGAAAAAAAATTGTTAGCAGTTGTCTTTGCGCTTGACAAATTCCGTTCTTACCTAGTGGGAGCGAAAATAATCGTTTACACAGACCACGCTGCTATCAGATATCTATTAACTAAGAAAGATACTAAACCAAGACTCTTGAGATGGATTTTACTCTTACAAGAGTTTGATCTCGAAATAAAAGATAAGAAAGGTACTGAAAACGTCGTAGCGGACCATTTATCTAGAATAGAAGGTATTAAACCCGAACAAGTGCCGATTAACGATGATTTTCCGTATGAACAACTGATAGCACAAATAGGAAGCGACCCAGTTCAGTTAGACATAGATGAACCAGAACCCGTGGAAACAATCCAAACAACTGTAGGACTGCCATGGTACGCTGACATTGTCAACTACCTAGCTGCAGGAGCTCTTCCACCTGATTTAACCTATCAGCAGAAAAAGAAATTCTTTCACAATCTCAAACATTACTATTGGGATGAACCATTATTGTTCAAAAGAGGACCCGACGGAATCTTTCGTCGATGTATTCCCGAAGAAGAAATAGAAGATGTCATTGCTCACTGCCATTCATCTCCTTATGGTGGACATGCAAGCACTTCCAAGACTTGTGCAAAAATCTTACAAGCCGGCCTATTCTGGCCTAATTTATGGAAAGATGTCCACATCGCTGTTATAAATTGCGATCGGTGTCAACGCACCGGTAATATTTCAAGAAGAGATGAAATGCCCCAAAAAGGAATATTAGAAGTAGAAGTCTTTGACGTCTGGGGAATAGATTTCATGGGACCATTCCCGTCATCTTTCGGTAATAATTACATACTCGTAGCTGTCGATTACGTTTCAAAGTGGATTGAAGCTATAGCTTCTCCTACAAATGACACACGAGTAGTAATAAAGCTTTTCAAAAATATAATCTTTCCCAGATTTGGTGTGCCTAGACTCGTCATAAGTGACGGTGGCTCACACTTCATTTCAAAAATCTTTGACAAATTACTATCTAAGTATGGAGTAAGACACCGTGTGGCAACACCATATCATCCACAAAAAAGTGGACAAGTCGAAGTCTCAAACAGAGAAATCAAACAAATCTTAGAAAAGACTGTCGCCATATCTCGGAAAGATTGGTCATCTAAACTTAATGAAGCTTTATGGGCTTATAGGACAGCTTACAAGACACCCATAGGAACTGCACCTTTCAAATTAGTATATGGAAAGTCTTGTCATCTCCCGGTAGAACTAGAACACAAAGCTTATTGGGCGATCAAAACTCTCAATATAAACTATAATGCTGCAGGAGAAAAGCGAATCCTAGATATCAACGAATTAGAAGAGTTAAGGTTAGATGCTTATGAGAATGCTAAGATATATAAAGAAAGAACTAAGCGATGGCATGATAAACGCCTATCTAGGAAAGAATTTAGTGTGGGAGACGTTGTACTCCTCTTTAATTCAAGACTTAGGCTCTTTCCTGGAAAACTAAAATCTAGATGGTCAGGATCCTTTGAAATAACTAGAGTGTTCCCGAACGGAGCGATAGAAATTAAGGGTAGGAATAGTGAACCGTTCACAGTAAACGGACAACGTTTAAAACATTATCATAAAGTTGAAAATAGAGATTATGCAAATAGTCTAAGGCTTTTAGAGTTGTCCACTAATTTCCCTGATTAATCTACACCTAAGCATCACGTCAGGCTTTTGACGATAAAAACAGCGCTTAGTGGGAGGCAACCCATTTAATCATCTAACCATTTTGATCATTATTATTATTTTGTCATTTACCATTTTATTATTCGTTTATTTGTTTCGTCATTTTATTATTGTTTTATTTTATTATTATTATTGCTTTTATTTATGCATTTTATTTTCTTATTTTTCCTTATTTTAATTTTAAATCACTTTTACAGATTTTCTAAAGTCTTTTCCACTTTCCTTCTCCCCCTGATTTGTTTCCTCCGGATTTACACTAACTATGGCTAACCAACCGATAAACCTTATGGAAACCAAATTTAGAGGTAGGAACCAAAGAATGAAATTTGAAGAGTTATCACAGAGACCAATGGATTTGACTTTGTACCCGGATGATCTGACTATGGAAACCTTAGGTATACATGATAGCATCCTATACTTGTTTAACCGACTTGGATGGGAGAATGCACTGATTCAACAAAAGTTTGTGACTTACCGCGAGCTCACCCTTGAGTTCCTCAGCTCCTTAGTTTACTTACCCGAGCGCGGTTTTGGATTCAGGAAAGGATTTATCAGTTTCCGCCTATTTGGAATAGAATATGACTTTAACCATAGAGAACTAGCTGACTTATTAGGATTCCCTAGTGGACCCTTTGCTTTTACTACCACACAGGTAGAATTGATGGACATTGAGCTGGATTTCTTTTGGGGAACCTTAACCGGAAATTACCATCCTAAACCAAATAACATGAACAATGATGAGATACATAACCCTGCTATCCGTTACTTCCATAAGATCCTTGCCCGCACCTTCTTTGGAAAAGAAGAAAACCTTACTGGAGTATCTAAAGATGAGATATTCATTATGTCATGTGTGACTAATGGACAGCCAGTCAATGGTGTGCCTTTCATGATGCAAACCTTCACCCGAATCCAAGAAGAACCTGATCTACCCATATTAGTAAGAGGTCTTGTCACCATGATTGTTGATGCCTTAGGACTTAGATACCAATTACATAGGTGTAACCGTTTGGGTACCATCCGTCCTATGAATCTTAACTTTTGCTTTAACCGCCATATCATAAGGAATTTAGGACAACCACCTTTCGAGTACCTAATCAGGAATGAAGTAGTAACCCTGTTCACACTACCAAACCATGCTAGAGTCAGTGTTCACAATAAGGATAATTGGCTTTATGAGCTAACCCCTCCTGACTATCCATCTACTCCTGAAACACCTCAATCCTACAAGATAAGGGATGATATAATGACCGATGTAGAAAGTGACCCTGAGACGCCTCCTGGTTACCATGACATTGACCACACTGATGAAGTGATTGAAACCCCTGAAGTGAATCAAGTAGAATATGCTGACAACTTAAAGAAAATCATGAATACTCTTGAAGTTTACCAAGCCGATATAAATACTGTTAAGGATGAGATTAAGAGCATGCGATTGGACATTATAGGTTTAACTGACATAACATGTGAGCAATTCTACCACCTGAACTCTGCAATCGAAGATTTGAAGAAGCACTTTTGAAAATGCTGTAGTGATCTAACTTATTTTACTTATTGTTTTCGTTTCTAGTTAGTTTAACATTTCGCAAACATTTTCGTACTTTATTAATGTAATTTCCCTTCAATTATATCAAAAGCAAAGCATTTCTAGTTTTACAAATTTTTCCAATTTAATCAATTTCTATGCTTTCAAATTCATTACTGTTATATTTAAATTGATTAATGTTTTATATAATTTCTCGTGTGATGAAATTTACAAATTTATGTTGATATTATATATTATATATTGTTTGTGTTTAAAATAAAATGAGAAGTGATCATAAAAAATATATATAAATTGTATTGGACGTGTGAGAGATAATGCATTCTGGAAAATATTCTAAGTTTTAATCCCTCACGGTCGTCATCACCCTCTAACGATCGTGACAAGCTAATTAGCGCGTCACGACCGTCATCCCCCCATCACGACCGTGACGACCTCTGTTATAGGAATTCTGAGAAACAGAACTGTTCTTCTTCGAAACCTCTTCTTTTTCAACTTCCACAACATTCAAAAACCCCCCATTATCTCTTCCAACTCCCGTAACCTCCCATTACCCAAATTAAACTCCATTAACCTCTCCATTTACTCCAAACCTATCACATTTACATCTTGCACTATAATCTGAACCATTTTCTTCACATTTTACACTTTTCTCACAAAACTCAAAAACCTCTCATCTTCCACTCCTGTACTTGCATGCAATGGAAGAAATTCAGTTTAGAGATGGTGAGCATGGAGATAATCAGAGACAGAGGTTCATCAGATTCCAGAACCGTGGTGTTCAACCCACTCGATACGTCGACACTGACTGTTTGAGGGAGTTGGGAATGCTCAACAGTGTGAAGCTCCTGCTTCAGAAGGTTGGTTTGTGGCATCTATGCAGCCAACCCCAGCCTACATTCGAGCTCCTGACATTGGAATTTCTGAGCTCGTTTCATTACATCACTCCTACCGGTTCACAAAGTCAACTCACCGGTGTTGCTAAGTTCAGATTGCTCGGCCGCGAGTTCGAAGTTACACAAACAAGGATCGCCGAGTTGCTAGGCTTCGATCACAGCGATGATGCTCATCTCCGCGTGCCGGACAACTTCAGTGAAACCGCTTTCACCTTATGGCACGACATCACCAACACCCGTGCCACAGCCTTTCAGAGCCTGAATGCTACACATATCCACAACCCGGCGATCAGATACTTTCATCGCATCATCTGCAACACCATCTTTGCAAGAGAGAGCAACCACAAGCTTAACTCCAAGGAGCTCTTATTCTTGCACTGCGCCTTAAATGATGAGCGCATCAATGCTGCCCCATTCATGCTGTCCCATATCCAGTCCATAGCGCAAAGAGGCGCAACCCCCTTCTACATAGGCGGGATTGTCACCACCCTCTCCATTCAGCTGGAGCTTGGTGACTTGGTTATCAATTTGCCTCGCAGAGCCGCAGAGTTCCTAACGAAGAATTATTGCAGGTCCGCCCACTTGATTGCTTAGAGAGAGGATGGCAGGTTCAACCCTGTTATCCAAGGCACTGTTTATCACCACATCATCTTGTCGTGCCGTGACCACATCGATCCGTCCAACCGAACCAACTGGCTATTTGCTTTACCAGATGCTGCCGGCCACGCCCCCATTATTGATGAGCAGGCCGATCCACCAGTGGACGAGATGCAAGACACCATGGATGCAGCTAAGCCTGTCCAGGACATTCCTGAGTCCTCCACCCGACAGCCACCTGCACAAGAATTCACACTTGAAGACGTCCTCCGTGCGATTCATCAGCAGAACCAAATGAGTGCCGCATTGGAGCGAAGGCAAAAAGAGCAACATGATGCATTACTTTCAGCTGTTGTCGCCAACCAAAGGACTACTGATGAGAAGCTCGGAGAGATCTTTAGCGAGCTAGAGGCTTTGCGCATTGATATCACTGCTATCACCGGCACCGGTTCTGATCCTGAAGCGACTCCGACCAGACGCTCCCGCACCAGAAGCCGAGGCCGTGGTCATCATCAGCCTTAGTTTTAGTTTTTGTTTATGTTTTTCCATTTCCGTTGTTTGTATTGTACTTTAACCGCTATTATATCACAACATTGAGGACAATGTCTGATATAGTGTGGGAGAGGTACCTTTCATTTTTCCGCATTTTCCTTTCCGCATTTCCCTTTCCGTTGTATTTCCTTTTCGTATTTTAATGAAACAGAGCAATATTCGTGCTATTTTCTTTAGTTTTGAATTCTCCCCGTTTATTTAGCCATACCGAAAAACTTTTTAATTTTATCCTCGCATTACCTGACCTACCTACGAAATCATATTTAGGAAGCTGAGAACGATTCAACAAGATCGATACAATCTTGACACCTTAGACTTCCCACTTAAGCAATTCCGTTCCGATAATTGTTACGAATACACCTTAAGTTTCAGTTCAAAAGTAACCCCTAGTAGTTTATACTAGCAGTCAGCACCGTCTGAACACAAACCACGTGGGGAGCCGATGAATATAAGTGTTTGATGCCTAATCTATAATGATCCTTCATATCTCGATGCCAATGAAAAGAAATTTCACCAAAGTACACGGTCGCATATAAGAAACGATAAATATGAGAAGGAGTCCATTGCGGGTTGGTTCAGAGGTACTGGTTCTGAACTTGGTAGGGCGTGCTACGGCTCGATCCCCCACAACCTCCAAATCGGATAATATACGTAGGGTTGCCACATTCGTGTACCAGACCCCGTGCTTATAAAGGATCAAAGTCGCTAACCGGCTACTCCACTACATGCGTGCTAAGGCAAAGGGCTTAATGTGATTGCGCTAGAATGAAACCGGGCGAAATAAGATCGAAAGACTCTAGGTGGAATCGTAACGCAATTACCGAATGTTTCGTTTAACGGGAAGTCGACGACTTAGCTTGTTGCTTGTGTCATTAGTGTATCGTTAGTGTTTTATCTAAGTACCGGTTTATCTGACAAAACGATTCTTTGTACGGTTTGTTATGTGTGTGCGTCGATGAAAACTTGTCCGACAATTTCCAACCGACTATTTGCTAGAGGACAAGCAAAGGTTTAAGTTTGGGGAAGTTTGATAACGAGAAAAAGTATCGGTTATATTGCTATGTTTCAATGTCATTTTATCGCATATTTGTCGTTTTAACACCCGATTCCTCGAGTTTTCTTTGACATTTTGCAGGTATATCAATTACAGAGCTAAATCATGAGCCACAAGTGAAATGAGCAAAATCAACCATTAAAAGATGAAGAAAAGAGGAATTCTGCATAATCTGCATTTTTTGTAACAGTCACGATCGTCACCTAGGAGTCACGACCGTGACACGCTAAAAGGAGCAGTCACGATCGTCACCAATCCCTCACGACCGTGACGCGCATAAGACACGGGAGACGAACGTGACACCCTTGTCACGAACGTGACAAGGGGTATTTAGGGTAATATGCTGAGACTTGGTCATGTACGTGTGTGTTACGTGAATTCAACTTGCCTATCTTCCCGCAGACCAAGTATTTCAATGTTTCCCTGGATTTTCTCAGCATTTACGAGGCCCATGCATCATTTCCAACTGCCAAGCCCAAAATATTGATCCTATAAATAGCCTAGCTTCAAAGAACAATTTACAGAGTTTTGATTTTAATTTTCTTGCGGAAGCTCTGCCGTATTTTCCTTTGCACCTTATTTTATTATTTCCAGCATTTAATTGTTCTTGCTTTAATTTTCTGTATCCCAACCAACCATATAACAATTTCCAACATTAGGAAATTGTTATAATTTAATTTGTTTCAAAACCTTCAGAATTCTTTTAGTAATTTTTATTTCCGATTCCGGTCCGTACTCCAAGCTTTCCAGATTGTGGAAGAAGGAGTCTAGCATTTTAATTGTTATTCAGGTTTTTATTTAAATTGCATTTATATTAATGTTAAGTATTTATTTTTCTGTTATGCATATTTTGTTTTATATTTCTCTGCCTCTGTCTGGTTCAACAATAATGAGTAGCTAAACACCTTAGGGCGGTATGTAATTAAAATCAACTAAATCGGTAAAAATCAATTCTAGGCTTAAAATAATTAAGAGCTTAAAATTCTGGCTGTGACTTTTTATTATAAAATCAACCTTTTTGTTACGAGAGTAAGGAAAGTGTAATAGGTTAGGTCAAGACCACGAGAGTGTGAGATTTTAACCAGATAGCTAAAGTTAGGCATTTAATTTAAACACAGCGAGAGCGCTTTAAAATGAATTAGAATTACTAAGTTTCCAAAAATTATTTCTAAACACTTATGGGCTAGCGAGAGCAGGCATAGGGCTTTAGGGGTAAGATCTGAGATAAGACCACGAGAGTGTGAGTTAAAGATATTTAAACTGGTAACCTCTACAGAATAGATTAAGTGAACCATCTTTATAAGCCTAGGTTAGATTGACCCGCCTAAGTTAACATAATTACATACCGACCGCCTTAGTATTATTTTATTAAACTTAAATTTAATTCCCGCCTTTAATCTTTAAAAACAACCAAAAATCGTGACAACCCTTCACCTTAGCTAAACTAGTAAATCCTCTAGCACTAAGTAATCATAAAGTCCCTGTGGATCGATAATCTTAAATATTACTTCGATAGGCTGTGCACTTACAGTTAAGATACCGCTAGACACATAATTAGAATACGTCTTTAGCCCATCAAGTCCCAGTAAGGAGTCATATGAGGTTAATGAACTAGCCATTTTTCGTTAACTTGGTTGATAACCAAAGCCGAATCACCGAAGATCTCGAGGTTCTTGATTCTCAAATTAATTGCTTCCTCCATCCCCATTATGCAGGCTTCGTACTCTACTTCATATTTAGTGAACTCGAATGTCATTCGGGCAGTAAAAGGCATATGGATCCCTTCTAGTGAGATAATGACAACACTAACTCCACTACCGTTCATGTTAACGGCTCCATCAAACATCAGACTCCATTTGGATTAGGGTATGGCCCCTTCTCTTGGAGTGGTTCTTCACAGTCTTTCGACTTGAGGAACATGATGTCCTCATCCGGAAACTCGAACCTCATTGGCTGGTAATCATCAATTGGCTGCTGGGCTAGTTAATCTGACAATACACTTCCCATATGGCTTTTTGTGAAGTGTACTGGATATCGTATTCAGTCAGAATCATTTTCCATCAAGCTACTCTTCCATTCAGAGTCGGCTTTTTGAAGATGTACTTAACAGGGTCCATCTTGGAAATCAATAGAGTGGTATGAGTCAGCATGTACTGTCTTAGTCGGCGAGCAACCCATGCCAAAGCGCCACAAGTTTTCTCGAGCAGTGAGTAGCAGGTCTCACAGTCGGTAAAATTTTTGCTAAGGTAATAGATTGCATGCTCTTTTCGACCAGACTCATCCTGCTGACCCAGTATGCAACCCATTGACCCTTCGAGTATTGTGAGGTACATGATTTGAGGTATCCCTGGCACAGGAGGCATGAGAATCAGAGGTTCTTGAAAGTACTCCTTGATTCGGTCGAAAGCTTGTTGGCAGTCATCATTCCATTCGATGGCCTGATTCTTCCTCGAAAGTTTGAAAATAGGCTCACATGTGGCTGTTAGGTGAGATATGAATCGTACAATATAGTTCAACCTCCCTAAGAAGTTGTGTACTTCCTTCTTAGTGTTTGGTTCAGGTATCTACTGAATTGATTTCACTTTCGCGGGGTCGACCTCAATCCCCCTTTCACTGACAATAAAGCCCATCAACTTTCCAAAATGCACCCCGAATATGCATTTGTTCGGGTTCAACCTCAATCCGAGCTTCTGAAGCCTGTCAAATAGCTTGGCTAAGTTGACCAAATCTTCTTCTTTTGTCTATGACTTCACAATCATGTCATTAACGTAGACCTCAATCTCGTGATGGATCATGTCATGGAATAGAGTCACCATTGCATGTTGGTATGTAGCTCCAACATTTTTCAAACCAAACGACATTACTTTGTAACAGAAGGTGTCCCAGGGGTGGTAATGAATGTGGTCTTCTCCATGTCATCTGGAGACATTTTGATTTGATTGTAGCCCGAGAATCCATCAATGAAGGAAAACACAGTGAATTGGGCAGTGTTGTCAACTAGCACATCAATATGCAGCAACAGGAAGTCATCTTTGGGGCTCGCCCGATTCAAGTCCCTATAGTCCACACACATTCTGACTTTACCATCCTTTTTAGGGACTGGCACAATGTTCGCAACCCATGGAGGATAACATGTCACGGCCAAGAATCTGGTGTCGAACTGCTTTTGAACTTCTTCCTTGATTTTGATAGCCATGTCAGGTGGAGTTCTTCTTAGTTTCTGCTTCACTGGTGGGCATTCTTACCTGAGAGATAGTTTGTGCACTAGAGTATCAGTATCCAACCCTAGCATGTCCTGATAAGACTAGGCGAAGACATCGATATATTCGCGAAGCATGGAGATCAAGCGGCTCTTGACAGGTTCTTCCAACATAGCCCCAATCTTGACCTCTTTTCTGTCTTCCTCAGTACCCAGGTTTACCACCTAAATGACTTCCTTGTGTGGCTAAATCATCTTCTCCTCTTGCTTAAGCAATCTGGCTAGTTCTTCAGGTAGTTCACAATCTTCTTCGCCTTCCTCGTTGGCTAGGTAAATCGGGTTGTCGAAGTCATATTGAGCCATAGCTAGGTCGTCACTGATGAGACTCGGTGAGGAGCATCTGCATGAATGATGATTCATGCTAGATTTTAGAACAGGTGGGAGACGTGGAAAACATTTCCATTTATTTTTTAAAACAAAAAATGAAAGACAAGGAACAAATGAATGAGTGGAAAAACGTCTACTTTATTAATGATTATGATATTGCATCATGAACAATGAACCCTTACAATGAGCTACTATGCCCCGTGCAAGGCATAGAGCTTGCATACAGGAGAGTAGAAACATAAAACTATTACTCTTCTGGTTGAGTGACGGAGATGAGCGCTCCAGAAGACCAATTGTTAAGTTGCATCCCTAGGACACAGGGCCTTATCCACTCATCCAGTTTGCAATCATTATCAACCATTTCTTCCTACACTGCACACATGTTGCTATGATCAAACCACCCCTCAATGTTGAAGGTAATTGGGCCTTTCTGACCTCTATTGCTTTGCCCTGGTGTTGACTGACCAGGTTGGTAGCCAACCTCGAAAATATCCTTCTTCTCTGGGACCTTAATGATTTTTCCCCATCCCTCATTTGCACCTGATTCCACAACTTTTAGGGTTTGCTTGTCGGAGGCTATGGATGCTCCCTTCTTCATATCCTCTGATACGACAGTTGACAATGATGCGCTTACAGTCCTGATGGGCTCGAAGGCTTGGCACGGAGTTTTGACAATTTCCTCATCCATCTTTATGTACTTGAACAAGGCCAAGTGGCTGATGAAGACATCTTCTTCCCCCACACATTGTCACAAGTTTTCCTTCCCAGACAAATTTAAGCTTTTGGTGAAGGGTAGAAGACATTGTGCCTGCTGCGTGTATCCAAGGTCGTCCTAATAAATAGTTTTAGGCCGGTTGGATATCCATGACATAGAAAGTTGTTTTGAAAATCTGTGGTCCCACCTTGATCGGCAGTTCCACCTCTCCAAATACCGACCTTTTTGAGTTGTCGAATGCTCGGACGATCAAATCACTTGGCCTAAGGACAACGCCATCATAATCTAGATTAATCAATGCTTTCTTAGGAATTACATTCAAGGATGACTCCGTGTCTATAAGCACATAAGAGAGCACAACTCCTTTACATTCCATGGAAATGTGTAGAGCGCGGTTGTGGCTACGTCCCTCAGTTGTCAAGTCCATATCCGTAAATCCCAAACACTTGACACTACCGTCTCTAGCTGATTTACAAATATGTATTGTGGTACGTATGCATTGTTCAAGATCTTCAATAGAGCCTTCCTATGCGAGTCTGAACACATCAACAGGGATAAGATCGAAATCTTAGAAGGAGTTTGCTGCAAGTGATCAACAATCTTGTAATCACTCTTCTTGATTATTCTCAGGAATTCCTCCGCCTCCTTGTCAAATGTGATATCAGGCTCTGAAGTTGACATAGGAGCATCACTTTTCATGGGTTGCTTGCCCTTGGCCCTGGCTTGAGCTTCAACATATTCTTTCGGTGGTAACACATTGTTTCTCAATGTCTCTGGTGCGAATAGTCTACCACTTCTAGTGAATCCTCCGACCCCAACATTCTCAACTTGGTGCGGAGATGAACTGGATGTGGCCATGTTTTGCTTATGACCATTGTAGTAAACTTCTCCCCCATAATTCCACGGGATAACTTTATCACTCTGGTACGAAATTGGTCCAGAAGTAGTAATGGTTACCGGTGCCACCTTTGTTGGTGCTGGAACTTGTGCTGGATTATAGTAAATTGTAACAGTTGATATTTCGTCCTCTTTCACGATCTTGTCAAACTGTATACTTCCTTCATCCATCATCCTCTGTATCCCCAATCTCAATCAGTCACAACCGTTGACGAAATTGACATAGTATGAATAGCCTTCCTCACAACCTGGAAATATGTTCTTCTTAGCCAGGCAAGCCTTTATAGCCAACAATGAAGTCTTCAGGGCATTAACATCAGATACTAAGTTCAAACATTCACCACTACCAACAGCTCCTACGGTCCTTCCATGACCAGGCATGGGGTTCTGTAGCACATTAGGGGTTAGAACGAAGTTGATCACCTTGGAGTCTATCAAGTCTTGAATGACATGCTTGAGAGCTTGAAAATTCTCCGTGCTATAGCCAGGAGCTCCGGAATGGAACTCGCAATGGGCATTAGCATCATAGCCTACTGGGAGCTGACCTGACTTTGGAGGTTGCAGGGTTCTCAATTGGATCATCTAAAGTTGGAGCAAGTTCTGTGATAACTAGGAGTACGACATCGTAGGATTCTCGAAATGTCTATCCTTTGATTTGGGATTATAGTATTGATGGGGAGCTCTCTGATGTTGGTATTGTTGTTGAACCTGTTGTTGATTAGCAGGAGCAGAAATAGTGACGGGAGCTTCCTGATGGTAGGCGTTCCAATTCCCCCTCTTCTTTTGAGCATATACAACCCTAGCTTCTCCTTCCCTTCACTTCACAAAAGGCTTTTTGACCCCGGAGGTTGACGCTCTGCTGCTCTGAATCTTTCCTTGTTTCATCCAACTCTCGATTCTCTCGTCCATTAAGATGATATCAGAAAAACCACTGGAGGAACAGCCTGCCAGTCTTTCCATGAAATGCCCAGGGAGGGTATCCATGAAGAGGTCAAACATTTCCCTTTCCAGCAACGGGAGTTGAAGTCTGGCTGCGACCTCGCGCCACCTCTGTGCATAGTCTTTGAAACTTTCTGAGTTCTTTTGTGACAGGATTTCTAGTTGAGTCCGGCTGGGAGCCCTGTCGATGTTATACTGGTACATCTTGAGGAAAGCCTCCCCAAGCTCATTCTAATTATGAACAAAGTTCTTCTCCAGTTTCATGTACTACTCCAGTGAGCCCCCAGATAGGCTATCCTGGAAGTAGTACATCCAAAGCTTCTCGTCTTTGGTATATGCAGCAATCTTGTAATAAAAGTCCTGCAAGTGAGTCTTAGGGAAAGAATTACCGTTGTACTTGTCGAAACCTAGAGGTATGATCTTTGGAGGGATGACGACCCCTGAAACCAGACCCATGTCTGAAACGTCAATGCTGAGAGTATCTTTGCATTCCAAGGCCCTCACTTTCTCGGCCAACATTTGGAAGTCCTGATTATTAGCTCCAGTACCAAATCCCATGTCTTTGTTGATCAGGGTGAACTGGTCTTCCTGACGGTCCTGTACGAGGACAGGAGTAGGGCCACCAGTCTCTAGAGTTGGAGGTCCATCCCCTATGTTGTTGTTGAGTGGATTTCCCTGCATATCCAAGGTAACCACTGAAGGATCTGTTTGTAGGGGGTTAAGACTTTGCATAGCAACCCTCATCTCTTGCTGCCCCAGAGCTATACCTTGCATCATTGTCATGAACTCCCCATTCTGGTGCGAAGTTCGTTCAACTTAATTTGTATTGTATCCATGATTTTCCTTTGATTACGGCGAGTAGCGTACCGGTGTGAAGGGATATCGTGCCTGAGAAGACGATTCTTTGAGGCTCTCGTAATCTTTCCTGAAAATGCAGATAAGTTAAGAACCCTGGATAACCTGCAAAAGAAAAATGCAAATCACATGAATGCATGCAATGCTGTATTCTTTTCATTCTTAAGGTTTTTTACATCCTCGTTCCGGTATTCGAGAATTCAGATAGCCATTTCATATTTTAGGGGGGAAGACCTCGCAGGACATTCAGATAAGATGATATTCATGGAGAATTGGTGCTTAGTACCCTGTGTCAGTGCAAGAGATAACAACCAGATATTCAAACCAAATCAAATGTATCATAAACTGAGATCTGAAGATAACAACGTCCCTGAAGGGTGCCAATTCATACATCAAGAGAATAACTTAGTAAAGTAAAGAGGAATACCACAACAAGCCTGTGGGTAATCCAGGTACAAGAGTGCAAGACTAAACCCTAGGAAGCTCCATGTCTTGTAGCCTCCAGCTAAGACGCTTGACGGCTTGGAACAGCTGGGCTATGTCTGGATAATTCAGCTCCTGGATGAGCTTCTGAATAAGAAAATCCCTTAAATCAAAGGAAGCATGCAACTCGTTGATATTTTGTAGGAAATCCTCTTCCCTTTCTTTTCTAGGGCCCGACTCGGTCTTGACTTTCTTGATGTCAGCCCAAAGATTCAACTCTTCTACCTCCTCCTGGATTTCTTCACCGACATATTAAATCTTTGCCATCCTCTGAAGGTATTCTCTTCGTTGTTCGTGGGCTTTCTGGAGAAACTCTCTCTGCTCGTCCAGAGCCTTTTGAAGGCCTTTGATCTTCAGCTTGTACTCGATCTCTACCTCCTTCTGCTTTCTCAGATGGTCCTCCCACTTCTCTTTCCAAAGGATCACAACTTCGTTAGCTTCGTCTAAGGCTTTCTTATCCTTCCGGCGCTGACTCACACTGTGGGTTTCAGCCAACATTCGCTTCTTGAAGTAGAGCTCTCGTTCTTCGAAATCCTGCTGCTTGAGCCTGACCATCTCTTCAGCTCGACGAGCTCTCTCCTCTAGCTTCTAGTTCTGAATCATCAGCTTCTGGCAAGAATTGCCAACCTCTTAATTTTCTGCTCTAAGATGTTAGACCAAAGCCTCCAACTTCTAGTAGTCCTCCAATGGCACAATAGCGGGAGGTGGAATCGGTGCAGAGAAAGGGATTAGGGACACTTGATCTTTCTCCCTTAAACAGGCTTCGAACTCGGGGAAAATCTGATTGTTGTTCTTGCCCAAGCACTCTATACCCTTCCTTTTGACAAGTTTCCAAGCACCTACAGCTTCTCGGACCAAGGGAAGATTATCCTTCACGAAGAAATAGAAGGTCTGAACTAGCTCTGATTCTTTGGGAACAGTCTTGAGTGCATATCCCAATTGTATTCCTAAGAGGTTGGGGTTGTAATTGATGCCCCCATCTACTCCTAAGAGTGGAACATTGGGATAACCCCCACTACTAGAGTCGAGATCTTTCTCTTTTAACTTTAAAGTGAACCACCTGACGTCCTTGGTAGACAACCTGCTTAGCTTCTGGGCCCAGATCACCTTGGGATCAGTGAAAACTTCAGTAATAGGTAGGTGCCTCATAAACGATATGTAGAATAAAGGAGCACAACACCTAATCAAACCTCCCCGCTTCTTATTATTATTGTAATGCACTGGATAATAGAGATCACCCAGGAGAGTAGGTACCAGATTCTTCAGCATAAACAAATGGATATCATTCATGTATACGAATTTATCCATGTCAGGGATGAGGATGATCCCATAGATGGATAATGCTAGAATAGCACAAACTGAATCCCATCGGTTAACCACAACAAGTTCTCCAGATCTTCTAACCAAGAACTCCAAAGGAAAGCCAAACACCCCAATTTTGGTAGCAATCAAGTTATCAGATACCTCTGATGGGCTCAAATAAAGAGCTTTGGCAATGTCAAGATGAGTTGGTCTGGTCATCTCTGAATTGAAAGAGATCTGATCTTTGAGAGGCACCCCCAAATTCTAAGCAACTCTTCCAGTAGAGGACCCAACTGAAAGTCAGGAAATGTGAAGTATGTGAGCCTAGGATCATAGTACTGCAACAAAGTATGAATGACACTCCTTTGGGAACTATCCAAGTTATTTACCAGATCCAGAATGCCACCAGATTTCTCCTTGAAATATCTCAAATGACCCGGGGTAATAAGAGACACCATCTGGTTGAGCAGATCCACCTAAGTATCAAAGAACTTGTAATACACATTCTTATTTCGTACGTCTTCCATTTCTGAAGCAGAAGTATGACCGGGAACCGGGAGTAGTATGAACCCTGAGAATGAAAAAGAACACAAATGATTAATGATGTCATGATGCTTATGCAAGGCAAGGTGTGTGATTAGTGACATGTCTGTGGTGTGTCAATCATATAGTCATGTGTCTGTGCAGAGTCACAATAGCAATCACAACATCAATTCTCTGAACAGAAATCCCGGATCTCAGAACCAAGGAACTAAAGAACCAGATCACAATACTGAACAATACTGGAAAAGTGGGTATGTTAGAAGTTTTGGGGTTCCTGCAAACCTGTAAAACCCATCCCATCTCACGGGTGTGCTACTCGGGTCAACATCACTGACTCTCAAAGCCGAATAGCAATAATACGTTCACCATTTCCGAGAAATGACTCATAACAAAATCATGGAATCGGTTTAGAATTATGTACTACTCAGGGAGGTCTCAGTTGAGTCCAAGGAAATAAGCATCCCTCATAAGTCCCCAGCTTCAAGCACTGAATCGAGAAACAATAGTACATTCAGCCCTTGGGATACAATACTATCATCATACAAACAATTTTCTTTGACTGGATTCCTATAAGAGAACCAGTCCATCCTATGTGAGTTCCCAGTGGGCCCTCGAATGCGAGTGGGTTTGCCAACAAATATGGTCTACTACTGTCATCACTAGAGATGGTTTTTTCCACCAAGGTCCTCAATGATCGGTCACCAGATGCACATAACTATCAAGATTGTAGCCTAAAGTGGAGTAATCCCCACACATAATAGTTCCAAGACGGTCGCAATCTGGGTGTGGAACACATTGCCACTCATCATGGTGAGATACAATGGGAGTACAATGTTTGTCCACACTAATCCTATGGTGAACTCAAGCCGGGTAGTTGGCTTATCTCACAGTAACTCCCACCCACAGAAAAATGGAAAACCAGCACAATCCAGTATATATGATGCATGGAAAATAAATACTGAAAGTGGTAAAACAAACACACTTTGAAATCATAAATAATTTTAAAAGGAAAATATTCGAGAACTTACCTCCACCTTCCTACAAAACAAAGGTTAGTAACATAAACATGATAAAAGGAATGAGGTAAACAAGTACCAAACAAATCCTAATACAACTAGGACTTAATCTAGACTCGATCCTAAGTCTAAGGGACCTAAAAACTATGCAAAGCAAAAATCCAACAGCTACTACAACTCCTATAGCACAGACAACTACTAAATGCAATGCCAAATTAAAATCACCTATTATAGCTAACAATCAGCATGCAAAATAGGTGTAAAAAGTCAAAACAACATGAATGCAACATGTTTTTACAGCTCATGTTTCCAAATGCAGCTATGAAAACAAGGAAAATTTCAATTATTTTTCAAATGCACAAAACTTGAATTTTAATGCAATCAAGTAATGCAAAATTTATGCAAGATAATGCAATAACATGCAATGGATTATTTACAATGGAATGCAATGTCAATATGCAATTAAATTATGCAAACTACATGGTTTTTGTGATTCTTTGAGCTTTTACAACATTATGTAATTTTCAATATGCACATGATTGAATCAAGATGTGAATGGCTTCATAATGCAATGCAAAAACCAGAGGTGTACACATTTATTATTATGCTATGAAGGATGCTGAATCATGCAAATTATGGTCACAAAATGTTATGAACATATTATGCAACATTTATACACAAAAACGGAAACTAACGAAACGCATGTCGAAAGCTACCAAAACTGTAGAATTGTGCACCTAAAGTGATCCTAAAAATTAACTAAAATCATGATCTAAAAAGCTATGATGATTAAAGAACGAATGATGCACAAACATAACATGAAACAACCAATTTTTTCAAAACTGATCAGCGTTAACCAGTTAACGCCCTGGGTTAACCGGTTAACGACTTTAAAAAACCAAATCCAAGGGCAAAAATCAATGTGTTAACCGGTTAACACTAGACAGAATGCAAAAAAAAACAGCAATGAAATAAACGCTTTTAGCCACCAACCTATTGTAACACCCCAAAATTTGCCCTCTTATTTATAATCATCTCACCGACTTTTCGCAATAATTCATATCATCGATATTCTCAAAGCATGCACATGATCAGGAGTTCTATGGAACATTGTTTCTTGAATTGTTGAGTTTTATTTTCCTCAAGTTTGGAGAGGGGCTTTAAAGTATTATTATTATCGTGAGCATTGGTTTCAGTCTACATCAAGTGTTCGAACTATCTTTGTTTCCCAACATTAAGATGTTTACTTTGTGATCAAGTTTAGGATGGGTGGATTTTGTGGTTCGATGTGCTTGCATTGTGATTGTGACTATTCTTCCCTTTCTTGCCACTTGGTGTACCAATTTGTGTTAAATTGGGGAATTAAACCAAGATTAAGGAGCATAAAATTGAAGTTGTTTTCAAGATCTTTAAGATACTAAGTCTTGTTTATCGAAGAAATTCGAGAACAAGTTCAATGGATTTGGGTTGCAATACATTCAAATTTAGTATATTTGGCTTAAACTTTGAGATAATGACTTATAATATATAAAAAAATCGTTGCATGAACAAGATGGGTTTTGATGTTCCACATTATTTGAACTCTAATGTATCAAAAGCTATTGTAGTTCTAGGAGTGTATAAAGGCCAAGAGGGGGGAACTATCTTTTATTAAAAGGCCATGACTTTGACAATGATATTTGGGTTGGTTGTGTTTCCTTGGATAGCAAAAAATGTGCGTATCTTGGCTATGATAACTTATATGAGAAGTAGAGTACTGATACAATAGCATGACAAAACAAAAAATCCTGAACCAAAGTGGTCTATACCAAAAGATTTTATTGAGTTACAACCTTTATACAAACAGGATATGTGGGATCTCCATTGGCAATCAACATCTAGTAGTAAAGTTGCATATCTTGTTCAGAGGTTGAAAGCTTTGCAAGGAGCTGATAAAGAAATGAGTCCATATATACACAATAACAATAATGAGATGCATATATGATATTAGTTTTCCTTTGCACATAGACATGTAGAATCTTCATTCCAGGAATGTTCTACATGTATTTCAAGCACCAATATGCACCCTGCAAAAGTCTTGATATTTTCTCAATTTTTTGGTATCAAATATACCAGGCTCTACAACACAATGCAGTCTAGCCACAAGAAGAAATCCATAACAGATTTTTTTAAAAAGAACAAAAATTCAGAAAAAGAGATTCAGAATAGATACACCGCATAAAAGTCAGGGAGGAGGAGAATGTATCAATTGTCAGTTACTAATTTATAAGAAAATTCAGTTATAAAACTGCTACAATAGAAATACCCAAAAGAAGGAGTCGATTACAAAAACTTTAGAAAATCAATACAAAGTTAGTTACAAAATTCTAACTGAATCTAAACAAACTCTTAACCGAAAGAACTTCCAGAAGCTTCAGCTTGATCTCTATATATCTAAATTCATCTCTCAATTTTGATTTTTGGGAATTCTTCTTCAGTTTTATTCCTCTCCTCTCTTCATCTTTCTCATACATTCTTCTTCTTCAAACTTCACCACGAATCTTCAATCCCTGATTCTCTCCATCATTTCACCATTTTCCTCCATTCCATTCTCTTCTTTCTCCATCCTCATCTTCACTCCTCAAACTTGTTCCAACTCCTTCTGCAATCTTCACACCACCTGTATATTCATCTTCTTCATCGACTTCAGTGCCAAGGATTCGTCAAGTATTCAGATAACAATATTAGTTCGTCAAAACCACCTACATAGTTCCTGCAACATCATGATTCAATCAACACAACAGAATTCAGATTCAGAATTTAATGACAAATTGAAGAATACAATCTCGAAACAGGTTTGTTACACAAAATGAAATTCTGAGCATAAATTGTTGAAGCCTCACGGTGTGGCTCAAATCATCTAATCCTGTTGTTAATCCTTTCGATCCTGCTGAGCAATGAGGAATCCGGAAAGCTCGTCGCCGAAAATCGCAACTTAATACTCAACCTCAAACCTGCATCAATAACCTGCAAAAAGAAATCAAGCCGTAATTCGCAGAATCAACAATAAGCAGCGAGAATTTTGAATTTGAAAGGAGAGTAGAACAAAGCTACAATCAAGAATAGATCGCGTCTTCACCAAACCTGCAAAGTTAAGAACGTTCTCACATCGCAACGGTTTCAACAACTCAGCAGCATATGTGAAGGAGAGTCCAAAAGCGACATAGCGTGAACGCGAGGCTTCCGATCTTCGTCTTTGCAGCGTCAACTTAGAACAATCATCGTCTTCACAACGTCGATCTTCATCTTCAAACAACCAACTTCAATTCGTCACCACCTTCCTTGCAAGTAAGTAGCTTCGAATTCCCCCTTCTATCTTGTTGTTGGTTAATTGCGATCTATAGATTTAGGGAGAATTAGGTGAAATTGTTTGAGGATTTGAGATGTGGAGAGAAATTGAACAAAGTTTAGTGTTTAGGTTTGGGATTTTTTGTTAACCGAAGGAGAAATCGCGTCGCCGCCTAGGGTTTGAGAGAAGAGGATGAATGTGAGAGAGGAGGAAGACGCGTTCTTGATGAGAGAGACTTGTTTGTTGCCTTTTGTTTATGAACATGATTTGAGTCTTATTATATTAATTTTATGATTAATTTTTAAATTAATTATGTTTAATTGGAAATCAAAATCATGAAAAGCAGATTAAAGACCCTTGGAAACGATAAAAATGCATTAAAAAAGACCATTTAATCTTCCACCGCCTTTATTGATGGATAGGGATAAGACTCTTGATGGGTGGTCCACTCCGGCGGTGACACTTGTCACCATCCGGTTGGACCACCAATTTTCGTTTTCACGCGTGTAGACACACGGTAACTTCATACAACTTGCGTTCTAAAGCTTTGGATGAGAGGACTTGGAGGAAGCTCAGATCTGAAGGCCCAGATTAGTCAACAAGTTGACTAAGACTCATACTATGCTCCTGCAGGCTTTCCAGAAAATTTGCGCCTTTTCGAAATGCTTTCTGCGCCCCCTATTTTCTGGCCCATTTTTCTTTAACCTCAAATTTGCTCCTCATGCACCCCCACTGAATTCCTTTATTTTCTTTTAAATTTCTTTAGAAAATCAATATAAAAATAGTTTTTTTCTCATAATAAAATTCTATAAAAATTACAGTAGTATTCTAACTCAATTTAGAACTTTTCTACATTTTTACTTTTTGATTTTTGTCATTTTTCAATTTAATTTCGATTTTCAATTTAATTAGGTTTATATTGAATTCTTTCATGAACACTTCATTTTGTACAATTTTTTTCTCCCACTTCTAGTAATATTTTTGCCCCATTAATTTTTCTATGATTAGAGGACTAATAATAGAACCTGGAATAATTTTTTTATATTTTTTAGGTTATTTTATCCACTGTTTTGATAGTGTTGTTTGTGTAAAATTATGAATAGATCTTAGGTAGATTTAAGGGACCATTTGACATAGTTAGGTTATGAATTTTTAGGATATTTTTTAACACAATATTAGATTTAGGTTAGAGACCCTAGGGAATTAATTTCATATTTTTTCCATGACTTTTTCTATTTTTAATGCCTTGATTCTATTCAACTTTTCCATTGTAAATCCATCTAGTTTAGCTTAGGTTTTTATGGTGCATTAGGACTTAGATTAATTAGGCTTGATCTTAGAATATTAGAAGGCCTTAGTATGGTCTAGCTACTGATTTTAGAATGTTGATATTAAGTAATATCCTTTAGTTTTAAGACTTAGGCATAAAAATTGTTCAAGTGTATTTACATAAGGCGTTTAGCTTTATTTTTGTTTTATGTGCTTTAATATGCATTTTGAATTAATACGTCCTCATTTTATTTTTATGTTTTGGTTGCCTTAATATTTGTATTTCACTTGTATAGGCTTCCCCATTTTTAGAACCAGCTTAACTTCCTTAGGAAGTAAGTTGAGTTCTACTTCCTTTCTTATTTTTATTTTCTTCCTTAGGAATAGAAAAACCTCACAAACCATTAGGATTTCCTTTTTGAATATAATAACTAAACTAGGGTTGAGTCTTAGTTCCCTTAGTTTTTGTCCTTTTTCCACTTGAGTCCTTCTTTCACATCTCATAAAGAAAATAATAAAATACCTAATAAAGGTTGAATGTTCTCATACGACATGAGACTTTGTTGCGGAGTATTTATACACGTCCCGTTCCGGGGCAAGGTGTAAGTTATCTACCACGATGGATATGTTTTAGTATGAGGATGTTCACAAACAATAAACTCAAAACACTTCTCATAAAAGACAATCAACAGAGACATCACATCTTCTCTCCTCAACTCCTACTCTTTACGGACGAATACGACTTGCCTCGACAGTTCAAACAGCAATACGGTAAACACCCTCGAGTCAGAGCCGGTAACACCAGAGCCAGAGCTATGGCAATGTCATCCTAAAAACACAAAAGAATCCCCGCCTTAGTTAGGCAAACTACGTCGACTCTGATCCTCATTTTCCTGATGAGGTACGTAGGCAACGGGGTAGGGCCCGTTCGAGCAGATTCTTTATTTTCCCTACATTTCCCTCTTTCTTTCCATTTTCTATTCCAGTTCCCTTTCTCATTTCAGTTCCATTTCCAGTTAGCATTCTTTCATTCAACAACACTTTATTTTCTCACCCTTTGAAATAAGCAAACAAGCGTGGATCCCGTCGGGTATGGCGGACGGATTGGGGTGCTAATACCTTCCCAATTCATAACCGACTTCCCAACCCAGATCTTTGGTTTGCAAGGCCTCGTCCTTTCCTTCTTTCTCAGGTTTGTGCAGCATTACCTTTCCCGTTCCTTCGGGATAAAAATTTCTGGCTAGCGACTCTACCTTTTCCGCACCACTTTCGCGTTTGTACTAGGATGGAAATCCCGGGAGCGACAGCTGGAAACTCTGCTGGGGATTGAACCTAGAATCTCTAGTTTCCCTTGTAGAGTCAATCCTAGCGTCTGTTTGGTTTTGTTTATTTGGGTGTTTATCTGTTTGATGTCGTGTGCTGTAGTTTAGCTTTACTGTTTTTATTTATAGTTTTACTTTACAACATTTAATTACCGCCTTCAGTATTTATTTTCCATGCATCATATTATACTGGACTGTCTGGCTGTGCTAGTTTTCATTTTTTCTATGGGATGGGAGTTACTGTGAGATAAGCCAAACACCCGACTTGAGTATACACCTAGGAATAACGTGGTTTCATATTGCTCCGCATGCTATTTCAGTATGATGTTGTGATATGTAACCACACCCAGATTGCGATCGTCTTGGGAATATTCTATATGGGGATTTCCTCCATTTCAGGATAGGACCTCGATAGTTATGTGCATTTGGGGACCGATCATTGAGGACCTTAGTGGAAACATCCCTCTCTAGTGATGACAGTGGCAGGCCACATTTGTTGGCAAACCCACTCGCATCCGAGGGCCCACTGGGAACTCACATAGGATGGCCTGGTTCTCTCATAAGAATCCAGTTAAAGCAAAATTGTTTGTATGACGATAGCATTGTATTCCAAGGGCTGAACGTTCTATTGTTTCCCGATTCAGTGCTTGAAGCTGGGGACCTATGAGGGATGCTTAATTTCCCAGACTCAGCTGAGACCTTCCTGGTTAGTACATAATGCCAAATTGATTCATTGATTTGGTCATGAGCCATTTCTCAAAAATGGTGAACGTATTATTGCTCTCCGGCTTTAAGAGTCCGTGATGTTGACCCGGAGTAGCACACCCGTGAGATTAGGAGGGGTTTACAGGTTTGCAGGAACCCTAAAACTTCCAACATACATGTTTTTCCAGTACTATTCAACATTTGTGATCTGGTTCTATGGTTCTTTGGTTCTGAAATCCGGGGTTTCTAATTAGAGAGATTGTTGTTGTGATTGTCATTGTGACCTAGTTATTGTGATTGTTATTCTGACTCTCTACAGACACTTGGCTCGTTGTTCAACTTCAACACCATTAGTGACTGTTCTGTTATGTGATCCAGTTCTACAATCCTTGGGTTCTTAGTTCTGGGATTCTATACAGAGATTATATTACTATTGTGGCTCTATCCAGACGCTTGGCTATCTGCTCAGCACCAACATCTGACCTTTGATTACATGCCTACTACCTACATGACATCATGGCATTTTAGCATACACGTTCAGTTATTTCTAAGGATCACATCTCTGAACTAAATCATCAATTTTTTTTTGCATTAAAACATGAATCAAAATAGATAGATTCCTTAGAAATAACCGAACATGACATTGGCATACATCCTTGCATTTATGACAGGTGTTCAGGAACAGATTCTTATCATGCCTTGGTTTCTCTCCAAAATGGCCAACTTGAATCATGATTGTCAGGGTATGGGCAAGGAACAACTCCGAGCGGAGGTGACTGAGATGAAGGCCCAACTGGGGCATTTTATGGTGGACATTCGAGCGTTGTCCCATGAACAGAAACTGCTGAGAAAAGAATTCAACTTGATGAAGTCTCAGATGAAGCTGCTTACGGGAATCATGAATGCTATGTTGAAAAAAGAAAATAGCCATGTGCCTGCTTTTCAAACAGAAGGTCATGTTTCTCCCATCTCTTTGGGATGTCCACTAAATCAAGAGTTGTTAGGTGGATTTCCTCTACTTGAGTCTCTTCACCAGCAATCACCCATTGGCAGTTGAGAAGAGCCTAAGATAGGGACCAACTCCATATTGCTTGATACAAGTGAGCTGAATAATCCTACACCAATTGTCGCTAAAGAAATGAGCACTTTCTTTCCCTATCAGGGATCTTCCTCAACTGCTACGCCTTGGTTTCCAAGAGAAAGACTTCAACATGTTTCATTTGTATCTCCTCCATTGGCAGCAACCTGTTATCAATAGGAGTAAGAAAAGGTTATTGATTTGGTACCCATGTCTTATGCTGAATTATGCCCACAACTACTCAAAATGGGGTTGATTCAGTGTCACGAGTTAACTCCTTTTTCTGGTAAACTTCCCCAAGGTTGGAATCCATACGCTTGCTGTGTTTTTCACTCTGGAGCTCCTGGACATGATGTTAATGATTGCAAGGCATTCAAGCCTCAAGTGCAAGATTTAATTGATGAAGGGGTAATTAATTTTGGGCTAACCGGGCGGGAAGTGCCGCAAGTTGACGCATGCAGGAATACGAAAGAGGTGGTCAACTTTCCTTCTTCTAGAGTCATTACTCAGGCCAAGTCTTCAAAGGGGTTATATCATCAACCTTCATTCGCTCCACGACCGAGTATGAGTAAGAGAGTATAGGGGTATGTCAGGCACTCAAAGCAATATCAACAACTAAATGTTCAATCACAACCTCAGGGTCAGCAACAACAGGCACAAATACCATTTCAGAAAAGAACAAGAGCTAGGGATCGTAGGATTGATCATGTCCCATGTCCATATGCTATATTACTTCCAGAGCTGCTAAAGTTGAACATGGTCGAGCTTCGTACCATGAGAGCTCCTTCTCCAGACAATCTACCTCCGAATTTTGATGCTAACGCCAGGTGCGAATTCCATTCGGGTGCTCAGGGGCACAATATTAAGAAATGTTGGGCTTTTCAGAACAAGGTACAAGAACTAGTTGACTCCAAGGCGATTAATTCCACTCCTCACCCAAATGTACTCCAGAATCCAATGCCTAGTCACGGTGGAACCGGTGTCATGGTTGTTCTACCAGATGGTCCATGTTAAGTTGAAGTCTTCGAGTTAATCACCCAGGACGCCAGGGTATTCATGAAGCAAATAAAGCCAGAAGTATTCAAATACTCTCAGTGATGGCATGCGTGTGTTTGTCTTTATTCATTGTTCATTTTCATCCCTATTGATGGGAACTACGTCGCTCTGATTCTTCATTGGTCATGGGTCAATGGAGATACGTAGGTAGATGATCATCAGGTCTTTTTGAGCAACCTTATAAGACAAATTTACTTTCCAGTTTCACTCTTTCCCTCAGACATCTCGTGTCAGGGTCAGAATAACTAGAAGAAGAGGTATGATTGCCATGGTTGGGTATACGGCTGCAACTTGAAGATTACAAGTCTGTGAAAGAGCTATTGATCACTGAACGTATCCAAGACTGGCAGGTCCAGACGCAGTCAAGCCTCCTCAACTACGACAATATTCAGTTTCTTTACTGCATTTCCATTTGTAGTTTCTTTTATGTGTTAAACATTTGTCTACATGTATGAAATTTGTTTGCTTTTGAATGTTAGCAATAATAAAACTCACATGTTTCTTTTGAAGTAATTCATTCGCATTCACTTATAATTTTGCATGTGTACATCGCAATACCAATTGTCGTGCTTAAACTCTATGAAGGAGAATGACGAAACAAAAACGCAAGAATCTCTAATTGTGTACTCTCGAATAAGACCTTGTTGATGATGTACAGGCTTTGTTTCAAATACCTAAACACCGGAGATATAAAGGAGATAGACCCTCGCTAACCACTTTGAGCCTTGAAGTAGGAGTTTCTTTTCGCATGAAAAAACCCTTACGTTTAACCCAGGGGCAAGGTAGGCGTTAGCTAGTTGGACCAAGCGTTCGGACTTTCATAAAGGAGTGCATTTGAGGATCTATTACATTCCACTATGCTACTCAAGAGGTCCAAAGACCAGAAACCACAATGGTTATCCAGGTCAAAAGGTCCAAAGATTGAAAACCACAATGGTTATCCTTCATCAACCAAAGAATGAGGGAGTCACAACCCTCGTGAAGCAATCAAGACAAATAGTGTCATGTGATTTGTTCAAACAAAACAAATGAAAAGCCCGCTAAATCGAAACTTGAAAACAAGCGACTTAGGAAAAAGTTAGGGCATCCCGCTGGACTTGACAATCAAAGATTCACAAGAATCAGTCCAGGCAAAAGTTAGGGATAAACAAAAGAATGAAAAGAGAAAAATGCAAAAAGGATTACACAAGAAAAATCCTTTAGCAAGAACAAAGTCGTGTGATACAGAAATGAAAGACAAAGGGGTGACTGACTCCAAACGACAACCTGATTGGTACTTGAACCGATAGTAGCAATGGTTCCTCAACCGACACGAAACCCTTATGAAAGGTGAGCGCTTGTGAAAATTAGCTGAACATAGGAATGAAGGACATCACGAAGATGGGTGGGCACAAATAAACTTCGAGACTATATCCTTTGTTTCTATAACCTTGAACCATGCCACGATATAACCCTTAAAGTCCTAACTGAAACAGGGTTACTTTGAGAGCATACTACCACGAGGTCGTGTTCCTGACTCCTATGAGTTATCCTAAAAGATCCTTGTTGGTATTGCATGTACATACTTTCATTTATTCAAAGATAATGTCGTATCTTAACCAGTGATTTGCTCACAAAGGTTTGCGACACCTTTTCAGTAAAAACTTCAAAGATTAACATGTGTGTTGCATTAGAATTTCCATTCTAAGAATAAACATTTTCTGCTTGCATACATTTGTTTGGCATCATAAAAATGGTTCACATGCGGAAATTTAGTCCAGAAACTTAAGCTTGTCAAGTTGAGAAGTCGAAAACTTCTGAAAGACAGTCACGTCGAGGTGCAATTTTCTGAGAAAGCTCCATTGAGTAAAGACTTTCCCAACCAATCATGATAAAAGCTAGCCAATCTGGGGCAGTTATGTCAAGCAATCTCTTCAAAATTCAACCAAACTAGGGCAATCACCTCGAGATCCAAATCACTCCAAGAGTAAAGATTAGTCAGTCAATTGCAAAACTATTGAAATACGCGTACTGGGGCAGGCCACCCCAATAGTAAGAGAATTCATTATTTCCCGAAGACAGATGACCGAAAGCATTTACCCGGAGTTCATAATACCGGCACATTTATACTCTCAAAGAATTTCTATGGCACCCTCTTGTCATAACTCTTACTGATTGAGTCTATTACCCATCTAGCGGTCGCTCGTCAATCCAGTTATCTCGTTCAGTGTTTCCGACAGCTTCAAGCTTATCTGCGTTGACAATGGTTACCTCCTCAGTAAGGTTATTACGCCAATTCAGGCAATCACTACGATACCTAAGAGTTTAAAGACACCAAGTCTTTTGTAAAATCCTCTTAAGGTAAAGTCCCGGAAAGAGCAAATGATTCCCAGCACGAGACGACTTGAAATCTTTCCTCCTCAGCAGGACGTGCTTCGGTTTTGTTATCCCCAGCAAACGGATGGAAGTTATCCCCAATAAAGTCGCCAAACGTTTTCTTCAACAGGTTTCCTGGATCTTTTTCCTCAACAGATCTAAGGTGGATCCTATTCTCTAGAAGATCTCAGACAAATTTCTCTTCCCCAACAGATCTTGGAAGATTTCTTTGCTCCAGCAGAGTAACAAGGATTGATAATCCCCAAACAGAGAGTTCTCTTCCCACGATGAAATATTTCTTACAAGATTTCATGTATTTCTGGCAACCATCTAATCAGTTCTTTTCCCCACAGAGGTCAGAAGGTTCAGGTAGACGGCAAGTACTCCTCAACAGAGCCTTGACAAGACCTATCCCCAGCTAAGTCGGAAAGTTGTCGATCCCCCAGCAAAATCTTATGGGTGAGATTCAATCCCCAGTGGTTATGGAATCCTCAAGCAGGTTCCGTAAATCTAAAGTCCAAATTATTTTTGGCAAAGGTGATAATTCGGGATAGATGAATTATTCACACTCTTCTCCAACAGAGATGTTATCCCCGCAGGGCTTCTTGAGATCGAATTCGCGATCACTGCATGCTCAGCAGAATCAGCAGGGACCTATTATTTCCGCATCAGGAACTCCCTTTGCACTTACGCCATTTCATCGACATGTTCAAAACCTAGTATGCCCATTGTCATGGGGGATTATGTCGTGCAGTTCAACATATGCATACCCAATATAATCAAAGTTTGATATCTTGCAAAAGTCCAGCCACAGACTGGCCAAAGTCCATCTTTGGGTGGCAAATTCTTAAAGTCCATCCACAAACTGGCCAAAGTCCATCTTCGGGTGGCAAATTTCTAAAGTCCCCCACAGTGGGCAAAAGTCTCCCACAGTTAGCAAAAGTCCAGCCACAGACTGGCCAAAGTCCTACTTCGGGTGGCAAATTTCTAAAGTCCCCCATAGTGGGCAAAAGTCTCCCACAGTGAGCAAAAGTCCAGCTACAGACTGGCCAAAGTCCATCTTCGGGTGGCAAATTTCTAAAGTCCCCCACAGTGGGCAAAATTCTCCCACAGTGAGCAAATTCCAGCCACAGACTGGCCAAAGTCCATCTTCTGGTGGCAAATTTCTAAAGTCCCCCACAGTGGGCAAAAGTCTCCCACAGTGAGAAAAAGTCCAACCACAGACTAGCCAAAGTCCATCTTCGGGTGGCGAATTTCTAAAGTCCCCCATAGTGGGAAAAAGTCTCCCACAGTGAGCAAAAGTCCAGCCACAGACTGGCCAAAGTCCATCTTCGGGTGGCGAATTCTTAAAGCCCAGCCACAGACTGGCCAAAGTCCATCTTTGGGTGGCGAAATCTTAAAGTCCAGCCACAGACTGACCAAAGTCCATCTTCAAGTGACGAATTCTTAAAGCCCAGCCACATTCTGGCCAAAGTCCATCTTCGGGTGGCGAAATCTTAAAGTCCAACCATAGACTGGCCAAAGTCCATCTTCGGGGGGCGAAATCTTAAAGCCCAACTACAGACTGGCCAAAGTCCAACTTCGAGTGGCGAATTCTTAAAGCCCAGCCACAGACTGGCCAAAGTCCATCTTTGGGTGGAAAAATCTTAAAGTCCAGCCACAGACTGGCCAAAGTCCATCTTCGGGTGGCGAATTCTTAAAGCCCAACCATAGACTAGCCAAAGTCCACCCTCAGTGTGGCAAAGTATCTTGAAGTCCAACCGCAGATTGGAAAAAGTCTATCCTCAGGGTGGCAAAGTATCTTGAAGTCCAACCGCAAATTGGCAAAAGTCCATCCTCAGGGTGGCAAAGTATCTTAAAATTTGACCACAAATTGGCAAAGGTCCACTCGTAGTGTGGCAAGTCGTTATTCGTTTGATTCCATTCGAAAGATATCATTAAGGCTTTGTTGCATACTTTCAAAGTCCACTCACGATATGGCAAGCCAGTAGTCCTCTGACATCATTCAAAAGGCATCCCCCGTTTATGATTCTTACCATCATAATTATATCCAAACAGAGTTCATTAGGTTGAGTTTATTTCCCTGTTCTTCTGCCACAGAGTGCAAATTTTTTGGTTGTTTCTGGTATTCAATCCCTGCATACCTCAAATGTCTGAAAGCGACTGCTATCATCTATTCACGTCCACAGTGATTGAATAGGGGCAGTTGTAACACCACAAAATTTTCCCTCATATTTATAATCATCTAACTGACTTTTCGCAATAATTCATATCATCGATTTTCTTAAAGCATGCACATGATCAGGAGTTCTATGGGACATTGTTTCTTGAATTGTTGAGTGTTATTTTCCTCAAGTTGGGAGAGGGACTTTAAAGTATTATTATTATCATGAGCATTGGTTTCAGGCTTCATCAAGTGTTCAGACTATCTTTGTTTCCCAACATTAAGATGTTTACTTGGTGATCAAGTTCAGGATGGGTGGTTTTTGTGATTCGATGTGCTTGCATCGTGATTGAGACTATTCTTCCCTTTCTTGCCACTTGGTGTACCAATTTGTGTTAAATTGGGGAACTGAACCAAGATTAAGGATCATAAAATTGAAGTTGTTTTCAAGATCTTTAAGATACTAAGTCTTTTTTATCGAAGAAATTCGAGAACAAGTTCAATGGATTTGGGTTGCAATACATTCAAATTTAGTATATTTGGCTTAAACTTTGAGATATTGACTTATAATATAAATAAAAAATTCACCGCATGAACTAGATGGGCTTTGTTGTTCCACATCATTTGAACTCTAATGCATCAAAAGCTATTAAAGTTCTAGAAGTGTATAAAGGCCAAGAGGTGGGAACTATCTTTTATCAAAAGGCCATGACTTTGACAATGATATTTGAGTTGGTTGTGTTTCCTTGGACAGCACAAAATATGCGTATCTTGGCTGTGATAACTTATATGAGAAGTAGAGTACTGATACAATAGCACGACAACAACAAAAAATCCTGAACCAAAGTGGTTTATACCAAAAGATTTTATTGAGTTACAACGTTTATACAAACAGGATATGTGGGATCCCCATTGGCAATCAACATCTAGTAGTAAAGTTGCATATCTTTTTCAGAGGTTGAAAGCTTTGCAAGGAGCTGATAAAGAAATGAGTCCATATATACACAATAGCAATAATGAGATGCATATATGAGATTAGTTTTCCTTTACACATAGACATGTCGAATCTTCATTCCAGGAATGTTCTACAAGTAGATCAAACACCAATATGCACCCTGCCAAAGTCTTGATATTTTCTAAATTTTTTGGTATCAAATATACCAGGCTCTACAACACAATGCAGTCTAGCCACAAGAAGAAATCCATAACAGTTTTTTTATAAAAAGAACAAAAATTCAGAAAAAGAGATTCAGAATCGATACACCGCATAAAATTCGGGGAGGAGAAGAATGGATCAATTGACAGTTACTAATCTATAAGAAAAATCAGTTGTAAAACTGATACAATAGAAATACCCAAAAGAAGGAGTCGATTACAAAAACTTACAAAAATCAATACATAGTTAGTTATAAAATTCTAACTGAATCTAAACAAACTCTTAACCGAAAGAACTTCCAGAAGCTTCAGCTTTATCTCTATATATCTGATATCATCTCTTAATTTAGATTTTTGGGAATTCTTCTTCAGTTTTCTTCCTCTCCTCTCTTCATCTTTCTCATACATTCTTCTTCTTCAAACTTCACCACCAATCTTCAATCCCTGATTCTCTCCATCATTTCACCACTTTCCTCCATTCCATTCTCTTATTTCTCCATCCTCATCTTGACTCCTCAAACTTGTTCCAACTCCTTCTACAATCTTCACGCCACCTGCATATTCATCTTCTTCATCGACTTCAGTGCCAAGGATTCGTCAAGTATTCAGATAACAATATCAGTTCTTCAAAACCACCTACAAAGTTCCTGCAACATCATGATTCAATCAGCACAACAGAATTCAGATTCAGAATTTAATGACAAATTGAAGAATACAATCTCGAAACAGGTTTGTTACACAAGATGAAATTCTGAGGATAAATTGTTGAAGCCTCACGGTGTGGCTCGAATCATCCGATCCTGTAATTAATTCTTTCAATCCTTCTGAGCAGTGAGGAATCCGGAAAGCTCGATGCCGAAAATCGCAACTCCATACTCAGCCTAAAACCTGCATCAACAACCTGCAAAAAGAAATCAAGCCGTAATTCGCAGAATCAACAACAAGCAGCGAGAATTTCAAATTCGAAAGCGAGAGTAGAACAAAGCTACAATCAAGAATATATCGCTTCTTCACCGAACCTGCAAAGTCAAGAACGTTCTCGCATTGCAACGGTTTCAACAACTCAGCAGCATACGCGAAGGAGAGTCCAAGAGCGACATAGCGTGAACGCGAGGCTTCCGATCTCCGTCTTCCCGGTGTCAACTTGGAACAATCATCGTCTTCACAACGTCGATCTTCATCTTCAAACATCCAATGTCAATTCGTCACCACCTTCCTCGCAAGTAAGTAGCTTTGAATTCCCCCTTCTATCTCGTTTTTGGTTAATGGAGATCTATAGATTTAGGGAGAATTAGGTGAAATTGTTTGAGGATTTGAGATGTGGAGAGAAATTGAACAGAGGTTAGTGTTTAGGTTTGGGATTTTTTGTTAACCGGAGGAGAAATCGCGCCGCCGCCTAGGGTTTGAGAGAAGAGGATGAAGGTGAGAGAGGAGGAACACGCGTTCTTGATGAGAGAGACTTGTTTGTTGCCTTTTGTTTATGAACATGATTTGAGTCTTATTATATTTATTTTATGATTAATTTTTAAATTAACTATGTTTAATTGGAAATCAAAATCATGAAAAACATATTAAAGACCCTTGGAAACGATAAAAACGCATTAAAAAAGACCATTTAATCTTCCACCGCCTTTATTGATGGATATGGATAAGACTCTTGGTGGTTGGTTCACTCTGGCGGTGACACTTGTCACTGTCCGGCTGGACCACCAGTTTTCGTTTTCTCGCACGCAGATACACGGTAACTTCATACACCTTGCGTTCTAAACCTTTGGATGAGAGGACTTGGAGGAAGTTCAGATCTGAAGGCCCAGATTAGTCAACAAGTTGACTAAGACTCATACTGTGCACCCGCAGGCTTTCCAGCACATTTGGGCCTTTTCGAAATGCTTTTTGCGCCCCCTATTTTCTGGCCCATTTTTCTTTAACCTCAAATTTGCTCCCCATGCACCCCCACTGAATTCCTTTATTTTCTTTTAAATCTCTTTAGAAAATCAATATAAAAATAATTTTTTTTCTCATAATAAAATTCTATAAAAATTACAGTAGTATTCTAACTCATTTTAGAACTTTTCTACATTTTTACTTTTTGATTTTTGTCATTTTTCAATTTAATTTCGATTTTCCATTTAATTAGCTTTATATTGAATTCTTTAGGTTAAATTTTAAGGGACCATTTGACATTGTTAGGTTATGAATATTTAGGATATTTTTTTAACACAATATTAGATTTAGGTTAGAGACCTTAGGGAATTAATTTCATATTTTTTCCAGGATTTTTGCTATTTTTAATGCCTTGATTATATTCAACTTTTCCATTGTAAATCCATCTAGTTTAGCTTAGGTTTTTATGGTGCATTAGGACTTAGATTAATTAGGCTTGATCTTAGAATATTAGATGGCCTTAGTAAGATCCTTTAGTTTTAAGACTTAGGCATAAAAATCGTTCAAGTGTATTTACATAAGGTGTTTAGCTTTATTTTTGTTTTATGTACTTTAATATGCATTTTGAATTAGTACCTCCTCATTTTATTTTTATGTTTTGGCTGCCTTAATATTTGTATTCCACTTGTATAGGCTTCCCCATTTTTAGAACCAGCTTAACTTCCTTATGAAGTAAGTTGAGTTCCAATTCCTTTCTTATTTTTATTTTCTTCCTTAGGAATAGAAAAACCTCACAAACCATTAGGATTTCCCTTTTGAATATAATAACTAAACTAGGGTTGAGTCTTAGTTCCCTTAGTTTTTGTCCTTTTTCCACTTGAGTCCTTCTTTCTCATCTCATAAAGAAAATAATAAAATACCTAATAAAGGTTGAATGTTCTCATACGACATGAGACTTTGTTGCGGAGTATTTATACACGTCCCATTTCGGGGCGAGGTGTAAGTTATCTACCACGATGGATAAGTCTTAGTATGAGGATGTTCACAAACAATAAACTCAAAACACTTCTCATAAAAGACAATCAACAGAGATATCGCATCTTCTCTCCCCATCTCCTATTCTTTGCGGACGAATACGACTTGCCTCGACAGTTCAAACAGCGATACGGTAAACACCCTCGAGCCAGAGCCGGTAACACCTGAGCTAGAGCTATGGAAATGTCATCCTAAAAAAAATAAGTGAATCCCCGCCTTAGTTAAGAGAACTACGTCGACTCTGATCCTCATTTTCTCGATGAGGTACGTAGGCAGCGGGGTAGGGTCCGTTCGAGCACATTCTTTATTTTCCCTATATTTCCCTCTTTCTTTCCATTTTCTTTTCCAGTTCCCTTTCTCATTTCAGTTCCAGTTCCAGTTAGCATTCTTTCGTTCAACAACACTTTATTTTCTCACCCTTTGAAACAAGCAAACAAGCGTGGATCCCGTCGGGTACGGCGGACGGATTGGGGTGCTAATACCTTCCCAATTCGTAACCGACTTCCGAACCCAGATCTTTGGTTTGAAAGGCCTCGTCCTTTCCTTCTTCCTCAGTTTTGTGCAGCATTACCTTTCCCTTTTCTTCGGGATAAAAATTTCTGGCTCGCGGCTCTACCTTTTCCGCGCCACTTTCGCGTTTGTACTAGGATGAAAATCCCGGGAGCGACACCTACTTCTAAAAGCTCCTAAGACATCTATGAACACGCTAGCATGAAATTTCCACTTAAACCTAGTCCTCTAACACCTATGAGCACTAAGCACTAGCTCTGATTCTAGCTACTAACAATCAAAATGAGCAAAATGCAAGCAAAACAATGAATTGATCAAAGAATGCGATATGGCGAGATGGAGTGAATAAATTAAAAGCGAAAAGCGGTTTTGGATTCACCAACCTACAAAGTGGAGGCTTTCTTTGGTGATTGTTACGAGTCGATCAATCCACAAATGAAGAGAAAATCGTAGACTTCAAGCTTTGATCCGTACGAAATGCAAAATAAATGCAAAATAAATGCAATTAATGAAGATCTTGATGAACTCTTGCAAAATCACTTCCAATAAGCTCAAATCAATCCAAAACCGCAACCACTTATCCAATAAGCCAAAGAATCAATGTTGGATGAAGGTTTAGCTTCAAGTTATTCAAGCTTCAATTCAAAACTTGAAGAACTTTTGATGAAGAAGCTTTTTGGTGAAAGGTTGAAGATGAGAGATAATTGGGAGAAAAATGAGAGAGATGAAGTGAAATTGTGAAAACAAAATGGTTGAATTTGTGAGTTTTGGAGTGAATTCAACTTATATAGGAATAAGGATTGGAGTTAGGATTGGATATGGAGTGAGCTTAGTGTTTAGGTTTGAAAAATGAGGTTAGGACTTAGGCTTGGAGTTAGTTAAAGTTGGTTAGGGTTTCTAGAATATTACTTGGAATATTCCTTGGAAGAGTGTGGAAGAGTCTAGAATGTGGTGGAAAATCCAAGGAAAAGTGGAGTGTGATGCAAGGTGGAAAAAAGTGGAGGGAAGTGTGCAAGACCAACCAACCTTTGAAATTTCTTCATAGATTTCGCAGCCGTTAACCAGTTAACGGGTGAAAAATGTGAACTTTTCACTCCTTTAATGGGTCAACTTGGAAATGGTTTGGTTATTCTTTGTGATATTATTTTCCTTCTTGAGATCAAATGATTGACAAAAGACACTTGATCACAAGACTCATGCACATGCAGATGATGATGATTTATTTTATTTATTTTTCTTCTGAATGTGATGCAATATGGACGGATATGCAAGATGACGAAGCATAAACCACTTGAGGTTGGCAATAAATAAGAGGGAAAATTTTAGGGTATTACAACATTGTCCGACAGTTATTTTATATATCTATATAAGTAGATTTCATTTTCATTATTCCAGGTCGCATTTCTTCACATTGTAAAAAGGACACACTCAAAGTATCGAGCGTCCGAGAAACGAGTTAACCCCTTACTGTCGCTCCCACCAAATGAGGCCAGGTCAAATGGGGTACAGACGCGAACGGTCGGCGAAAGGAGGGGTGAGAACACACAAGGGTGAACTCAGAAGACAAGAGTCGCCAACTAGGCATTTTTATCCCGAAGGAAAGGCAATGCTGCATAGACCTAGAAAAATATGGATAAGACGGTTGCGAACCAGAGAGACTGAGAAGGGGGGTTAGTTACAACCTGGGAAGGTATTAGCATCCAGATTGTCCGTCGTACTCGACGGGATCCACGCTTAAAAGATTTGTGTTTTAAAGGGGTAGTGTCAGTGCAATTTGTGTATCAAAGCTGGAAAGAATGCAAGTGTCAGTGTAAAAAGAAAGTGAAGTGAAATATGTGAAGTGTCAGTGCAAGAACAGGAATGAAATGCTCAAGACTATGAGGCTTAAAGAATGACGCTAGAAGGAGGGGGAATATACAGAGACTTTTGTTCGATAACTGTTAAGTTATGCCTACGTATCCTCTCGTGCAATGAGGAAGTCAGAACACCGTAGTTCGACCCAAAGAGACTGAAAGATAAATTGACTTGTGAACTGCTTACTTGCCTATGCTTAAGTGTATGACCTGTCTGGCTCAGGTGCAGACTGTCTTGCATTAGACGGAAGAAGCAAGTTCTCGTTTGTGAATGAATGAGATGAGAAAAGAATCCCGAAGGAGACGGTTATTGTTTGTTTTTTTGAGTTTTCAATCTTTTATTGCTTTTGGAGTTTGTCATAGGAAAATGAGCTTAAGTCTAAACCAAGGGTTAGTAAACTCATCACATCCTCCCTCTGATTAGGGGTAATGAGAATACCTTAAGTGTGAAGTAGGCACCTCACACTTAATCACCATGATGTAGGATTAAAATCATTAACCTACTTGCATTTATTTAAATGTTTTTGTTGTTTTTGTTGTTTTTGTTTAGTGTTGAGTAATGAGTTTAAGCCATAATCAAGGATTTAATGGACCCATTACACCATCCTAATAGAAGGATAATAGATGAGAACATTTAAGCTGAGAAAGACTCCTCAACTTAATCCATGATTAGGGATTAACCTCATGACAAAACAATACCTTTATTAGATGGATTTTAGTTAATGATAATATGAAGAAATGATTTTTATGGTTTGTAAGACAACTTGAGGGGGACTTGTCCATTAACACTAGGGTTAGTCCTTCTTAACCAATTAAGGAAGAATTAGAACCCTAATGCAAGGCCCAAGTTACAAGTTTGATGTCTTGATGGTTATTAGATGGATTGATTAAAGGATTTAAACACATTAAGGGTTTAACACTTAGGATTAAAGTTATACACTCCATCCTAATAGAAGGATTCAGGCATAAGCTTAATTACAAAGCCTTAAAACCTGTAGGGTTTAGCCCCTGATTATGAGATGAGAGGAGAATACTCAAAGATGACACAAAGGTAAAAGCTAAATGGGGGACTAATCAAACCCTAACTGTTATCATGCTTGGTTGTTCCTAGGGTTAATGAGGTTTGCAAGAAGATCTTCAGAGAAACCACCAGGAAGGAAACAGATGAAATGAGCAAGGAGCAGAGAGAAGCAAAACAACTTGCTTCACTTAAGAAGACAAGTTGCTTAAAGAAAGAAAGAGAGCAAGAGCATGAATGAGCAAGCTCACTCTAATATACAAGATAAAATGCAGCAATGATGCAAGAGAGAGATGAAAAGAGATTGTGAGAAGTGAAGGCAAATTCACTTCTCAAAACAACTTACCACCTGAAAAGTTAGCAAAAGAAATGAAGTGCAATGCAAATGAGATGAAATGCCATGGTGCAAACCAAAACCATAAGCATAAACATGATGTTAATGATGCTAAGAGATTATGCAAACACATGACAAGAGATGAGAGTGATCAAATAAGCATAAGGATGCAAATGAGGTATGCTTTGAACCATGAAAGTTCAAGAAACGTTTATGAAATGCAATGGACATACAACATGGCAAATGAAAGATGCAATGATCAAACATGATTCTAATATGTCCTAAGATGTATTATGAATCATGAAGATGCACAAAATGTCATGGCAAGTCATTGGATGCAAGCAAATGGAAGATGGATGCAAAGGAAGGTACAAATTAGGGTTACATGCATCATGCAATACAAAAATTCAAAACCAGAAGCAAATGACATGATAAAAAATTGAAAATACAATCAAAGATACCCTAAACCTATACAAGTTCACTGCCCAAAGGAGGGGATCTAACTCTTAACCTAGTGAAAGTTATAAATTTCTCAGGTTGGCTAGGGTTTCAAGGTACCTCATCATGAAAAATGCAAAACAAATTGAAAATGCAAGATAAATTCAAACCAATTTTATCCTATAAACTACATGCCATGAAGGGTGCAATGCAAGAAGAAACAACATCAAACTCTCAAGGGTTAGGCAGAAAGGATTTTTCAAAGTTTGCACAAAACTATTCCCTCAAAATGAATTTTATTCCATTGAAAATGATCAAAAGGCATCAAGAACAAAAAAGAAATTTGGTTTGAGAGTTTGATAATGTTTCTAAATGTTTTTAAATGCAATGTGAATTTTTTTGGGATTTTTGAATACCTAAATGTATTTTTAATTAATTAATTCCCATTAACTAATTAAAAATAAACATTTAAATAATTTAAAAATGATTTTTAATGCAAAAAATAAAAATAAAAATATTTCTGGGTTCTGAAAATTGATAAAAGATTTGATAAAAATTTTCAGAATTTTTAAATGTATTATACTATTTTTAATAATTCGTACAAAATAAAATAAAGAAAATGCAATAAAAAAATAATTAAATGGAAAGTATGCGCAATGGAGAGCTGAGATTCATTCTGGGGAAGGGAGGTTTGACTGCGCGCCAGATCCAATGGACACAATTCAAACTGACCAAATTAATTTAAACTGAATTAATTAATCTAATTAATTAGGATTAGGGTTTTAATGAGAGATCCAGGCCATTCATATCCGCGGGAGTCAACCCAGGTCAACTACATCTACGGTCCACATTCAAACTTTGCCCTAAACGTGATTATTGACTTAATGACTATCAGGTGGCCGGAAATGACCTCCGGTCATCTTCTCCGGTCACACCCCTCCCTGAAAATTGCTAACTTCTTCCCTAGGCCACTAAAACTCAATTTCTCTGCCAAGAATCCAACCCCATACATCATACGACAAGAATCATCAATCAAAACACATTTATTTTTCGTATCAAAGCTGAATCGAATCAAAATGTTTTTAGGTCAAAAAATTTCAGAAGCTTCATACATACTCAATACTTAACCATTTGCAAAACTAAACATATCAGCATGATCAGCACATCCCATAGATTCATTTAGGAACTTAAAAACAAATTTCTGGAAAAAATGTTCTTGAGCTCACCTGAAATGGAGCTTTCAATCCAGGAGCTTTCTGCCTGCTTCTTTGCTTCAAAATGGCTCCAATGATCCTCTTGATGAAGCTTTGAAGCTTAGTTGGAGTTTAAAAAGGCTGGTTTAAGAGTTTGATGAAGTTCTGTTCAGTGAGGGGTGAGAATCGTGTTTCTGCTTGAGGTGGTTTCAGAGACAAATGAGGGTTGGGAAATGATCAGGGGAACATGTTGAGTGATTCTATGAAGTTTGTTTTGATGTTTGATGCTTGTGTGCTGAGTTTCGAAACAAAATGCATAATAGGTGAAATCTTGAAACTATGGCTTATGAGGTGTTTCAGGCTTGTGTGTGTTATGCTTTGAGTTGCTTTTTGTCCACTTATCACATTGTGATAGGTCTGTGGAGTTGGTGTGGCCTATGCTGATTGGTATGGGCCATTTTGCATAAAGTCAATGTTAGGTGTACTTGAGGTATGGGCAAGTGGGAGGCTGTGATAGGGGCAAGGCTTGTCTCAGCTGAGATCATGGAGTTCTTGTGGATCAGATTTTGTGAGCTGTAACAAGTAGAGGCATGGTTACATGAGTTTTTGCAAGTTGGTACAACTTTGGCCCCTTTGTGATTACTTGAAGCATAAGTCATGAAAATGGGAGGTTCTTTTGTGCAATCTGATTTTTAGGTCATGATTCATGTTTGTGCAAAGGTTAGAAGTCCATTTGAAGTCACATTTTGCCTTGGCAAGAGGTTTTGCAACTTTGCCTCTTTGGTGTAAAACTTGAAATTATGTGATTTTGTCCAACTTTGAAAAGCCATAACTTTTGATCCAAAATGAATTAGAATGAGTTCTTGTACTTTTTGAAAAGGGAATGATCCATTCTACAACTTTCATGACGAAAGTTTTCTCATTTGAAGCATTTTTGAATCATTTTGAGGAGGTTGAAAAACTTTCCCAAAATGGCAAGTTTACATTACAAGTCACTTTCCCAAAAAGGCAACTTTGCAAATGGCTTGAAATTCTTCAATTTTGTGAACTTATAACATCTTCTATGATCAAATAAAGATCATACACATTCAAAATGATGAAGAACACCCTTTGGTTGGGTCATTGGGGGCCTCAGATGCCCTGGTTTTACACTGACTTGCTCAAGAAGTCAACTCTTGATTAGATGCCTTCCCCATGGAATTTCTTCATGAAACTTGATATGCATGATCCTTATAACATATAGAGACCAATAGAAACAAGAATGACCAAAAAACTTGGAGTCATGGCCTCTGAAACCAAAACCCTAATTCTAGGTCATCTGTGCAGTTAAGCCTGGCTCTGCTTCCATGCCTTTCTCAGTTCTTGTGATTATTTGACTTCTCTGACTTTATGGGGATATAATATGATGCTTGAACATACATGGACCCCTTTTAAGTGATTGATGATCTTTGGAGTGGCTCAAATGGCTCTTGGATGGCTCAAATCACAAACCCTAGATGCAGGTGACTTTGAACCAATGCAGTGAATTAAAAATGTGATATGAGATGTTATGATTGAACTTATGCATATGAAAAGATCACAAGCCATGGTGTGAATGGGTGAGGGAAAATTTGGGGTGTCTACAGCTGCCCCTATTCAAGCATGAGTTAGCTGTGTAGGATGTAAGCAACGGCTTAACAGGCAAACAAGATAACTTGTGGTTGAATACCAAAGACAGTCCAAAATTTGCACTCACAGAATGAAGAAGAAAAGGGATATAGATTGTAAAAAAAAATAAAGCATGATTATAAGGTGCGGGCGACGGAGGACGACCGTCGAGCAGAGGACGACTGCTGGGGATTATAGGTAAATGAAATAAATGATGAGGTACGGTCATCAAAGGTGAAGGACGATCACCTAGCAGGGTACGGCTGCTCTGTTGGGGATAAGATGAGGGACGGTCATCTAAGGTGAAGGACGATCACCTGGCAGGGTACGGCTGCCGGAAGTATCACGACATAGGACGAATGTCGGATAAAAAGGTCAACGATGGGGACGACCATCGGATAAGCATGATGAAGGATGATCATTAGGAGGTGAAGGACGATCACCTAGTAGGGTACGGTTGCTCTCGGGGTTTATCATGACATAGGACGAATGTCAGATAACAAGATCAACGACGGGGACGGCCATCGGATAAAATGATGAAGGACGATCATCAGGAGGTGAAGGACGATCACCTAGCAGGGGACGACTGCTGAAAATATCACGACATAGGACGAATGTCGGATAGGGAGGGGTTCTAATGAATAGAGACTCCACCAGGGGTGATGAGGGACGATCATGAAAAAGGTGAAGGACGATCGCCTGGCAGGGTACCGCTGCCGAAAATATCATGACATAGGACAAATGTCAGATAAAAGAGAAATTTTGCTGGGGACTTCGCTGGGGAAAAGTAAACACGGACGAGTGTCTACATTCAAGAGATGAGAGGTATAAGTGTTTGATACCGTGTATAGATTAAAGATGTGGACGAGCATCCTTAAGACTATGATACAGACGAGTATCGGTAGAAACCAACGCTTGACGCATGTTCAGAGATGATGATACGGACGAGTACCAACTAGTTAACAGAGAGCACGGACGAGTGTCGAATCTGAGGGGATATAAGTGGTATATACAAGATACTGACGAGTATCTGTATGAGTAAAAAGATGATGAGTAACAAGTATGAGTAAGACGCGGACGAGTGTCTATCTTGCTGGGGAGATGTGCGACACGGACGGGTGTCGAAAAAAGGTGCATTATAAATAAGTATTTGGTTTACAAAGTGTTCAGGTAACTATGTTGGGGAAGGTGACACAGACGGGTGTCAAGGAAGTGTATATATACGTATCTGTGAGTGCAAAGGGGATGCTTTGGCTTTCTACTGGGGATATGACATGGATGGGTGTCAGGAAGTATTTGTATCTTTAAGGGAAATACTTTGGCTCTCCGCCGGGGAATTTGGGGGATTTTCTGTATATTGTTGATGGATTGTTGGTATTTACAAGGGTTCAGTTCGACTCATGGCTTATGATTATGCAATATGTTTGATTTTTGCCGTAATGCTCTGTATTAGATGGAATGCTATGCTCTGTGGGGAAAATATGATGCGAATGCTATGATTATGCAAAAGATACCGATCCGGGACTCGGATTTTGTTGCTGCAGAGATCTCTGGCTGATCTGCCTGAAGTGGACATCCCAGCTGGGGATGAGATCATTGGTAGATCTGACATATCTGACTCTGCATGGGGAAATAGACCACTGATAGACCTATCTCGGTAATGAGGGACCCAACTGGGGTCTGTAGAAGCTCTTGTCATTCTGTTGTGAGATCTTTAGGCATTGCTCTTCTGGATAGAGGCTGAAACTCAGTGGGGAGATGGTTCCCTGTCTAGCACTCGGCTGGGGAAGAAGAAAGATCACTGAAAGATCTTCCTAGAAATTTCTGTGGAGATCCTGGTGAGGATGATACTTGACGACTTAGCTGGCGATATGAACACCTTCTGGTGCTGCTCTCTGAAGGAAATGTTGGAGAAGTGATGCCTGGCCACTCTGATGGGGAGAAAGCATCTCTGGTGCTGTTTGGAAGGGGTGCTGAGGAAACAATGACTTGGCAGCCTACTGGGGAGAAGCTTTCATGCCCCATGTTGCGCTTTGGATACCTGCAATCCTGTAAAGACAAAGAAACGCACAAGTACCCCGAGGTATCCCTTACTGGATTCCATCATAGGAGTTTAGACACTCCCGGGAGTAAGTATATTTCCTGTAAGCACGCATTTTAAGAAAGACGCATCTGTATTTATGCAATTAATATCTTAAGGACATCGGACATTTTTGCAAACGAAGATAAAATGTACGAGACGAAACATGACTGAAAATCTGATTTTATTAATTCATGTGCCCTGAATTGGCAAGTACAGACAAGGAAACAGATCTCCTGAGATGAGGAGATTGTTACAAAAATTGAGAAACAAAAAGGGTGCTGGCAATGTTGACGACGCTTCGAGGAGCTTCCCTTTTGCTATGACTCGTATGACTTTTGACGTTCTTCTCATCTTGCTTCCTGAAGAAGGCTGATTCTGAACGAAGCTTGACCAGTTCGAAGCTTACCACGTCGTAAGTGATACAGATTAATTCAGAATGCAGTTGTTCGCTTATTCCCTTATTTTGCGTGGATCGCCCTTTCGGGTTTTCAATCCACCGGGATACCCATTTTTGCATGAGCTGTCCAATGCGGCTTTTCAACTCAGCAGGTGTACATTTTTTATTTATTTTCCCTTATTTTTGCCCGAGTCTTTTATTCTGTTTTTGACTCGCCGGGATGCCCTATTTTTGCCTGGACTTACATTCTGTTTTTATGTCCAGCGGGTCATCTTATGCGAAGTATTTTTTAACTACATCTGAATTCACAGGGGACAAGAAGTCTTCACCATCCATAGTGCTGAGCATCAGTGCTTCACCAGAGAAAACTTTCTTTACTACGAATGGCCCTTCATAGTTCGGAGTCCACTTGCCCCTGTGGTCTGTATGAGGAGGGAGGAGTCTTTTCAGCACAAGATCTCCTACTTGGTACTCTCGGAGCCTGACTTTCTGATCGAAGGCTTTCTTCATTCTTTTCTGATATAGTTGCCCATGACAGATTGCAGCCAATCTCTTCTCTTCAATCAGATTCAGTTGTTCGTATCGGGATCGGACCCATTCTGCTTCGTTCAGCTTAACATCCATCAATACCCGCAGGGAAGGTAATTCAACTTCAACAGGTAGGACTACCTCCATGCCATATACAAGCTGATACGATGTTGCCCCAGTGGATGTCCTGATTGACGTACGGTACCCATGTAAGGCAAATGGTAGCATTTCATGCCAGTCTTTGTAGGTAACCACCATCTTCTGCACAATCTTCTTGATATTCTTGTTAGCTGCCTCAATAGCGCCATTCATCTTTGGCCTGTAAGGAGAAGAATTATGGTGTTGGATCTTGAAGCCCCGGCATAGTTCTGCCATCATTTTGTTGTTTAAGTTGGAACCATTATCAGTAATGATTCGCTCGGGTACTCCATACCGACAGATGATGTCTCTTTTCAGAAATCGGGCTACCACTTGCCTTGTAACATTTGCATAAGAAGCTGCTTCAACCCACTTGGTGAAGTAGTCAATGGCTACCAGGATGAATCTGTGGCCATTTGAAGCAGTCGGTTCAATCTTGCCAATCATATCAATGCCCCACATGGCGAAGGGCCAGGGTGAAGACATCACATTCAAAGGATTCGGAGGAACATGCACTTTATCCGCATAAATCTGGCATTTATGACATTTTCTGGCATAAGCACAACAATCAGCATCCATTGTGATCCAGTAATAGCCTGATCTTAACAGCTTTTTAGCCATAGCATGCCCTTCTGCATGGGTACCAAAGGATCCTTCGTGCACTTCGTGCATCAACAAGTCTGCTTCTGTTCTATCAACGCACCTGAGAAGTACCATATCGAAGTTTCTCTTGTACAGGGAACCGTCAGTATTCAGGAAGAAACTACCAGCTAGCCTTCTTAATGTCTTCTTATCATTGGAAGATGCCCCAGGTGGGTATGTTTGATCCTCCAAGAAGCATTTGATATCATAGAACCAAGGCTTTTCATCTTTAACAACATCTGCTGCAAATACATATGCTGGTCTGTCGAGTCTGGACACTGAAATCCGAGGCACAAAGTTGGCAGCTTGGACTTTGATCATTGATGAAATGGTAGCCAGAGCATCTGCAAACTGGTTTTCATCTCGGGGAATATACTCAAGCTTGACCGTTGTGAAGAAAGTCAATAACCTTCTTGTATAATCCCGGTAAGGTATCAGATGATCTTGGTGTGTGTACCATTTGCCGTTGGTTTGATTAATTACCAGAGCTGAATCTCCGAACACAGTCAAAGTCTTGATCCTGAGGTCGATGGCTTCCTCAAGACCCATAATACAAGCCTCGTATTCAGCTTCGTTGTTAGTGCAGTTGAAGGTGAGTTTTGCCGAGAAAGGCATGTGAACTCCCTTAGGTGTAATGAGTACTGCACCAACACCACGACCATTCATGTTAACAGCCCCATCAAACATCATAGTCCATTCTTCTTCCGGGTCAGGCCCTTCAGTGTGAACAGGCTCTTCGTGATCTCTTGCTTTTATGAACATGATGTCTTCATCAGGGAAGTCAAATCTCATAGGCTGGTAATCATCAATGGGTTGCTCAGCAAGATAATCAGACAATACACTGCCCTTGATGGCCTTTTGAGATGTGTACTGAATGTCATATTCTGTGAGGATCATTTGCCATCTTGCAACCCGTCCAGTAAGTGCTGGCTTCTCAAAGATATACTTGACTGGGTCCATCTTGGAGATCAATAAAGTAGTGTGGGTCAACATATACTGTCTCAGTCGGCGAGCAGCCCACGCTAAAGCACAACAAGTTTTCTCGAGTAGTGAATAACGTTGTTCACAGTCGGTAAACTTTTTGCTTAGGTAGTAAATTGCATACTCTTTTCGACCAGACTCGTCATGCTGGCCTAGCACACACCCCATCGACTCTTCTAATACTGTCAAGTACATTATCAGAGGTCTTCCTTCCACTGGAGGCATAAGGATCGGAGGCTCTTGTAAAGATTCCTTGATTTTGTCAAAAGCCCTCTGGCAGTTTTCGTTCCACCTGACCGTTTGTTCTTTTCTTAATAGCTTGAACAAAGGCTCACAGGTTGCAGTAAGGTGAGATATGAACCGTGAAATGTAGTTCAATCTACCTAAGAAACCTCGAACTTCTTTTTCAGTTTTCGGTGCAGGCATTTCTTGAATGGCTTTGACTTTGTCAGGGTCAACTTCAATCCCTTTTTCACTTACAATAAATCCCAGCAGCTTACCGGATCACACCCCGAATGTGCATTTGTTGGGGTTTAACTTCAGTTGGTACTTCCTCAGACGCTTGAATAGCTTCAACAGATTCACCAGGTGGTCTTCTTCTGTGAGGGACTTGGCAATCATGTCATCCACATAACATTCAATTTCTTTATGGATCATGTCGTGGAATAATGTTACCATATCTCGTTGATAAGTTGCACCAGCATTCTTCAGTCCGAATGGCATCACTTTATAACAGAACGTGCCCCAGGGTGTGATGAAAGTTGTATTCTCCATGTCTTCAGGTGACATCTTGATCTGATTGTATCCCGAAAATCCATCCATGAAGGAGAATACCGAGAACTGAGCCGTCTTGTCAACCAACACATCAATGTGAGGTAAAGGGAAGTCATCTTTTGGGCTGGCTCTGTTCAGATCCCGGTAGTCTACACACATTCTCACCTTGCCATATTTCTTAGGCACAGGTACAATATTAGCAACCCACGGCGGATAACTAGTCACAGCAAGGAAACCGGCGTCCCACTGCTTTTGTACCTCTTCTTTAATCTTCATTACCATATCCGGGCGAGTACGGCGCAATTTCTGTTTTACCGGCGGGTAGTCTTCTTTCAGAGGCAGCTTGTGCATGACAATGTCGGTGTCCAACCCTGGCATATCCTGATAAGACCAAGAGAAAACATCCACGTACTCCCGAAGCATGTCAATCAGTTGTTCTTTCACTGAATCTTGCAGGCAGGCCCCGATCTTAACTTCTTTTACGTCTTCCTCCGTACCAAGATTAACCGTTTCAATCTCCTCCTAATGAGGAGTGATAACCTTCTCCTCTTGCCTTAACAACCTGGCTATCTCTTCAGGAAGCTCATAATCTTCTTCAACCCCTTCGTCAGCTTGATTGATTGGATTGTCAAAGTCATACGAAGTCATAGCAGTGTTGTTGTCGGTGCAGTCTGAAAGGCACTCTCTGCAAGGGTTTAGATTGTTCATTTTAGTGATCAATTTTAATCTTGTTTAGAAAAAGTGAAATGAAGTTATCATTTTGGAAAACATTGCCATTTTATTTTTGTACAAAAAGAAAAATGAAAAACAGTGAGCGGAAAAGAAAAAGACTCATTTGCAAAAGATGTCCGATATTCATTGATTAATCCATTTGCACAAAATTACAAGATGGCCCGATTACAAAATGAGTCTTGTCATCTTGGGCAAGATGCAAGACTTGATGCATGCTTAAAAATACAGGAAATAATAATTACTCTGCAGGAGTAACCCTTATAATTTCCTGGGAAGACCAGTTAAGGACTTGGCTCCCCGGGATCCTTGGACGTATCCAGCTCTCCAGGTTACGGTCTCTTTCCTCCTCGTCTTCCAAGTTGTTCACGGCATCTGGGGTAAGCATTCCCCCACTGACAAAATTGGGCTCTTTAGCGGCCTCTGATTGATCTTGCTGAGTTGGTTTGTAACCCAACCCAAATTTGTCTTCTTTCTTCTCCACGGGCAGCAACTTGCCCCAGCCTTGGGCAGTACCCTCTTCAACAACCTTCCGGGCTTGCTGATAAGACGTCATGGAGGTTCCCAGTACAGCAGATGCTTCATTTATGTTCAGGGCCTCAAACCCTTGGCTCATAGTTTCATGGATCTCTCCATCCATTTCTATGTACTTGTACGTAGCCAGATGGCTAACAAAGATGTCTTCTTCCCCACAGATGGTGATGATCTGGCCTTCCCACTCGAATTTCAGCTTCTGGTGAAGGGTAGACGTAACAGCGCCAGCGGCATGGATCCAGGGTCTACCCAACAAACAGCTGTAGGCCGGCTGAATGTCCATCACATAGAAGGTAATTTTAAAAGTCTGCGGGCCAATCATCACAGGCAGATCAATCTCCCCAAGCACTGATCTTTTAGAGCCATCGAATGCTCTCACCACCAAATTGCTCGGACGCAGTGCCAAGCCATCATACTCCAGCTTCACTAAGGCTTTATTTGGTAGAACATTGAGTGAAGACCCAGTGTCCACCAGTACATGGGATAGAACAACACCCTTGCATTCTAGAGTGATGTGTAAAGCCTTGTTGTGGTTACGTCCCTCTGTTGTTAAGTCAGCATTGGTGAAGCCCAGTCCATGACTGGTATTGACATTTGCCACCACAATTTCTAGCTGATTAACGGTGATCTCCTCTGGCACGTATGCTGCGTGCAGGACTTTCAATAATGCATTCCTGTGAGCTTCAGAACACATCAACAGGGATAATATGGAGATTTTTGAGGGAGTTTGGTGAAGCTGATCCACCACCTTGTAATCACTTCTCTTTATGATTCTCATAAACTCGTCTACATCTTGTTCAAAAGATGTCTTCTGAGTTTCTTTGACAGTTGGCTCTTCAAATATCACACTCTTTCCTTTTGCTTTGGCAGCAGCTTCTGCTTCGGCATTAGGTCTTTGTGTTTGTGAGGCAAAAAGGTGTCCGCTTCTGGTGAAGCCTCCGCCTCCCCCAACATTATCAATCTGTGGAGAAGAAGTTGAAGAATCCAAAGTGATTTTCTCCCCGTTGCAGTAGAGATCAGAGCCATAATGCCAAGGTATGGCATTACTGCTTTCATAGGGAACTGGTCCAGGCACCGTGATGGTAACTGGACTTACTTCTGCAGAGGAGGGTACCGTAATGGTGTGCGGATCGTAGTAAATTGTGACTGGTGACCTGGCAGGAAGTGCCACTGCTTGTTGCTGAAAATTGTTGCTGACAGGAACATCTGATGGATCATAGTAAATGGTGACTGCTGAAACATCTTCATTAATTTCTGCTGGCGTTGTAGAAGATTCTGCTGATAAAAAGGATGCTGATGTTGTAGAAGAGATGGTTGTTGACATTTGATTTGTTGAAGTGATGGATGAAGCCATTGTTGATGATATTGATGAATCGGTCGGAATAATGGTTGCTGTTGTTGTAGAAGAATCAGGAATTGTTGTCAAAGGGATTGCTGGATTTGTAGGCGCCGTTGTTGAGATTTGAAGGATACCATCCTTGATAAGACCATCTATGCCACTTCTCAAATTATCACACCCGTTGACTGCAATGTTGCAATACCCACAACCGAGCTCACACCCGGGAAACACCTGGCACTCTAGAAGCTGAGCTTTAATTTCGACCAGAGGTGTTCGAATTTGTGCAACACTGGTGATCAGAGTAGATGGTTTATCTTCCTCAATGGCATTAATCCTCGGCCCACCATGGTTAGGCATAGGATTTCTGTTGACATTTGGAGGATGTGCGAAGTTGAGGGCTTTAGAATCCACCAGATCTTGAACTTTCATTTGCAAAGCCCTGCACTTCTCAGTATTGTGGCCAGGTGCATTGGAGTGGAAAGCACACCTAGCGTTGACATCATAATTCTTTGGGAGATTGGAGGGATCTGGAGGTGCCAATGTCCTTAACTCAACCAAGTTAAGCTTCAGGAGTTGTGGCAATAAGGCAGCATAAGGCATAGGGATAGGGTCAATCACCCTATTGGCCTGTGATGGTCTTTGCTGAAAGGGCCTTTGTTGTTGATTGTTGTTATTGTTGTTGTATATTCTCTGTGGCGGATACTGAACTTGTTGTTGATAATGTGGTTGTTGTTGTTGATATGCTGGTTGCTGAGGAATCGGAGCTGGAATAGTGACAGATGCCACTGATCTGTGGACATATTGAGGTCTGCCCCTGTTGGTATGAATGGCATTTGTCTCACCAGTCCTTCGAGGTCCCACAAAAGGCTTCCTGGGATTACTGGACGAACTTGCACCATTATCAGAAATTTTTCCCATGTTTAACAGACTTTCAATTCTTTCACCGGCTATAACTACGTCTGCGAAGCTGGTGGAAGAAAAGGCAGTCAACCTATCAATGTATGTTCCTTGCAAAGTATTCATGAACATGTCGGCCATTTCTCTTTCCGACATGGGTGGTTGGACAGCAGCAGCAAGCTGTCTCCACCTTTGGGCATACTCCCTGAAGCTTTCCCTGGAGGATTGAGACATTCCCATCAAGAGGGTCCTGTTAGGAGCCATGTCCATATTGTATTGGTACTTCCTGATGAAGGCTTCAGCTAGGTCCTTCCAGCATCTGATAGTAGCTCTGGTCAAGTGTGAATACCACTCCCTTGAAGCCCCAGTCAAACTGTCTTCAAAATAGAACATCCACAGCTTTTCATCCATGGTGTATGCTTTAAGTCTCCCCAGAAAGGACTGCAGGTGAGTTCGTGGACAAGAGGTTCCATTGTATTTCTCGAAGCACGGGGGTTTGAACTTGTGGGGAATTCTTACCCCGTCTACTAACCCCATATCCATTACATCAAAACCCAAGGAGTTTTGAGACTCTAGAGATCTCAACTTCTCGGCAATTTCATCAAACCTCCTATCATAGACTTCATCACCAGCTCCCATGACAGTAAATTGCTCCTCTTGGGGGTCTTCTTGTAAGATTCTCCCCCCAGTAGTATTTCCTTGCACATTAGCCGGGATGTTGACTTCAGGATCTATATGAGGTCCAAATACAGGTGGATTAACATGAGGCTGACCCCTCTCATTGTTGCTTGTTCCTCCAGTCCCAGGATGAGGTTCCTCTGGGGTTTGTCTTTCTACCAATGCCCTCAACCTTTCTTGGGTCTGAGCCAAACCAGTCATCACAGTCATGAATTGGGCCATTTGGTTCCTCATCTCCACCCTTTCATTAGCCATCTGGGTTCTGACCTCTGTCAAGTCTTGCTGTACTTGCTCCATTATAATACCCGGAAGGTTGTTGCGAGTAGGATACCGGTGTGCACGGTTGACAGGGAACACTCTTCTGCGAGCAATATTTCCTGGATCACAACAGAGTTAGAAACAAACAAAATAATAACAAAACCTACAAAACAGAACAAAAGTTAGTATGTAATGCAGTATGCTTATTCATTTTCCAAGGTATCCGACTTGGCTCTTGGTTTTGACCTTTCTAGAACTCGAGGAAGATGTTTTGATGTTGCTTGAGAAAAGAAACTCATTGAAACAAACTAACAAATACATTACATATGGTGCATAATACATAGTTTGCTTTTTACAACACATGCCCCTAAAGGGTCAAAATACAACATAAAAGAAAAGTACATCAAATGAAAGCAACAACAAACAAAAAGTCAGACATCAAGTCCAAACCCATCCTCCTTAACCTCCTTCAGAAGTGCCTCAGTCACCGGACCAGCTGGATGCTCTGTAATGGTCCTGATGAGGAGGTTCCTAGTGGCAATGGCAGTGGACAGCTTCTTGTGCCTGTCCTGCTCCTTTGACCTCTTCAAACCAGCCCTAAGCTTCAATTCTGAAATCTCCTTCTGGGCTGCCAGCAAAGCTTCTTGTTGTTTCTTTTCATGGGCCTCTAACTGCTCAATCCTGGCTTGAGTTCTCTTATCTTCTTGAGTACGGGCCTCAGTGATCCTGACCCACCTAGCTTGACTTTCTTGCAGATAGAGATCAGTCCTAGCCTTCTGAAGCTTGGCCTCTTTACAGGCATTCTTCAATATTTGCTCCCCAGCTCTTGATTTCTTGATGTAGTCCTCTGCTTTCTCAATCTTGGCCAGATGCTCCACCCTAAGCTTCTCCAACCTCTCAATGTCCAGACGACCATCACTCCTCTCCCAGAGGGTCTTCTTCAGAGCTTGAGATAGATTCTCATTCCTTTCCTTCAGCTTCTCAAATTCTTCCAGGCTGACAGTGGCTGCTGGCTGTACTGTAGAAGGTCCAGGTGTGTCCTCAATGGTAAAAGGCATTCCAGTGATCTAAGCTCTAGCATGGGCCCATCCATAGTACTGGGCTGAAGCAACATTATTGCACTTCCCAAGAATAGCCATCCCCTTTGTCTGGATGTTGTCCCAAGCCCAGGATGCTTGTCTGACAACAGCTAGATTAGGCTTTATCTCACAATACAGGGTCTCAGCTAAATCTTGCACTCTAGCAGGGTGGACCAAAGCATAGCCCAGTTGTCTCTTAAACAACAAAGGATTGTAGTTGATGCAACCCTTTACTCCTACCAGAGGTACATTTGGGTATTGCCCACAGCTAGTGATGGTGTCCTTGCCCTTGGTGCTCTGGGTGCACCATCTGATGTCATCTGAAGTCAAAGCAATAAGCCTCTTGGCCCAATTCTTCTGTTGGTGAGGATTCAGGAAGGCATCAGTCTTAGGTAAGTGTTTGAGCAGCCAAGTATGAAATAGGGGAGCACAGCATCTCACCAACTTCCCTCTCTGCTTTTCATTTCTTTGATGAACAGAATAATAGAAGTCTCCCAGCAATGTGGGTACTGGGTTCCTCAGAAGGAAGAGATGAATGGCATTCTTGCTGATAAATTTGAGCTCATCTGCAAACAGTACAACCCCATCTATGCTGAGGGCTAACAATGCACAAAGTGCTCTCCATTCTCCCAAAGAGGCCTTCAGGATGGCCTGAGAAATCAAGAAATCCAAGTGTAAACCAGGGATCCCAGCCTTTGTTGTCATGTTTTGCTCAATCAAAGCAGGCTCCAAGTACAGTGCTTTTGCTACTTCTCCATTGCTGGGAGAAGTCATCTCTGGGTTGAAGGGGATACCACCCCTGACAGGTACTCCAATTAATGATGAAAACTCCTCCAGCAGAGGTCCTAGCTGAAAGTTTTGGAAGATGAAGCATCTCAAAGGAGGATCATAGAACTGTAAGCAGGTGTGAATCATACTCCTCTGAGAAGGATCCAGGTCCATAACCATATCAAGGATGCCCCCATAATGCTCTCTAAATAATGGGATGTGGTCTGGAGTGATAAGTGCCTGGACCTGCCTGATACCAGTCAACACAGGTTCAAAGAAATGATATGAAATGTTGCTCTTCCTGGGTGCAGACATGAGTGTTGATGAAGAGCTGAAGACCAGTGCTGAAGAAGATCAAAATCAATACTGGAGATGAACCACTGATAGGCTGATGCTGGTGATGAAGGTAGCTGAAGCAGACAACTGATGAAGATAACTGAAGCAGATAACTGATAAACAGAGGTCTATGCAGATGAAGGGGTCAAAACCAAGCCAGATATGATGTGGATACCCTGAAAAACAAATAAACAAATGTTAAATGATGCAATGATAATGTATGCAAATGATATGCAAAGGGTTTGTGATCAAGCTGGATCTGATTATCTGTCTTGATATAAAGCCCATGTATGTTCAAGAAATCCAGATGGAGGTTTAGAAGTCCAGTAACCAAGGTGGGGGACTCAAAATAAAGAGTCACATATCCAGGGTTAAATCACAAGAACTGCCCAAAGTGAGGTACTCTTAATCAAACAAGTAACAGGGTATGATGTGGCCAAAGGTACCTGCAAACCTGTAAATAGCCCAACCCCCCTCACAGGTGATGTTCTAAAACAAGGATCCTCAGACTTGGATCAGTTATGAGAAGTGTAAACACTTCTAACCCGGAGGTACAGTGTTTACAATAATCATAAAAGATCCTCCTATAATTCACCTAAGTTTCTGAAGGTCATAATAAAGGTCATCCAGACTTAGCAGGCTTCCCAGATAGCCCTAGCACTATAGGAAATCTGTAGCACAGAGTTCTCAAGAAGAAACCCATATCTGAACCGTGTTTCATATTCCCGCACCAGACCGAAATGGAATGGGAAAGAACATGAACCACTCTAGCCTAGGTGTCACTCAGGTCCCAGGTATGAGACCTTAAATTCTCAGTGGAACCCCACCCACCAAAACAGAAACCAGATCCAGCAAGATGACAGTATGACAGTATGATGTATAAAACTGTAAGGAAAGCAGTAAACAAGACTGTACATAAAGCAATAAATAAAGCAAAATAAAACAAACACAATTAGCACATAACACGCCAGTAAACACAAATCAAACAAGCGCTAGGAGGAACCCACAAAAAGAACAAGAAGCCCTGGTTACAGTATAAGGGTCCCCAGCAGAGTCGCCAAGCTGTTGCTCCCACCAAATGAGGATAGGTCAAATGGGGTACAGACGCGAACGGTCGGCGAAAGGAGGGGTGAGAACACACAAGGGTGAACTCAGAAGACAAGAGTCGCCAGCTAGGCATTTTTATCCCGAAGGAAAGGCAATGCTGCATAGACCTAGAAAAATATGGATAAGACGGTTGCGAACCAGAGAGACTGAGAAGGGGGGTTGGTTACAACCTGGGAAGGTATTAGCACCCAGATTGTCTGTCGTACTCGACGGGATCCACGCTTAAAAGATTTGTGTTTTAAAGGGGTAGTGTCAGTGCAATATGTGTATCAAAGCTGGAAAGAATGCAAGTGTCAGTGTAAAAAGAAAGTGAAGTGAAATATGTGAAGTGTCAGTGCAAGAACAGGAATGAAATGCTCAAGACTATGAGGCTTAAAGAATGATGCTAGAAGGAGGGGGAATATACAGAGACTTTTGTTCGATAACTGTTAAGTTATGCCTACGTATCCTCTCGTGCAATGAGGAAGTCAGAACACCGTAGTTCGACCCAAAGAGACTGAAAGATAAATTAACTTGTGAACTGCTTACTTGCCTATGCTCAAGTGTATGACCTGTCTGGCTCAGGTGCAGACTGTCTTGCATTAGACGGAAGAAGCAAGTTCTCGTTTGTGAATGAATGAGATGAGAAAAGAATCCCGAAGGAGACGGTTATTGTTTGTTTTTTTGATTTTTCAATCTTTTATTGCTTTTGGAGTTTGTCATAGGAAAATGAGCTTAAGTCTAAACCAAGGGTTAGTAAACTCATCACATCCTCCCTCTGATTAGGGGTAATGAGAATACCTTAAGTGTGAAGTAGGCACCTCACACTTAATCACCATGATGTAGGATTAATATCATTAACCTACTTGCATTTATTTAAATGTTTTTGTTGTTTTTGTTTAGTGTTGAGTAATGAGTTTAAGCCATAATCAAGGATTTAATGGACCCATTACACCATCCTAATAGAAGGATAATAGATGAGAACATTTAAGCTGAGAAAGACTCCTCAACTTAATCCATGATTAGGGATTAACCTCATGACAAAACAAAGCCTTTATTAGATGGATTTTAGTTAATGATAAGATGAAGAAATGATTTTTATGGTTTGTAAGACAACTTGAGGGGGACTTTTCCATTAACACCAGGGTTAGTCCTTCTTAACCAATTAAGGAAGAATTAGAACCCTAATGCAAGGCCCAAGTTACAAGTTTGATGTCTTGATGGTTATTAGATGGATTGATTAAAGGATTTAAACACATTAAGGGTTTAACACTTAGGATTAAAGTTATACACTTCATCCTAATAGAAGGATGCAGGCATAAGCTTAATTACAAAGCCTTAAAACCTTTAGGGTTTAGCCCCTAATTATGAGATGAGAGGAGAAGACTCAAAGATGACACAAAGGTAAAAGCTAAATGGGGGACTAATCAAACCCTAACTGTTATCATGCTTGGTTGTTCCTAGGGTTAATGAGGTTTGCAAGAAGATCTTCAGAGAAACCACCAGGAAGGAAACATATGAAATGAGCAAGGAGCAGAGAGAAGCAAAACAACTTGCTTCACTTAAGAAGACAAGTTGCTTAAAGAAAGAAAGAGAGAAAGAGCATGAATGAGCAAGCTCACTCTAATATACAAGATAAAATGCAGCAATGATGCAAGAGAGAGATGAAAAGAGATTGTGAGAAGTGAAGGCAAATTCACTTCTCAAACAACTTACCACCTGAAAAGTTAGCAAAAGAAATGAAGTGCAATGCAAATGAGATGAAATGCCATGGTGCAAACCAAAACCAGAAAAATAAACATGATGTTAATGATGCTAAGAGATGATGCAAACACATGACAAGATATGAGAGTGATCAAATAAGCATAAGGATGCAAATGAGGTATGCTTTGAACCATGAAAGTTCAAGAAAAGTTTATGAAATGCAATGGACATACAACATGGCAAATGAAAGATGCAATGATCAAACATGAATCTAATATGTCCTAAGATGTATTATGAATCATGAAGATGCACAAAATGTCATGGCAAGTCATTGGATGCAAGCAAATGGAAGATGGATGCAAAGGAAGGTACAAATTAGGGTTACATGCATCATGTAATACAAAAATTCAAAACCAGAAGCAAATGACATGATAAAAAATTGAAAATACAATAAAAGGTACCCTAAACCTATACAAGTTCACTGCCCAAAGGAGGGGATCTAACTCTTAACCTAGTGAAAGTTATGAATTTCTCAAGTTGGCTAGGGTTTCAAGGTACCTCATCATGAAAAATGCAAAACAAATTGAAAATGCAAGATCAATTCAAACCAATTTTATCCTATAAACTACATGCCATGAAGGGTGCAATGCAAGAAGAAACAACATCAAACTCTCAAGGGTTAGGCAGAAAGGATTTTTCAAAGTTTGCACAAAAATATTGCCTCAAAATGAATTTTATTCCATTGAAAATGATCAAAAGGCATCAAGAACAAAAACGAAATTTGGTTTGAGAGTTTGATAATGTTTCTAAATGTTTTTAAATGCAATGTGAATTTTTTTGGGATTTTTGAATACCTAAATGTATTTTTAATTAATTAATTCCCATTAACTAATTAAAAATAAACATTTAAATAATTTAAAAATGATTTTTAATGCAAAAAATAAAAATAAAAATATTTTTGGGTTCTGAAAATTGATAAAAGATTTGATAAAAATTTTCAGAATTTTTAAATGTATTTTACTATTTTTAATAATTCGTACAAAATAAAATAAAGAAAATGCAATAAAAAAATAATTAAATGGAAAGTATGCGCAATGGAGAGCTGAGATTCATTCTGGGGAAGGGAGGTTTGACTGCGCGCCAGATCCAATGGACACAATTCAAACTGACCAAATTAATTTAAACTGAATTAATTAATCTAATTAATTAGGATTAGGGTTTTAATGAGAGATCCAGGCCATTCATATGCGCGGGAGTCAACCCAGGTCAACTACATCTACGGTCCACATTCAAACTTTGCCCTAAACGTGATTAATGACTTAATGACTTTCAGGTGGCCGGAAATGACCTCCGGTCATCTTCTCCGGCCACACCCCTCCCTGAAAATTGCTAACTTCTTCCCTAGGCCACTAAAACTCAAATTCTCTGCCCAGAATCCAACCCCATACATCATACGACAAGAATCATCAATCAAAACACATTTATTTTTCGTATCAAAGCTGAATCGAATCAAAATGTTTTTAGGTCAAAAAATTTCAGAAGCTTCATACATACTCAATACTTAACCATTTGCAAAACTAAACATATCAGCATGATCAGCACATCCCATAGATTCATTTAGGAACTTAAAAATAAATTTCTGGAAAAAAAGTTCTTGAGCTCACCTGAAATGGAGCTTTCAATCCAGGAGCTTTCTGCCTGCTTCTTTGCTTCAAAATGGCTCCAATGATCCTCTTGATGAAGCTTTGAAGCATAGTTGGAGTTTAAAAAGGCTGGTTTAAGAGTTTGATGAAGTTCTGTTCAGTGAGGGGTGAGAATCGTGTTTCTGCTTGAGGTGGTTTCAGAGACAAATGAGGGTTGGGAAATGATCAGGGGAACATGTTGAGTGATTCTATGAAGTTTGTTTTGATGTTTGATGCTTGTGTGCTGAGTTTCGAAACAAAATGCATAAGAGGTGAAATATTGAAACTATGGCTTATGAGGTGTTTCAGGCTTGTGTGTGTTATGCTTTGAGTTGCTTTTTGTCCACTTATCACACTGTGATAGGTCTGTGGAGTTGGTGTGGCCTATGCTGATTGGTATGGGCCATTTTGCATAAAGTCAATGTTAGGTGTACTTGAGGTATGGGCAAGTGGGAGGCTGTGATAAGGGCAAGGCTTGGCTCAGCTGAGATCATGGAGTTCTTGTGGATCAGATTTTGTGAGCTGTAACAAGTAGAGGCATGGTTACATGAGATTTTGCAAGTGGTACAACTTTGGCCCCTTTGTGATTACTTGAAGCATAAGTCATGAAAATGGGAGGTTCTTTTGTGCAATCTGATTTTTAGGTCATGATTCATGTTTGTGCAAAGGTTAGAAGTCCATTTGAAGTCACATTTTGCCTTGGCATGAGGTTTTGCAACTTTGCCTCTTTGGTGTAAAACATGAAATTATGTGATTTTGTCCAACTTTGACAAGCCATAACTTTTGATCCAAAATGAATTAGAATAAGTTCTTGTACTTTTTGAAAAGGGAATGATCCATTCTACAACTTTCATGACCAAAGTTTTCTCATTTGAAGCATTTTTTAATCATTTTGAGGAGGTTGAAAAACTTTCCCAAAATGGCAAGTTTACATTACAAGTCACTTTCCCAAAAAGGCAACTTTGCAAATGGCTTGAAATTCTTCAATTTTGTGAACTTCTAACATCTTCTATGATCAAATAAAGATCATACACATTCAAAATGATGAAGAACACCCTTTGGTTGGGTCATTGGGGGCCTCAGATGCCCTGGTTTTACACTGACTTGCTCAAGAAGTCAACTCTTGATTAGATGCCTTCCCCATGGAATTTCTTCATGAAACTTGATATGCATGATCCTTATAACATATAGAGACCAATAGAAACAAGAATGACCAAAAAACTTGGAGTCATGGCCTCTGAAACCAAAACCCTAATTCTAGGTCATCTGTGCAGTTAAGCCTGGCTCTGCTTCCATGCCTTTCTCAGTTCTTGTGATTATTTGACTTCTCTGACTTTATGGGGATATGATATGATGCTTAAACATACATGGACCCTTTTGAAGTGATTGATGATCTTTGGAGTGGCTCAAATGGCTCTTGGATGGCTCAGATCACAAACCCTAGATGCAGGTGACTTTGAACCAATGCAATGAATTAAAAATGTGATATGAGATGCTATGATTGAACTTATGCATATGAAAAGATCACAAGCCATGGTGTGAATGGGTGAGGGAAAATTTGGGGTGTCTACACCTATGCAAATGTATGATAGCTTCCAAACACTTATCTATTTCAAGTCATTTTAGTTCCAAGTCAATTTAAAATACTTTCATTCAAGCATTCCATGAGAGTTTGCTATAAACACAAAAAATACCAAAAGTATACGCAAAAACCCTCTTACCATTCTATATTACAAGAGGTTGAAGCATAACTAATTGGACAGAGCAGTTCTGGGACTTGTTTTCCTGATCCCGCAAGTAAATCTCACGTAGAGGAGGCCATCAACTTGTTCGCATGAAATCCACATGCGAACAAATTGGCACACCTAGTGGGACCCGTTGGGTTAGTTATTGCACTTGCGCAGTGGCAGAATGGTAACACCATGTCCAAACAAAGAACCTTCTTTGAAAGTAAGTCCAATTGTTACGAACACAACTGAACCCATTATGACAGTAGTACCGACTACTACCAGTGGACCGACCACTGCTCTGATTCGACCTGAACCGATCAAGCCGAATGTAGGCGGAACTTTGGGGTCACAAGGGCCCAGTTTCACCATGCCATTTTCCAGAACCTTGGGCATGCCTCCTGAATACATGTTGTAACGCCCTTTTATTTAATTAATTGTTTAATTAAATATAATTGTGGTATGTTGTGGTAATTCGTATTGATTTGAGTATATTTTTCGATTTGAGCTGCTTTGTATGGAATTGTGTCGATTCGTGTTGATGGCCGAATTTATCGGAATATTATGTTGATCGTTATAAGTTGGTTTAAGTAGAATTTAATTATTTAAGTCGATATAAGTTGTGGAAAACGATATGGAGTATTCTCCGTTGGTTGTTGGATATGTTGATTGGAATGTTTGGACCATTTGGTTGACAATAAGAAGTTAATCTATTAAGTCGGGAATAAGTCGTTAGTCACAAATTATTATTCGGTTGATTTTATGTTACGGAGAATTAAGTCGTTAAGTTAGAATATTAGTCGGAAAGTCGAGGAAATAATATTAGAAGTGATATTATTGATTATTGAAGCGTGTTGGTTAATGGACTTGGATTGCGTCGGAATTAGCAATTAAAGGGGGTGTAAGACTTAGGCCTATTAGTTGTTATAATTGGATTATTATTATTTTAGTAAAAAGAAAGAAAATAAAGAATTAGTCGAGGGATGTATCAGAAGAAGTTGAGAAAAAGAGGAACAACAAAAATTGGAGAACGAGGAAATTGGAAGAAACGCAATTACGAGAAGTCGCTGTCAGAAATTAAAATCGGTCGGAAATTCGAATGGCTATCGATTAAGGTAAGGGTGGGGTTCGATCTTTATAACCGAGTTTGATAAATGATACTAGGTTTGGGTAGTTTTATGATGTCAGGGTTGATTTATTTGATTATGATGTTTTTTTTATTAATGGAGTTATTTTGATTGATTCACTAAAAATGTTGATTTATCGATTTTGAGAAAAAATATTGTCGGGTTGGTTCTATGAACATTGCAGTGGAATTGTTAATTGCTGGAAAATTGAAAATGGGGTGTTGTGTGAAAAATAGCACGGGTAGCGCCGGCCACCCACCATTTATTTAAGGGTGGCGCAGGTCACCCATATGGAAATAGACATGTGGCGGGTGCCACATGATTAAGTGGTGGAAGCCACCTTGGCCTTTTTGGTGGAAGGTGCCACATTTTTTTATGTGGTTAGTGCCACGTAGGCGGCCACCTTTTTCAAACCACATTATGGTGGCCAATTTTATGTGGCTATCACTATTGGAAAGTGGCACAAGCCACCTTATTCTCATGGTCATGGGTGGCGCAAGCCACCCTGTAACTAGGAGGTCCACTTAATTTTCCTTTATACATTATTTAATTAACTAATCACCTAAACTTGTTTTATATTTTAATAATTATAATTATACTAATTACATGAACTTTATATTGTTAAGATCATAATTGGTACTAAAATTTTTAGAATCAGGATGCAGGCATAATTATCAGTAGCGAATAAAAATAAGTTTGGTATTAAAAACTGTGCTGAAATTTTGATAGAAAAATAGTTTAGAAATTTGACAGAAAACAGACTTGTAAACATATGTTTTTATGACATATAGGATTTATCAGAAAAACAGAAAATGTATAGGTTTTGTAATAAACTCGTAATAATAGAAGAATGTTAAAAACAATGTCGGTTTAGTCAGTTTAGCCGAATTAGGCGAAAAACTTTGTTGCCCGGAATTTAACGAAAATTGTCGGGGTAAGTTGGGTAGTGTAATAGTTGATTTTTGTTGCGTCGTTTTATTGAATAGATGTTGTAAAGTCGATAGATGGGCACTGGCTGAGTTGGTAAGTTGTTCCAGTATACGGAATGTTCTAAGTCGATTATGTGGGAGGCCTTATAAGCCAGTGTTGAATTTATGTTTTTCCCGTCGTATAAATTATTTGTGTTGCTTGTTGATGCCGTTAAGTTTCTCAAGTTGTTTAAGTTGTTATGCATTGTCGAAGTTGTTATGTTCTTCAAGTTGGAGGCTTAATAGCCAACATTGATTTAAGTTATTCAAGTTATAAAAGCTGGTTCTGCTGTTTGATATTGTTATGTTGTTTGTGTTGTAAAGTCGTGTATACCATATAGAACATTTTCATATTATGTCAGAGCCTTTGCTCACACCATGTTGGCCTGGATTGGAACTAAGTTGAAAGTTGTAGGCTTATGCCTTGATTCCTCGGTAAATTGGCAAAATTATTAAGTTAAAGGCTTATGCCTTGCAGATACCTCGATAACCTGGTATATTTTAAGTTGGGAATTTTACTCCGAATGAAACCACATGCATATGCATAGTTGAGTCGCATTTGTATTGCATTATTTATGTTGGTTATGTTGTTCAAGTTGATTAAGTGAATTTTGTTGATTAGGCTGATTAAGTAGTTCTTGTTGAATATATGATTATTAGATTTATGTAGAAAATGTTGATGGATATAATAGTATAGTAAAATAAGTTCATAAAAGGTGGATGATTGTTAAGTTGTTGTTTTATTGTTGATGTTGTGAAGTGGTGAATCATGAATGATCCTTATCTAAGTATTGTTTATCATATGTTGTTTATAATTTTCAATATATCACCCCTTCTGTTTGAATGTCACCCCTATGTTGGTAATGTACAGGTAGCTTGAAGGAAGATGATTACCTTCATTAGTTCGAGTCGGTGTCGGTGCTCTGATACGTAATACTTGGGGATTGGATGCTTAGTTGTCTTGTTGTTATTTTTAAGTTGTTTCAGTATGATTATGTTATTACTAAGTTGTTTTTAAGTTGAATAACATGTTATACAATGTTTAGTTGAATAATTTGAAATCCGTTGCGTAGTTGTAAAAGTTGAATTTTGTTTCTTAAATGAATAAAAGTTGTTGCTTATAGTTTCTTACGAACCGAAAGTGTTATGTATCAATTTTCTTGAAATAAAATGAATTTTTTATAAGTAGAAAAATGTAGTATCCTGTTTGAGCACTTGTTAGTTGATTTTTAATACTCTGATTTACATTATACTCGCTGGGTAGAAATGGGGTGTTACATTAGTGGTATCAGAGCAGGTCGGTCCGTCTGGCCAGTATTGTCAATGTCGTTTATTCCTTAGTACTAGGCATGTGTGTGAAACACTGTCGGTACTTGTTGCTGGTTCTAGTTGTTGTCTATAGGTATTGAGTTGGAATTTTAAGTGGGGGAGAGGCTTACTCCCAGGCTATTGTTGGAATGTCAAAGTTGGTATTGGACAGTATGTGAAGGTATCGGAGAATGCATAGGTATGAGTTATGTTGAATGAGGATGATTAAAGTGATGATGTTAGATGATGGTAATGTTGAGAGGTAGACGAATGTTTGATGAGTGTTGTTAAGAACATTTAATTTGGATGAAAGTTATAACTGGGAGCGAACCGAATCGAATTATGTTGATGTTGTAGCGACTCCGGTGTTGGAAGAATATTTAAATTTGTGTTGCTCAAGGAGCAGGTATAAGATATTGTGTATTGGATTTTTGATGTTTTGGTGTAATTTACGAAGTCGGAATCAAGGAAAACTAAGAAGACGTTAATAAGCCTTAGAGAGTTGGCGGAGCATTATGCTTACGGACTTTGTGCACAAGTTGAAGTACGCTATTGTGTTGGGTAATGATGATTTATGCCACCGTTATGATTGTCGATTGTTTATTGAAAAATTGAGGAACTGATCACCCTTAATCTATTGTTGATAGTAGACAGAGTCATAATTGATGGATAGATGTGTCATACCAACTAGTATAGTATGTACATTGAATTGGATGAAGTCAAGCCAAATGCTTGAGGATTGTTTGTTTTCATGATGCAGGTTATTATATAAGAAAATTAGTTTGATTTAAAGATGATCACATGAAGTTGTGTTTGGATTGAATAGTAATGAGGAAACTCATAGTTGAACTCTTGATAATTGGAGTGTTGTTTTGGTGATGAATTAAGTGGCATAAGACTTGAAGTTTCCTTGCGATGACTCAAGTGGAAAGTATATGGAAATGTAGGACCATGGTTGACAAGAATGTCAGATAGAGTTGAGTTGCAAGTATTAAATGAAGTGAAATTTTAAGTTGGTTTATAAAAGTGAGGTTTTTGGTTGGAATAAGAAGAGTTGTTTAGTTGTGTCGATTTGGATAAGAATCTATGAAAAGTTGTATTGGTATGAGTAAGAATTGAGGATTCGGTATGTTGAATTAGTTGGAAGTGAAGAATTTGAGTTATCTTGTGGAAATTCGTTGGACCCTTGTACCTTATGTTGTTGCAATGATGTTGTGTGATTAAGACGATTTTCGAAGGACGTGTTGTTAAAAGATAGTAAAGTTGTGGTTGTGTTGAGGATAATTGGGAAGTATAAGTATATCTTATCCAAGATTCGGAAGAAATCGCAGTTGTAATTGTGTTGAACGTTCAGAGGCGTTATCTTATGGATCTAAGTTGGAACTATTTGGTAACTACAAGAGTTAGAATACCTGTTATAATGAAATTCCAAAGGATTAAGTTTGAGGCTTTGTTGATATGTCGATTTTGATGGTTGGAAGTTGGAGTTAAACTCTGTAAACCTTGTAGTATGAAGTAATCAGAGTGCACAACGAACGTGTGGTGTGGCGCAGTTGTTTTTAGGTGAATGACAACGATGTTGGTAGCTTGGTTGTATTAATGTTGTGTTTAAGTTGTGTGTCTCTGTGTTGTTGTGTTCTAGTTCTTAAACCAATGAATTCGTAAGTTGGTTACTCGTCGTGTTGTGTTGATAATTATCAAGTGCATCGCTTGAGGGTTGTTTGTCTTGTTGTTACCATTAAAGTTGTGAATTATTGTTTGTAGTATGCATAGGTTGCCTTCAGATATGAAAGTTGATCAGTCAGATGGAATAAGTAGTTGGATTAGTTGAATCAGATGAATTTTCGAGGATGAAAATGTTCTAAGTGGGGCAGAGTTGTAACGCCCGTTTATTTAATTAATTATTTAATTAAATATAATTGTGGTATGTTATGGTAATTCACGTTGATTTGAGTATATTTGTCGATTTGAGTTGCTTTCTGTGGAATTATGTCGATTCGTATTGATGGCCGAATTTATCGGAATATTATGTTGATGGTTATAAGTTGGTTTAAGTCGAATTTAATTATTTAAGTCGATATAAGTTGTGGAAAACGATATGGAGTATTCTCCGTTGGTTGAATATGTTGATTGGAACGTTTGGACCATTTGGTTGATAATCGGAAGATAATCTATTAAGTCGGGAATAAGTCGTTAGTCGTAAATTATTATTCGGTTGATTTTGTGTTACGGTTAATTAAGTTGTTAAGTCGGAATATTAGTCGAAAATTCGAGTAAATAATATTAGAAGTGATATTATTAATTATTGGAGCGTGTTGGTTAATGGACTTGGTTTGAGTCGGAATTATCAATTAAAGGGGGTGTAAGACTTAGGCCCATTAGTTGTTATAATTGGATTATTATTATTTTTATAAAAAGAAAGAAAATAAAGAAATAGTCGAGGGATGTATCAGTGGAAGTTGAGAAAAAGAGAAGAAAATTGGAGAACAAGGAAATTGGGAGAAACGCGATTACAAGAAGTCGCGGTCAGAAATCAAAATTGGTCGGAAATTCGAATGGTTATCGATTAAGGTAAGGATGTGGTTCGATCTTTATAACTGGGTTTGATAAATCATACTAGGTTTGGGTAGTTTTATGATGTTGAGGTTGATTTATTTGATTATGATGTTGTGTTGATTAATGGAGTTATTTTGATTGATTCACTAAAAATGTTGATTTGTCGATTTTGAGAAAAATTGTTGTCGGGTTGGTTCTATGAACATTGCAGTGGACGTTGTGTTCACAATTTCACGGGTGGCGCCGTCCACCAACCATTTATTTAGGGGTGGCGCAGGCCACCCAAATGGAAACAGACATGTGGCGGGTGCCACATGATGAAGTGGCGGAAGCCACCTTGGCCTTTTTGGTGGCAGGTGCCACATTATTTTATGTGGTTGGTTCCACGTAGGCGGCCATATTTTGCAAGCCACATTATGGTGGCCATTTTTGCAAGCCACATCTGTGTGGGTACCACTATTAGAAAGTGGCACAAGCCACCTTATTCTCATGGTCATGGGTGGCGAAAGCCACCCTGTAACTAGGAGGTCTACTTAATTTTCCTTTATACATTATTTAATTAACTAATCACCTAAACTTGTTTTATATTTTTGTAATTCTAGTTATACTAATTACATGAACTTTATATTGGTAAGATCAGAATTGGTACTAAAAATTTTACAATCAGGATGCAGGCATAGTTATCAGTAGCGATTAAAAATAAGTTTGATATTAAAAACTGTGTTGAATTTTTGACAGAAAAATAGTTTAGAAATTTGACAGAAAATAGACTTGTAAACTTATATTTTTATGACAGATAGGATTTATCAGAAAAACAGAAAATTGGAAGGATTTGTAATAAACTCGTAATAATAGCAGAATGTTAAAAACAATGTCGGTTTAGTCGGTTTAGCCGAATTAAGCAAAAAACTTAGTTGCCTGGAATTTAACGAAAATCATCGGGGTAAGTCGGGTAGTTTAATAGTTGATTTTTGTTACGTTGTTTTGTTGAAAAGATGTTGTAAAGTTGAGTTACAGGCACTAGTTGAGTTGGTAAGTCGTTCCGGTTTACGGAATGTTCTATGTCGATTATGTGGGAGGCCTTATAGGCCAGTGTTGAATTTATATTGTTCCAGTCGTATAAATTATATGTGTTTCTTGTTGATATTGTTAAGTTGATCAAGTTTTTTAAGTTGTTCTGTGTTGTCAGAGTTGTTATGTTGTTTAAGTTGGAGGCTTAATAGCCAACGTTGAGTTAAGTTGTTCAAGTTGTATAAGCTGGTTGTGTTGTTTGATGTTGTAATGTTGTTTGTGTTGTAGTATGCATAGGTTGACTTCGGATATGAAAGTGGATCAGTCAGATGGAATAAGTAGTTGGAGTAGTTGAATCAGATGAATTTTCGAGGATGCAAATGTTCTAAGTGGGGCAGAGTTGTAACGCCCGTTTATTTAATTAAATATAATTGTGGTATGTTATGGTAATTCGCGTTGATTTGAGTATATTTGTCGATTTGAGTTGCTTTCTGTGGAATTGTGTCGATTCGTATTGATGGCCGAATTTATCGGAATATTATGTTGATGGTTATAAGTTGGTTTAAGTCGAATTTAATTATTTAAGTCGATATAAGTTGTGGAAAACGATATGGAGTATTCTCCGTTGGTTGTTGAATATGTTGATTGGAACATTTGGACCATTTGGTTGATAATCGGAAGATAATCTATTAATTCGGGAATAAGTCGTTAGTCATAAATTATTATTTGGTTGATTTTGTGTTACGGTTAATTAAGTTGTTAAGTCGGAATATTAGTCGGAAATTCGAGGAAATAATATTAGAAGTGATATTATTGATTATTAGAGTGTGTTGGTTAATGGACTTGGATTGAGTCGGAATTATCAATTAAAGGGGGTGTAAGACTTAGGCCCATTAGTTGTTATAATTGGATTATTATTATTTTTATAAAAAGAAAGAAAATAAAGAAATAGTCGAGGGATGTATCAGTGGAAGTTGAGAAAAAGAGGAGTGACGAAAATTGGAGAACGAGGAAATTGGGAGAAACGCGATTACAAGAAGTCGCAGTCAGAAATCAAAATCGGTCGGAAATTCAAACGGTTATCGATTAAGGTAAGGATGTGGTTCGATCTTTATAATTGGGTTTGATAAATGATACTAGGTTTGGGTAGTTGTATGATGTTGAGGTTGATTTATTTAATTATGATGTTGTGTTGATTAATGGAGTTATTTTGATTGATTCACTGAAAATGTTGATTTGTCGATTTTGAGAAAAATTATTGTCGGGTTGGTTCTATGAACATTGCAGTGGAATTGTTAATTGCTGAAAACTTAGAATCGGGACGTTGTGTTCACAATTTCACGGGTGGCGCCGGCCACCCACCATTTATTTAGGGGTGGCGCAGGCCACCCAAATGGAAACAGACATGTGGCGGGTGCCACATGATGAAGTGGCAGAAGCCACCTTGGCCTTTTTGGTGGCAGGTGCCACATTATTTTATGTGGTTGGTGCCACGTAGGCGGCCATATTTTGAAAGCCACATTATGGTGGCCATTTTTGCAAGCCACATCTGTGTGGGTACCACTATTAGAAAGTGGCACAAGCCACCTTATTCTCATGGTCATGGGTGGCGCAAGCCACCCTGTAACTAGGAGGTCTACTTAATTTTCCTTTATACATTATTTAATTAACTAATCACCTAAACTTGTTTTATATTTTTGTAATTATAGTTATACTAATTACATGAACTTTATATTGTTAATATCAGAATTGGTACTAAAAATTTTAGAATCAGGATGCAGGCATAGTTATCAGTAGCGATTAAAAATAAGTTTGATATTAAAAACTGTGTTGAATTTTTGACAGAAAAATAGTTTAGAAATTTGACAGAAAATAGACTTGTAAACTTATATTTTTATGACAGATAGGATTTATCAGAAAAACAGAAAATTGGCAGGTTTTGTAATAAACTCGTAATAATAGCAGAATGTGAAAAACAATGTCGGTTTAGTCGGTTTAGCCGAATTTGGCGAAAAACTTAGTTGCCTGGAATTTAACAAAAATCGTCGGGGTAAGTCGGGTAGTTTAATAGTTGTTTTTTTGTTGTGTTGTTTTGTTGAAAAGATGTTGTAAAGTTGAGTTGCAGGCACTAGTTGAGTTGGTAAGTCGTTCCGGTTTACGGAATGTTCTATGTCGATTATGTGGGAGGCCTTATAGGCCAGTGTTGAATTTATATTGTTCCAGTCGTATAAATTATATGTGTTTCTTGTTGATATTGTTATGTTGCTAAAGTTTTTTAAGTTGTTCTGTGTTGTCAAAGTTGTTATGTTGTTTAAGTTGGAGGCTTAATAGCCAACATTGATTTAAGTTGTTCAAGTTGTATAAGTTGGTTGTGTTGTTTGATGTTGTTATGTTGTTTGTGTTGTAAAGTCATGTATGCCATATAGGACATTTGCATATTATGTCGGAGCCTTTACTCACACCACGTTGGCCTGGATTTGCACTAAGTTGAAATTTGAAGGCTTATGCCTTGATGCCTCGGTAAATTGGAAAAATTATTAAGTTGAAGGCTTATGCCTCTTAGATACCTCGATAACCTGATATATTTTAAGTTGGGAGTTTTACTCCGAATGGTCCACATGCATATGCATAGTTGAGTCGCATTTATGTTGCATTATTTATGTTGGTTATGTTGTTCAAGTTGATAAGTTGTTTATGTCGTTCAAGTTGGTAAGTTGTTATGTTATTTTCAAGTTGATTAAGTGAATTGTGTTGATTAGACTGATTAAGTAGTTCTTGTTGAATATATGACTATGTGGTTTATGTAGAAAATGTGATGGATATAATAGTAGTATAATAAGTTGATAAAAGGTGGATGATTGTTAAGTCGTTGTTTTGTTGTTGATGTTGTGAAGCTGTGAATTATTTATGATCCTTATCTAAGTATTGTTTATCATATGTCGTTTATAATTATCGATATCTCACCCCTTCTGTTTGAATGTTACCCCTATGTTGGTAATGTGCAGGTATCTTGAAGGAAGATGATTACCTTCATTAGTTCGAGTCGGTGTTGGTGCTCTGATATGTTACACTCGGGGATTGGACGTTTAGTTGTCTTGTTGTTATTTTTAAGTTGTTTCAGTATGATTATGTTGTTACTAAGTTGTTTTTAAGTTAAATAACATGTTATACCATGTTTAGTTGAATAATTTGAAAATCTACTGCGTAGTTGTAAAAGTTGAATTTTCGTTCTTAAATGAATAAATGTTGTTGTTTATAGTTTCTTACGAACCGTAAGTGTTATGTATCAATTTTATTGAAATTAAATGAAGTTTTTATAAGTAGAAAAATGTAGCATCCTGTTTGAGCACTTGTTAGTTGACTTTTAATACTCTGATTTTCATTATACTCGCTGGGTAGAAATGGGCTGTTACACATGTGATGTTTCCACAATTTTGGCTCGACATTTACAGATAGTTCATTAGGAGCGTTCTCTCCATACCAAGGGCTTGGGCCTTTGTCGAACGAATACAGTCGAACGACCAGATATAATTTTTATCTCGATCGATGCCAACATTTACTCCAAACATTGTGGTCGTCGTAAGGCAGCAGATGGATGAGAGTAACCATGAAATGGTCCATATATTAACACAACAAATGGGGACCGTTTTAAGACATTTGATACAGGATTCGACATAGAGTTACCAACAGTTAGGAACTCAAATGACTTGAACATGGGACTCTTAGGGGACACCAACTTCCCCACGACACTGAACCTCACCTCCTCGTCCTGATACATCGGTCCGACGGGAAGAGGAGTATGAAGAGATTCTAGAACAACCTTATAAAAAGGTTGAACAAATACCCGTAGTGGCCCAGAGGCCTCCTATCATGATGTTACATCGACATGAAAACCAAGGGGATGTGTTAGGACAGGTTCGTCAGGATGCCATGGCCGGAGAGCCGAACCTTGAAACTATAGTAAAGAGGATTATGGTTCGAAATGGAGCCAACCCATGCCTTCTAATACCAACTTAAACATCCCCCATTACCTAACTACGTGCTACCAACTTAATTTCCTAGGGGGTGGAGAGTCCGAAAGTTCACCAAATTCAATTGTGAGATTGAAGAGTCCACTGTCGAGCACGTGGCACATTACTAGACTAAGTTTGGTGATATAGAAAATAATGAGGATTTAAAAATGAAATATTTCCCTAGTTCCCTCACCAAAAATGTGTTTACCTGGTTTACAACGCTTCCTTCTAAGTCCATTCACATATGGACTCAACTCGAAAGATTGTTCCACGAACAGTTTTATATGGGACAATCCAAGATTAGCCTAAAGGAATTGACTAGTGTGAAACAAAAGATGGGTGAGTCAGTCAGGAAATATCTAAAAGGGTTCAAACTTTGGAAAGCTAGATTCTTTACTTAAGTCCCTTAACATAAGTTAGTCGAAACGGTCGCGGGCGGATTCGACTATTCGATTAGAAAGAAGTTAGATACCCAATACCTTAGGGATATGGCCCAATTGGCAAATAAAGTTAGACATGTCAAAAGCCTAAAAGTTGAGAAGTCTAAGACTGTTCGATTCCATAAGAAAGTTAAATACTTAGAAACCGACGAGTTCTCGTCCGACGACGTAGAACTCCTCGATGAAAGTGAGGTTCATGTGGATGAACTTAAGCCAGGACCTCCCTACAGGTGTAAAGTATTGAAACAATCAAGCGGAAAAGACCCTGTCAAAACAGAGAAATCCGACAAATATGTCACTAAGACATATACTTTTGATATATCTAAATGCGATGAAATTTTCTATTTGTTAGTAAAAGATGGTCAAATTGTTGTTTCACCTGGTTTAAAAGATTCCCCTTTAGATCAAAGAAAAGGAGGGGATTTTGCAAGTTTCATAATTATCTTGGTCATAAAACTTCTCAATGTCTTCTTTTCAGGAATTTGGTACAAAAAGCTTTGAAGGATGGCATGCTTCAATTAGGCGAAAAGCCAAAGATGCAGGTCGACACCGACTCTTTAAAAGTAGAGTGTAAACACCCCAAATTTTCCCTCACTAAGTTCAAACCATGGCTTGTGATATTTCATATTTACATTAGTTTAAGCATATCATTTCATGTTGCATTTTTTTGCTTCACTGCATTAGTTCAAGTTCATCTGCATCTAGGGTTTGTGATCTGAGCAATCCGGGATCCATCTGAGCCACTCCAACGGTCTTAAATCATCTCAAGAGGGTCCATGTATGTTCAATCATCATATTTTATCCTCTAAAGATCAAGGAAGTCAAAGAATCACAAGAACTGGCAAAGCATGGAAGCAGAGCTAGGGTTTAACTGCACAGATGACCTGAAATTAGGGTTTTGGTTTCAGAGGCCATAACTCCAATTTTTTTTGGTCATTATTGTTTCTATTGGTTTCAATATGTTATGAGGATCATGCATTGATGAAGAAATTCATTATGGAAGTCATATGTTCACTGGGTAACTTCTTGAGCAAGTCAGAGCAAAATCAGGGCATCTGAGGCCCCTACCAATGGAACCAAAGTGGATTTTTCATCAAATTGAAGTTATATGATCTTTATTTGATCTTTGAAGTGCTTGGAAGTTCACAAAATTGAAGAAAAGTGAGCTAAACCAAAAGTTGCCAAAAATGGAAATGACTTGTAATGTAAACTTTCCATTTTGGGAAAGTTTTTCAACCTCCTTTTTCTCAACCAAAAATGCTTCAAATGAAAAATTGTTGGCCATGAAAGTTGTAGATTGGATCATTCCCTTTTCAAAAAGTACAAGAACAAGATCTAATTCATTTTGGAACTCAAGATATGGCTTGTCAAAGTTGGCAAAAATCCCATAAATTTCAAGAGTGCACCAAAAGGGATTCTTAGCAAAACCACTTGCCAAGGCTTTTTGTGACTTCAAACACACTTCAATACATCATAACATCATAGTGCATTGCTTCTAGATCAGAATTGCCCAAGGAATTGCAAGATCACATGCCTTGAACATCAAGATTTCTCAAAGGGGCCAAAACTTCTCATAATTGCAAAACACCCCATAACTTATTTCCCACATGCTGAATTGCTTCAAGATTGAATTTGTGGACTTCCTTGAAGTCAGATGCGCATGGACATGCCCAAAGGCCAGCTGCATCCTTTCCCATACCTCAAGTACACAAGTTGGTGACTTTTTGCAAGAAGGCCACACCAATCACAATAGGGCACAACCACTCCACAGACCTATCATAAGTTGATATGTGGACCAAATGCTGATCATAACACACAAGAACACAAGCTGAACCCTAAGAATCGCCAAGTTCACAAGAACTCTCCCACTTGCAAAAGATTTCGAATTTCATAACTCAACCACTCGATCTTCAAACAAATTCCACCATCCATCTCTAAATCACTCACTGATCATAAACCAACCATTGAAACAGCCAGAAGCACTTCATACACCAAATACGATTTCTGACCAGTTGGATGGCAAACTCACAAACCAGCCATCCTCAAAGCTTTCTAAGCATTGCAACTGCCTCAGGAGGTTCAAGGGAGTCTTTTTGCACCAAGGAAGTGACCAGAAAGCTCAAGGGAGAAAAGCTTCATCTCAGGTAGCCATTGAAATTAATTTTTCCAGAACTCTCTTTTTATGTTACAAAATGAATAAGCATGTTTCACTGATCACACTGAACTTGGAATTTTCGAAAATGGTTGAGAATTGAGTGTGTACTGATTGTCTGAAATTTTTGCCATGTTTATGCTTCTCTTCGAATCAGGATTTTAGTGAAAAGAAATTTGTTTTGAGAGTGGATTTGGGTTCAGGGAAGTGAGAGGAGTGAATCTGGAGCTTTAGAGCTCCAGAAATTACCTATGGAAGAAGATTGAAATTTTCACGTGAGGGTGTCACCGGAGAAGACGACCGGAGCTCTTCTCCGGTGACCTGAGAGTCATTAAGTGATAATTAGGGTTAGGGTTTCTGTTTAAACGTGGACCCTTGGATCTATCTCTCCCGCGCGTGTTGTGTGGTCCATATTAGATCATTAGGATTAATTTATGATTAAATAATTAATTAATTAAGTTTAAGTAAGTTTGAATACAGGCCTTTAGATCTGGTGCGCAGTCAACAAATCCATCCCCAGATACAATCTCATCCCTCCATTCAGCATACTTCCATTTTATTTAATTTTAATTCATATTTTTCTTATTTATTTTGTATCATTTATTTAAAATAGCTAAAAATTTCCAAAAATATTTTCTTTCTGCATTTTGACTTCAAATAATTTTATCAACCCAAAAATATTTTTATTTTTATTTTTCACATTTAAAAATCATTTTTTTAAACATTTAAATGTTTATTTTAATTAATTAATGAAAATTAATTAATTAAAATATCATTTAGGTTTCTAAAAAATCCCAAAAAATTCATATTGCATCTTTAAACATTTAGAGACATTTTCATACCATCCACACAAATTTATTTTTGGTTTTGAACCATTTTTGATAATTTTCTTGAATTTAGATTCATAAAATTCACATTTTAGAACCCTAACTTCAAGAATTATTTTCTGCCTAACCAAGAATGGTATGACAATGATTCTTTTTGCATTGATCTTCATTTGAAATGTAGTTTTCTAACATAATTTTGTCATAAATTTCTTCTTCCTTTTTGAATTGATTGGCATTTTTCCCTTTAGGTACCTTAAAACCCTAGATAACTTAGAAAAATCATAACTTCCTTAGGGTTAAGAGTTAGGTCTCCTCCTTTGGGGTATGAAATCATATGGGGTTAGGGTTCTTTTGATTGCATTTTGAATTTTTTATCTTGTCATTTGCTTCTGTTTTTGGTTTTTTGCATCTCATGTTGTATGAAAACCCTAATTTCTCATCTTCCTTTGCATACATCTTGCATAAGCATTCATATAAGAACTTTCCATGACATTTCTTGAATCCACATGACATATAAGACATCCTAGGACACATTAGAACAATGCTTGATCATTTCTTCATCCATTTACCATGTTATGCATTCATTACATTCCATGAGCATTCATGAACTTTCATGTTCCTTTCATGCTTCATTTGCATTCTCATCACTTGTATGATCATCCATTGCACTTGACACACCCTTGAATCATCTCTTAGCACCATTAACTCCATGAACATGCTTCTAGTTTGGGTTTGCATCCTTGCATACATTCCATTTTCATTTCATTTCATTTCCTTATGCTAACGTTTCAGGTGGTAAGCATTTTTGAGAAGTGAATTTGCCTTCACTTCTCATAATTTATTTTCATCTCTCTTGTGCATTCATTGCTGCATTTTGATTTTGTATTAGAGTTAGCTTTCTCATTCATGCTCTCCATTCACTTTCTTCCTTCAAGCAACTTATCTTCTTAAGTGGAGTAAGTTAACTTGCTTCTTCTGCTTCTCCTCCTTCCATCTTGTCTTCTCCCTGGTGGCTTTTCTTGAAGATCTCTTGCAAGCCTCATAAACCCTAGGAATACCCAAGAATGATAACAATTAGGGTTTGATTAGTCCCCCATTAGTTTTACCTTTGTGTCATCTTTTGTGTCTTCTCTTCTCACCCCTTAATCAAGGACTAAAACTTTAAGGTTTTAAGGCTTTGTGATTAAGGTTATGCCTGCATCCTTCTATTAGGATGGAGTGTATAACTTTAATCCTAAGTGTTAAACACTTGATGTGTTTAAATCCCTTAATCAATCCATCTAATAATCACTAAGACAATAACTTGTAACTTGGGCCTTGCATTAGGGTTCTAATTCTTCCTTAATTGGTTAAGAAGGACTAACCCTAGTGTTAATGGATAAGTCCCCCTCAAGTCGTCTTACAAACCATAAAATCCACTTCTTAAACTTACCATTAACTAAAAGTCACTCTAATAAAGGGTTTGTTTTGTCATGAGGTTAATCCCTAATCATGGATTAAGTTGAGGAGCCTTCCTCAGCTTAAATGTTCTCATCTATTATCCTTCTATTAGGATGGTGTAATGGGTCCATTAAATCCTTGATTATGGCTTGAACTCATTACTTAACACTAAATAAAAATACCAAAAACATATAAATAATTGCAAGTAGGTTAATTATCTTAATCCTACATCATGGTGATTAAGTGTGAGGTGTTTACTTCATACTTAAGTTATTCTCATTACCCCTAATCAAAGGGAGGATGTGATGAGTTTACTAACCCTTGGTTTAGGTTTAAGCTCATTTTCTTATGACAAACAAAAAAGCATTAAAAGATTGAAAATACCAAAAACAAGCAATAATCGTCTCCTCCGAGATTCTCTTCTTATCATCTTCACTCACAAACGGGAACTCGCTTCTTCCGTCTAATGTAAGACAGTTAGCACTCGAGCCAGACAAGTCATACACTTGAGCATAGACAAGTAAGCAGTTCATCAGTCAATTCATCTTTCAGTCTCTTTGAGTCGAACTACGGTGTTCTGACTTCCTCATTGCACGAGAGGATACGTAGGCATAACTTAACGGTTATCGAACAAAAGTCTCTGTATATTCCCCCTCTTTTAGCATAATTCTTTTAAGCCTCATTGTCTTGAGCTTTGCACTCCCTTCTTACACTGACACTCCTTTTCTTCACTTCACACTCCTTTCCAGCACTGACACTTGTATTCTTTTCCAGCTTTTGCACACATAATAGGACTAACACTACCCCTTTAAACACAATCTTTCAAGCGTGGATCCCGTCGAGTACGACGGGAAATCTGGGTGCTAATACCTTCCCAGGTTGTAACCAACCCCCTTTCTCAGTTTCTCTGGTTCGCGGCCGTCTTATCCATTTCTTTCCTAGGTTCATGCAGCATTACCTTTCCTTCGGGATAAAAATGCCTAGCTGGCGACTCTTTTCAGTTCATCTTCATGTTCTCTCTTTCGCCGACCGTTCGCGTCTGTACCCCTTCTGACACGGTGTCATTTGGTAGGAGCGACAGCTTGGCGACTCTGCTGGGGAACCTTATATTGCAACCAGGGCTTCTGGTTCTTTTTGTGGGTTCTTCCTAGCGCTTGTTTGATTTGTGTTTACGAGGGTGTTACGTGCTAATTGTGCTTTATTTGCTTTATTTATTGCTTTATGTACAGTTTTATTTACTGCTTTCTTTACAGTTTTTTATACATCATACTGTCATTATCATTGCGGGATCTGGCTTCTGTTTTGGTGGGTGGGGTTTCACTGAGTGATTAAGGTCCTATACCTGGGACCTGAGTGACACCTAGGCTAGAGTGGTTCATGTTCTTTCCCATTCCATTTCGGTCTGCTGCGGGAATATGAAACACTGTTCAGATGTGGGTTTCTTCTTGAGAACTCTGTGCTACAAATTTCCTGTAGTGCTAGGGCTATCTGGGAAGCCTACTAAGTCTGGATGACCTTTATTTTGACCTTTAGAATCTGTGGTGAATTAGAGGATGACCCTTTATGGTTATTGTAAACATTGTACCTCCGGGTTAGAAGTGTTTACACTTCTCATAACTGATCCAAGTCTGAGAATCCTTGTTCTAGAACATTACATGTGAGGGGGTTGGGTTGTTTATAGGATTGCAGGAACCCTTGGCCACATCATACCCTGTTACTATATTGTTTAAGAGTACTTCACTTTGGACAGTTCTTGTGATTAGCCCTGGACATGTGACTCTTTATTTGAGTCCCCCACCCTGGTTACTGGATTTCTGAACCTCCATCCGGATCTTTGAACATACATGGACCTTATACCAAGACAGATAATTAGATCCAGCTCTTGATTACAAACCCTTGCATATCATTTGCATATATCATCATTGCATCATTTGACATTTGTTTATTTGTTTTTCAAGGTATCCATCGTATCATATTTGGTTTGGTTTTGACTCCTTCTACTGCTTAGACCTCAGCTTCAGTTATCTTCTTCAGCATCTGCTTCAGCTACCTCCTTTAGCACCTGCATCAGTCTGTCAGAGACTTACCTCCATCTTTTCAGTCTGTGATCTTCATCAGTATTTGTCTTCAGCTTCTTTATCGGCACTCATCGATGTTCCAAGGAAAAGAAACATATCCTATCACTTCTTTGAGCCCTCCTTGACTGGTACCAGGCAGGTCCAGTCACTTATCACACCTGACCACATCCCACTATTTAGAGAACACTATGGGGGTATTTTAGACATGGTCATGGATCTTGATTCAACTCAGAGAAGCTTGATCTACACATGCTTGCAACTTTATGACCCTCCACTCAGATGCTTCACCTTTGCTGATTTCCAGATGGGGCCTATGTTGGAAGAGTTTTCTTTGTTGATTGGAGTGCCTATCAGAGGAGGGATCCCCTTCAACCCAGAGATGACTGCTCCCAGAAGTGAAGAGATAGCAAGGGCATTGCATTTGGAGCCTGCCCTTATTGAGCAAAACATGACAACAAAAGCTGGTATTCCTGGCTTACATCTGGACTTTTTGATTTCTCAGGCCACCCTGAAGGCTGCATTGGGAGAATGGAAGGCAGTCTGTGCACTTTTAGCCCTCAGCATATATGGGGCTATAATGTTTGCAGATGAGCCTAAATTTGTGAGTAAGAATGCCATCCACTTGTTCCTGCTGAAGAACCCAATGCCTACCTTGCTAGGGGATTTTTACTACTTCATCCATCAGAGAAATGAAAAGCAAAGGGGGAAGCTAGTCAGATGTTGTGCCCCTCTATTCTACTCCTGGCTGCTCAGACACTTGCCCAAATCAGATGCCTTCTTGAACCCACATCAGCAGAGGAATTAGGCCAAGATGTTCATTGCCTTAACATCAGATGATATCAAATGGTGCACCCAGAGCACCAAAGGCAAAGATATTATTACCAGTTATGGACAATACCCTAATGTGCCTCTTATAGGAGTAAAAGGTTTCATCAATTACAACCCTTTACTATTTAAGAGAAAATTGGGATATGCCTTGGTTCATCCTCCCAGAGGACAGGATTTAGCTGAGACCCTATACTGTGAAGAGCAACCTAACTCTGCTATTGTCAGACAAGCTGCCTGGGCTTGGGACAACATCCAGACCAAATGGACAGCCATCCTTGGAAGATGCAACAATATTGCTTCATCCTAGTACTCTGACTGGTCCCGTACTAGAGCTCAGATCACCAGGATGCCTTTCACCTTGGAAGACACACATGGACATTCTACAGTACAGCCTGCAGCAACTGTTAGCCTGGAGGAATTTGAAAAGCTGAAAGAGAGGAATAATCAGCTATCTGAAGCTCTGAAGAAGACTCTCTGGGAGAGAAATGACGGTCGTCTGGACATTGAAAGATTGGAAAGACTCAAGACTGAGCATCTGACCAAGATTGAAAGGACAGATGACTACAAAAGGAAAGCAAGGGCAGGAGAGCTGGTTTTGAAGAATGCCTGCAAGGAGGCCAAGATTCAGAAAGCTAGGGCTGAGCATTATCTGGAGGAAAGCAGGGCTAGGTGGATCAGGATCACCGAGGCCCGTGCACAAGAGGACTATAGGACTCAGGCCAAGATTGAGCAGCTAGAAGCCAATGAGAAGAAGCAGCAGGAAGCTTTGCTGGAAGCCCAAAAGGAAATATCAGAGTTAAAACTTCGGGCGGGGTTAAAGAGATCAAAGAATCAGGACAGGCATAAGAAGCTGACTAATGCCATTACTACCAGGAATCTCCTCATTAGGACTATTACAGAGCACCCGGCTGGTCTAGTGACGGAGGCCCTCCTGAAGGAAGTCAGGGAGGATGACTTTGGATTGGTTGTTGTATTTTTGACCCACCATGGGCATGTATTGTAAACAGACTATGTATTTTCATCATTTGTAATATATCAGTTTGTTTTATTTTTGGTGGGCTTCTTTTCTCAACATCATCAAGCATCTTCTCGAGGTTTGGAAAGGTCAAAACCAAGAACCAAACCGGATACCTTGGAAAACAAATGAGCATATTGCATTGCATACTAATATTTTCTTTGTTTTGTAGGTTTTTGTTTGTTATTTTGTTTCTCACTTTGTTGTGTTTTCAGGAAACATTGCTCGTCGTAGAGTGTTCCCTGTCAACCGAACGCACAGGTACCCAACACGAAACAACCTTCCAGGCATTCAAATGGATCAGGTACAGCAGGACCTGAATGAAGTAAGAAATCAGATGGAAAACGAAAGAGTCGAAATGAGAAACCAAATGACCCAGTTCATGGCTGTGATGACTGGCCTAGTTCAGAGCCAGGAGAGGCTGAGAGAGCTGGTGGAAAGGAAAACACCTGAAGAGCCCCACCTTGGAACAGGAGGAACCAGCAATAATGAACGAGGACAGCCTCGTATCAACCCACCAGAGTTTGGGCCCTATTTGAACCCAGATGTTAATGGCATAAGGAATGTTCAAGGTAATACTGCTGGGGGCAGAATCCTGCAAGAGGATCCCTAAGAAGAACAGTTTACAGTTATTGGGGCTGGGGATGAGGTGTTTGACCGAAGACTGGATGAGATTGCTGAAAAGATGAGGTCTTTGGAATCCCATAATTCTTTAGGCTTCGACGTAATGGATATGGGGCTGGTAGATGGGGTGAGGATTCCCCACAAATTCAAACCCCCATGCTTTGAAAAATATAATGGTACCTCCTGCCCGCGTAATCATCTGCAATCCTTCTTAGGGAGACTCAAGGCCTATACCATGGACGAGAAGTTATGGATGTTCTACTTTGAGGACAGCCTGACTGGAGCATCAAGAGAATTGTATTCGCATCTGACAAGAGCCACTATAAGATGTTGGAAAGACTTGGCCGAAGCCTTCATCCGACAATACCAGTACAACATAGATATGGCTCCCAATAGAACTCTTCTAATGGGCATGTCTCAGTCTTCAAGGGAAAACTTTCGGGATTATGCTCAGAGGTGGAGACAGCTTGCTGCTGTGGTCCAGCCACCCATGTCTGAACGAGAAATGGCTGACATGTTTATGAACACCTTGCAGGGAACTTATATTGATAGACTTGCTGCTTTCTCTTCCACCAGTTTTGCCGATGTAGTTATAGCTGGTGAAAGAATTAAAAGTCTTTTGAAGATGGGCAAAATCTCTGACAATGGTGCAAGTTCCTCCAACAACCCCAGAAAACCTTTTTCAGGACCCCGAAGGGCGGGTGAAACAAATGCTATTCATACTGGCAAGGGCAGACCCCAGTATTCTTACAAATCAATAGCAGCCATTACCATCCCGGCTCCAGCTCCACAACAACCACTTTTTCCTCAACAACAAGAACAACATCACTACCAGCAACAACCTCATTTTCCGCAACAAAGAACGTATAGCAATAATAACAACAACCAACAGCAGCACCCCTTTCAACAGAGGCCATCTTAGGAAAATAGGGTGATTGACCCCATCCCTATGCCTTATGTCGCTCTACTGCCACAGCTCCTGAAGCTTAACCTGGTTGAGTTAAGGACGTTGGCTCCACCAGATCCCCTTAATCTCCCGAAGAATTACGATGCTATGCCAGGCGTGCCTTTCATTCCAACGCACCTAGTCACAATACCGAGAAATGTAAAGCCTTGCAAATGAAGGTTCAATATATGGTCGATTCCAAAGCTCTCAATTTCGCACCTCCTCCGAATGTTAACAGAAATCCTATGCCTAATCATGGTGGGCCTAGGATTAATGCCATAGAGGAAGATCAACCATTTGTACTGATTGATAATGTTGCACAGATTCAAACACCGCTGGCAGAAGTCAAAACTCAAATCTTAAGATGCCAGGTGTCCCCGGGATGTAAGGCCTGCTGCGAATCGTGCAAGACTGCTATTAATGGTTGTGAGAAGCTAAGGCTTGGCATAGGTGGCCTCATTAGAGATGGAATCTTGCAAATTACCACAACGGCTCCTTCAGCATCAATAATTCTTTCTTCAGCAACAACAGATCCTCCTACAACTGCAACAACTATCATTCCCACTTATTCATCCACAACTCCGGCAATCACTCCATCCATTATTTCAACAGATCAAAGTTCGACAACATTTACTTCTACAACATCAACACCCATCTTATCAATGGAACCTCCTACAACACCAGCAAACATTAATGAAGACGTCTCAATGGTCACAATCTATTATGACCCAGCAAATGTTCATCCCAACAACAATTTCCAACAACAAACTGCAACACCTCCTGTCAGATCTCCAGTCACGATCTATTACGACCCGCATACCATCACAGTTCCTTCCACTGCAGCAATCAGTCCGGTCACCATTACGGTACCAGGACCCGTTCCTTATGAAAGCAGTAATGCCATACCTTGGCACTACGGCTCTGATCTCTACTGCGACGGAAAGAAAATCACTCTAGATTCATCAACCTCTTCACCACAAGTTGACAATGCTGGGGGAGGCGGGGGCTTCACCAGAAGCGGAAGCCTTTTTGCCTCACAAACACCAAGACCCAATGTTGAAGCAGAAGCTGCTGCTAAGGCAAAGGGAAAGAATGTGGTACCTGAAGAGCCAACTGTAAAAGAAACTCCGAAGACGTCTTTTGAACAAGAGGTGGACGAGTTCATGAGAATAATCAAAAAGAGTGATTACAAAGTAGTGGACTAGCTTCATCAGACACCCTCCAAAATCTCTATATTATCATTGTTAATGTGTTCCGAAGCCCATAGGAATGCACTTTTGAGAGTCCTGCACGCAGCTTACGTGCCGGAAGAGATCACGGTTAATCAGCTCGAAACAGTGGTTGCAAATTTTAACACCAGCCATGGACTGGGCTTTACAAATGCTGATTTAACGACGGAGGGACGCAACCATAACAAGGCTTTACATATCACCTTAGAATGCAAAGGTGTTGTTCTTTCTCATGTGCTGGTAGACACTGGGTCTTCGCTCAATGTCCTTCCAAAGAAGGCCTTGGTGAAGCTGGAGTATGATGGTTTGGCATTACGCCCAAGTAACTTGGTGGTGAGAGCATTTGATGGCTCTAAGAGATCAGTGCTTAGAGAGATTGATCTACCTGTGTTGATTGGCCCACAGATCTTTAAAACTACCTTCTTCGTGATGGATATACATCCGGCCTACAGCTGTTTGTTGGGTAGACCCTGGATTCACGCCGTTGGCGCTGTTACATCTACCCTTCACCAGAAGTTAAAATTTGAGTGGGAAGGCCAGATCATCACAATCTGCGGGGAGGAAGATATTTTCGTTAGCCAGCTGGCTACTTACAAGTATATAGAGATGGATGGGGAGATCCATGAGACTATGAGTCAGGGATTTGAGGCCCTTAACATTAATAAAGCCACTGTTGTATCTGGAACTTCCATCACTTCATATCAACAGGCCCGAAAGATTGTTGAGGAGGGTACCGCTCAAGGCTGGGGCAAGCTGCTGCCAGTAGAAAAGAAAGAAGACAGATTCGGGTTGGGTTACAGACCAACTCGACAAGATCAACCAGAGGCTGCAACGGAGCCCAAATTTGTCAGCGGGGGAATGCTTACCCCGGATGCTGTGAACAGTCTGGAAGACGAGGAAGAAGACGAACGTAACCTGGAAAACTGGATACGTCCAAGGATCCTGGGGAACCAAGTCTCAAACTGGTCTTCCCAGGAAATTATAAGAGTTACTCCTGCAGAGTAATTATTATTTCCTATCTTTTAAGCATGCATCAATTCCTGCATCTTGCCCAAGATGTCAGGACTCATTTTGTAATCGGGCCATCTTGTATTTTGTGCAAACGATCAATTAATGAATATCAGGACATCTTTTGCAAATGAGTCTCTTTTTTCCCGCTCACTGTTTTTCATTTTTCATTTTTTGTACAAAAAAATAAAATGGTAATGTTTTCAAAAATAATAAATTCATTTTCACTTTTTTCAACAAGATAAAACTGATCACTAAAATGAACCAATCTAAACCCTTGCAGAGAGTGCCCTCCAGACTGCACCGACAACGACATTGTTATGACTTCGTATGACTTCGACAATCCGATTAATCAAGCCGATGAAGGGGTTGAAGAAGATTATGAGCTACTTGAAGAACTAGCCAGGCTATTAAGGTAAGAGGAAAAGGTTATCACTCCTCATCAGGAGGAGGTTGAGACAGTTAATCTTGGTACCAAAGAAGACTTGAAAGAGGTAAAGATTGGGGCTCGTCTGCAAGATTCAGTGAAGGAACAACTTATTGACATGCTTCGAGAGTATGTTGATGTCTTTGCTTGGTCCTATCAAGACATGCCAGGTCTAGATACCGACATTGTTATGCACAAGCTGCCACTAAAAGAAGACTGTCCTCCAGTAAAACTGAAGTTGCGTCGTACTCGTCCGGATATGGCCATGAAGATAAAAGAAGAGGTGCAAAAACAGTGGGATGCAGGTTTCCTTGCTGTAACTAGTTACCCGCCGTGGGTTGCTAACATTGTACCTGTGCCTAAGAAGGATGGCAAAGTATGAATGTGTGTGGATTACCGGGATCTGAATAGAGCTAGCCCGAAAGATGACTTCCCATTACCTCACATTGATGTATTGGTCGATTACACGGCTCAGTTCTCGATTCTTTTTCATGGATGGATTTTCAGGATATAATCAGATCAAGATGTAACCTGAAGACATGGAGAAGACAACTTTCACTACACCATGGGGCACATTCTGCTACAAGGTAATGCCATTTGGACTGAAGAATGCTGGTGCCACTTATCAACGGGCTATGGTAACATTATTCCACGACATGATCCACAAAGAAATTGAATGTTATGTGGATGACATGATTGCCAAGTCCCTCACAGAAGAAGACCATCAGGTAAATCTATTAAAGTTGTTCAAGCGTCTGAGAAAGTACCAGCTGAAGCTAAACCCCAACAAATGCACATTCGGGGTACGTTCCGGTAAACTGCTGGGGTTTATTGTAAGTGAACAAGGAATTGAAGTTGACCCTGACAAAGTCAAAGCCATTCAAGAGATGCTTGCACTGAAGACAAAAAAAGAAGTTTGGGGGTTCTTAGGTAGATTGAACTACATTTCACGGTTCATATCTCACCTTACTACAACCTGTGAGCCCCTGTTCAATTTGTTAAGGAAAGAACAAGCGGTCAGGTGGAATGAAGACTGCCAGAAGGCTTTTGACAAAAACAAGGAATACTTACAAGAACCTCCAATCCTTATGCCTCCAGTTGAAGGAAGACCTCTAATAATGTACTTGACAGTATTAGAAGGATCAATGGGGTGTGTGTTGGGCCAGCATGACGAGTCTGGTCGAAAAGAGTATGCAATATACTATCTAAGCAAAAAGTTTACCGACTGTGTACAACGTTATTCACTGCTCGAGAAAACTTGTTGTGCTTTAGCGTGGGCTGCTCGCCGACTAAGACAGTATATGTTGACTCACACTACTTTGTTGATCTCCAAGATGGACCCAGTCAAGTACATATTTAGGAAGCCAGCACTTACCGGAAGGGTTGCAAGATGGCAAATGATTCTGACAGAATATGACATTTAGTACACATCTCAAAAAGCCATCAAGGGCAGTGTACTGTCTGACTATCTGGCTGAGCAACCCATTGATGATTACCAGCCTATGAGATTTGACTTCCCTGATGAAGACATCATGTTCCTAAAAGCAAAAGATCATGAAGAGCCTGTTCACACTGAAGGTCCTGACCCAGAAGAAGAATGGACAATGATGTTTGATGGGGCTGTTAACATGAATGGTCGTGGAGTTGGTGCAGTGCTCATTGCACCTAAGGGAGTTCATATACCTTTCTCGGCAAAACTCACCTTTAACAGCACTAACAACGAAGCTGAATACGAAGCTTGTATCTGTAAACATCCCAAATTTTCCCTCACTAAGTTCACACCGTGGCTTGTGATTTTTTTATTTTGCATAAGTTCAATCACCTCACATCATATTGCATTTTTGTTTCATCTGCATTGGTTCAAAGTCATCTGCATCTAGGGTTTGTGATCTGAGCCATCTGAGCCACTCCCAAGGGTCTTCAATCATCTAAATAGGGTCCATGTATGTTCAATCATCATATTATATCCTCCAAAGATCAAGGAAGTCAGAAAATCACTAGAACTGGCAAGGCATGGAAGCAGAGCCAGGATTAACTGCACAGATGACCTAAAATTAGGGTTTTGGTTTCAAAGGCCATAACTCCAAATTTTTTGGTCATTCTTGTTTATATTGGTCTCAATATGATATAAGGATCATGCATACCAAGTTTGATGGAAATATCCATTGTGGAAGTCATCTGATCACTGGGTAACTTCTTGAGCAAGTCAGAGCAAAATCAGGGCATCTGAGGCCCCCATCAATGGACCCAAGGTGGATTTTTCATCAAAATGAAGTTATATGGTCTTTATTTGATCATTTAAGTGTTTAGAAGTTCACAAATTTGAAGAAAAGTGGGCTAAACCAAAAGTTGTCAAAAATGGAAATGACTTGTAATGTAAACTTTCCATTTTGGGAATGTTTTTCAACCTCCTCTTTCTTAACCAAAAATGCTTCAAATGAAAAATTCTTGGCCATGAAAGTTGTAGATTGGATCATTCCCTTTTCAAAAAGTACAAGAACAAGATCTAATTCATTTTTGGAACTCAAGTTATGGCTTTCCAAAGTTGGCAAAAATCACATAATTTCATGTTTCATGCCAAAAGGGATTTTTTGCAAAACCTCATGCCAAACCATTTTGTGACTTCTAAATGACTTCTATGCATCATTACAACTTGCCAAAATCAGAAATTGCACAAATTCACAAAATTCATGCCTTGGATAGCAAGTATCATAAGCCATTTTCCATTAAATTCAAGAAAGGGGGGATTCTTGCAAGAGTGATTCCTAAGGGTTTGTTTGGTGTCTAAATGATCTCAAAGCATTACAATAATATCATGTAACATTTCATGACATGAATTCAGCTTGGAATAGGACATGTCCATGACCAAAATCTCAAAATGCAACAAGTTGTGAAAATTGCAAAACATGTGAAATCTCACCATTCATTCACTTCTGATCATTCTAAAACATCCCATGGCCCTCCTTGAAGGCAGCTGAACTCAGAGCAGCCCTAAGATAGCTTCTGCCATGGCCCATGCTTGAAGTACACCAACTATTGACTTTTTGGCCAATTGCTCCATACCATTCCCACAGTGCATGTCAAGTCTTCTGACTCATTCCAATAGTTTAGGATTTGTATATGGATCTTAAAACAAGCCTCACACAAGCTCAGACCACACACACAGCCAGATTTCACAAAATTTTCCAAAACCTTCATCTCTTCAAAACTCCTTCCACAACCATCAAAATTAAAAATTTTCTTCACCAACAAGTCACACATCATCCATAGAACAAGAATCAACCCTTAAAACAGCCTGAAACATCACATATCAAAGCCTCAAATTATGCTACACCAGAACTGGAACTTTCAAATTAGCCATCATCAAAGGTTTTGAAGCATCCCATTAGCTTCAGGAGGATCAGAGGAGACTCTTTGCACGAAGGAGAGGCCTGGAAAGCTCACATTTGCAGTTCATCGTCTCAGGTAATCTCAAGAACAAAACTTTTCAGAGCTTGAATTTTTTGTTACAAAATGAAAATATATGTTATGGGGATCACTCTGATGCTTTTAGAATTGAAAATGGTGAAGAAATGACTATTTTGTGACTCTTTGAAATTTTACCCGTGAAAATATTTTGATTCGATTCTCCTTGTTCATGTGTTGTAAATGGTGTTTGAGGGTTGATTTGAGTTGGGTTTGGATAGAGGATCATTTCTGGGTGGTTGATTTGGGGTGGGGTGGCATGTAGAGAGTTTTAGGGTTTTGTCCCGCCGGAGAAGATGACCGGAGCTCCCCTCCGGTCACCTGAAAGTGTTTAAACCCTAATCCCTAATTAATTTTCCAGATTGATTCGTAGCCCCTGGATGAGGATTAGGTTAAGTTGTGAACGGCTCAGATTAACTCACTTAGCCCTAATTCATTTTTATTAAATTAATTGAGATTAATTAGTTTAATTAAGTCAGAGTGAATCCCAGCCATTAAAAAACGCGCCAGTCAACCCTGGAATCTCAACTTTGAATTTGGACCTCAGGATCTTCATACTTTTCATATTTATCATTTTTATTTTATTTTTCTTTCTATTTCTATTCACGAATTTTTAAAATAGGAAAAAACATCAAAAAATTATGAAAAATTTTATCCAACCTTTTATTAATTTTCAGAACCCAAAAATATTTTTATTTTTAATTTTAGCATTAAAATAAATATTTTTAAATCATTTAAATGTTATTTTTAATTAGTTAATGAGAATTAATTAATTAAAAATACATTTAGGTATTTAAAAATCACAAAAAAATTCAGAGGACATTCTTAGGCATTTAGAAACATTTACAAGGTCACCACACAAATTTATTTTTGGTTTTGATCATGCTTTGACATTTTTTTAATGAATTAGGGTTCTTAAATTTGCATATTTTTAACCCTAACTTCAAAAATTCATAACTTTTAATCCAAGATGAGTTTGTGAATGATTCTTTCTGCATTGTGCTATACATGGTTTCAAGCAACTAAAAACATTTTTGTTTCATTTTTTTCTTTCATTTTCAATTTTTTTGGCATTTTATCTTTAGGATCACCCTTTAAACCCTAGAAACTTAATAAATTCATAACTTCCTTTAGGTTTAGCTTCTGACCTCCCCCTTTGGATGGTGAACTAGTATAGGATTAAGGTTCCTTTGAGTCCATTTTCAATTTTTTTATCTTATGATTTGCTTCTGTTTTTGAGTTTTGCATCTCACATGTCCATATAACCCTAATTTGCATCTTCATTTGCATTCATCTTGTATAAGCTTACATACACAAACTTGCCATGACATCTTGTGCATCCACATGACATATAAGACATCTTAGGACACATTGAATTCATGTTTGAACATTGCATCACCCATTTTCCATGTTATGCTTTCATGCCATTTCATATGCATTCATGGACTTTCATGTCTCCTTCATGCCTCATTTGCATACCCGTCTCTTGTATAATCATCTTCATCTCATGACATACATTCATATCATTTCTTTGCATCATTAGCATCCTGAACATGCTTCTGGTTTTGGTTTTCATCTTTGCTTTTCATTTCATTTTCATTCCATTTCACTTCCTTTTGCTAACCTTTCAGGTGGTAAGTGTTTGAGAAGTGAATTTGCCTTCACTTCTCACAATCTCTTCTCATCTCTCTTATGTATCCTTGTTGTATTTTATCTTTGCTTTAGAGTGAGCTTGCTCATTCATGCTCCTTTCTCACTTTCTTTCTTCAAGCAACTTATCTTCTTAAGTGAAGTAAGTTGTCTTGCTTCTTTCTGCTCCTCCTCCTTCCATCTTTCTTCTTCCTTGGTGGCTCTTCTTGAAGATCTCTTGAAAGCCTCATAAACCCTAAGGAATACCCAAGCATGATAACAATTAGGGTTTGATTAGTCCCCCATTAGTTTTACCTTTGTGTCATCTTTGTGTCTTCTCTTCTCACCTCTTAATCAAGGACTAAACCTCAAAGGTTTTAAGGCTTTGTGATTAGGGTTATGCTTGTATCCTTCTATTAGGATGGAGTGTATAGCTTTAATCCTAAGTGTCAAACCCTTAATGTTTTTAAATCCTTTAATCAATCCATCTTAATAATCACTAAGACATCAAGCTTGTAACTTGGGCCTTGCATTGGGGTTCTAATTCTTCCTTAATTGGTTAAGAAGGACTAACCCTAGTGTTAATGGACAAGTCCCCCTCAAGTTGTTTTACAAAACATAAAATTCACTTCTTAATCTTACCATTAACTTAAATCCACTTTAATAAAGGCTTTGTTTTGTCATGGGTTTAATCCATAATCATGGATTAAGTTGAGGAGCCTTCCTCAGCTTAAATATTCTCATATATTATCCTTCTATTAGGATGGTGTAATGACTCCATTAAATCCTTGATTATGGCTTAAACTCATTACTTAACACTAAACAAAAACTCCAAAAACATCTAAATAAATGCAAGTAGGTTAATGATCTTAATCCTACATCATGGTGACTAAGTGTGAGGTGTTTACTTCATACTTAAGGTATTCTCATTACCCCTAATCAGAGGGAGGATGTGATGAGTCTACTAACCCTTGGTTTAGACTTAAGCTCATTTTCTTATGACAAACTTCAAAAGCAATAAAAGATTGAAAATATTCAAAAACAAACAATAATCGTCTCCTCCGGGATTCTTTTCTCATCACACTCACTCATAAATGAGAACTTGCCTCTTCCGTCTAATGTAAGACAGTTAGCACCTGGGCCAGACAGGTCATACACTTGAGCATAGACAAGCAAGCAGTTCACAAGTCAATTTATCTTTCAGTCTCTTTGAGTCGAACTACAGTGTTTTGACTTCCTTATTGCACGAGAGGATACGTAGGCATAACTTAACAGTTATCGAACAAAAGTCTCTGTATATTCCCCCCTTCTTCCAGCTTTATTCTTTAAGCCTCATTGTCTTGAGCTTTGCACTCTTTCCTTACATTGACACTCTTTATTTCACTTCACACTTCCTTTGCACTGACACTTGCATTCTTTTCCAGCTTTTGCACACAAAATAGCACTGACACTACCCCTTTAAGCACAAATTTTCAAGCGTGGATCCCGTCGAGTACGACGGACAATCTGGGTGCTAATACCTTCCCAGGTTGTAAGCAACCCCCTTTCTCAGTTTCTCTGGTTCGCGATCGTCTTATCCATCTTTTCTTAGGTTTATGCAGCATTACCTTTCCTTCGGTATAAAAATGCCTAGCTGGCGACTCTTTTCAGTTCACCCTTGTGTCCTCTCCTTTCGCCGACCGTTCGCGTCTGTACCCCTCTTGGTCGGGTGTCATTTGGTGGGAGCGACAGTATCATGGGTCTTGAGGAAGCCATTGACCTCAGGATCAAGACTTTAATTGTGTTCAGAGATTCAGATCTGGTAATCAATCAGACCAACGACAAATGGTTCACTCACCAAGAGCATCTAATTCCATACCGTGACTATACGAGGAGGTTGTTGACTTTCTTTACAACAGTCAAGCTTGAGTATATCCCTCGAGATGAAAATCAGTTTGCAGATTCTCTGGCTACCATTACCTCCATGATCAAAGTTCAAGCTGCCAATTTTGTGCCTCGGATTTCAGTATCCAAACTTGATAGACCAGCATACGTATTCTCTGTGGACATTGCTAAAGATGACAACCCTTGGTTCCATGTGTCGCTCCCGATAAATGAGACCGGCTCAGATAAAGGTACAGACGCGAACGGTCGGCGAAAGGAGAAATGAGAACACACAGGAGTGAACTCAAGAGGATGAAAGAGTCGCCAGCTAGGCATTTTTATCCCGAAGGAAAGGTAATGCTGCATAAACCTAGAAAGATATGGATAAGACGGTTGCGAACCAGAGAGACTGAGAAAGGGGGTTGGTTACAACCTGGGAAGGTATTAGCACCCAGATTGTCCGTCGTACTCGACGGGATCCACGCTTAAAAGATTTGTGTTTTAAAGGGGTAGTGTCAGTGCAATTTGTGTATAAAAGAGCTGGAAAAGGATGTACAGGTGTCAGTGCAAAAGAAATGTGAAGTGTATAAATGTACAGTGTCAGTGTAAGAAAAGGAATAAGATGCCCAAGATCATGAGGCTAAAAGAATGATGCTGGAAGGAGGGGGAATATACAGAGACTTTTGTTCGATAACTGTTAAGTTATGCCTACGTATCCTCTCGTGCAATGAGGAAGTCAGAACACCGTAGTTCGACCCAAAGAGACTGAAAGATGAATTGACTCTGAACTGCTTGCTTGTCTATGCTCAAGTGTATGACCTGTCTGGCTCAGGTGCAAACTGTCTTGCATTAGACGGAAGAAGCGAGTTCACGTTTATGAGTGAAGATGATGAGAAAAGAATCCCGGAGGATACGGTTATTGTTTTTTTTTTGTATTTTCAGTCTTTTATTGCTTTTTGAAGTTTGTCATAAGTTAATGAGCTTAAGCCTAAACCAATGGGTTAGTAAACTCGTCACATCCTCCCTCTGATTAGGGGTAATGAGAGTACCTTAAGTGTGAAGTCAGCTTCTCACACTTAATCACCATGGTGTAGGATTAAGATCATTAACCTACTTGTGATTAGTTAGATGTTTTTGTTGTTTTTGTTTAGTGTTAAGTAATGAGGTTAAGCCATAATCAGGGATTAAACAGACTCATTACACCATCCTAATAGAAGGATAATAGATGAGAGTGTTTAAGCTGAGGAAAGCTCCTCAACTTAATCCATGATTAGGGATTAAACTCATGACAGAACAAAGCCTTGATTGAATGGATTTTAGTTAATGGTGAGATGATGAAATGATTTTTAGGGTTTGTAAGACAACTTGAGGGGGACTTGTCCATTAACACTAGGGTTAGTCCTTCTTAACCAATTAAGGAAGAATTAGAACCCTAATGCAAGGCCCAAGTTACAAGCTTGATGTCTTGATGGTTATTAAGTGAATTGATTAAAGGATTTAAACACATTAAGGGTTTAACACTTAGGATTAAAGTTATACACTCCATCCTAATAGAAGGATGCAGGCATAAGCTTAATCACAAAGCCTTAAAGCCTTTAGGGTTTAGTCCCTGATTATGAGATGAGAAGAGAAGACTCAAAGAGACACAAAGGTAAAAGCTAAGTGGGGGACTAATCAATATTCACATGCTCGGATGGTCCTAGGTTAGTGAGGCTCACTATCCTAAAGAAGAAAGAAAGAAGAAGAGAAAGATGAAAGGAGAAGCTCCATGGTGGCCTAGGCACACCTCAAGTTAAGAACGAATAGAAGAAGATGAGGAACAAGATAAGATGAATAAGAAATAAGATAAGAAGATGGGAATGCGACATGAAGTAAACGAACAATGCACAAACAGAGCCTACACCAGTAGGACTTCCAGATGCAACAGTATGCAATAAGTAAATCAGGCCTCAGTGGTACCTAACGGAGAAGGTCCGTTGCCTCTTCAATTCGTACTGAAATGCCCAAGAATACTTTTAATAAGATATCGACCTCAAGTCAAGGCATGCATCCAAATTATCAACCAACAAGAACATTCATCAGGACGGGCCTTCAAGCCCAGGCAGTAGTCCACTATTCGTCACAAATAACATCGAGGATTTCACAAACAATAACATATCAACACTTAATGAGCGAACAATCAATAGTAAAACTCAGATCCACCATCCTTGAAATCAAGAAAGCAACCTTGCAACTTGAAGAAAACGAAACTAAGATCAACCAAATTAATTAATTACTTCCTTAAAAAAAAAACTATATTAAAATTTAAAAAAACAAAGTTAATAAAATCAAAATTCCAATAAGAAATAAACTCAAATATATTAATATAAACAAAATCAAACCAAATTATATTCTAAACTATACTTGTTAATCAAAAATTAAGATACAAAAAAAAAAAAAATAAATAACAAGAAGAGGGGGTGAGGCGCAGGATATCTCGGTGGAATTAGCAACTCCAATTGGGCTACAAGCAAGTCAGCCCATCAAGACAGCAACAACAAAAATCCATTCTCCTGGCATGTGTATGTTCGGTGGACAGGAGGTGCACAAACAGGTCAACAGAGCTGAAAGGTCCAAGGTCAACAGTAAACAATAATCAGAAATTGCCTTTTTTATATTAAAAAGAAAACAAAATGGCACAACAACAAAAACTCAAAACGCGAACTCCTTTCACAAAGCACCGCTCCGACCCTTCTTCTCACACACCGCCGGCTCTCACATCAGGAAAAGAAAAAGGGACCACGACGGGGACGGCCATCGGGTTAAAGAATAAATGAAATAATGATGAGGGACGGTCATCAAAGGTGAAGGACGATCACCTAGCAGGGGACGGCTGCTCTGAAAGGGATAAGATGAGGGACGGTCATCTAAGGTGGAGGACGATCACCTGGCAGGGTACGGCTGCCGAAAGTATCGCGATATAGGACGAATGTCAGATAAAAGGTCGACGATGGGGACGCCCATCGGATGAGCATGATGAAGGATGATCATCAAGAGGTGAAGGACGATCACCTAGCAGGGTACGGCTGCTCTCAGGGTTTATCATGACGCATGACGAATGTCAGATAGGAAGGAAATTTTGCTTTGTGGGCGATCTACTGGGGAATAGTAAACACGGACGAGTGTCTATATCCAAGAAATAAAGGTATAAGTGTTTTGACGTTGTGTATAGATTAAAGATGCGGACGAGCATCCCTAAGACTATGATACGGACGAGTATCGGGTAGAAACAAATACTGACACATGTTCAGAGATGATGATACGGACGAGTATCAGCTGGTTAACAAGGAACACGGACGAGTGTTGAATCTGAGGGGACTCCTCTAGGGAATAGTGGACACAGACGAGTGTCTATATTCAAAAAAATGTTTGACACAGTGTATGGATTAAAGATGCGGAAGAGCATCCTTAAGACTATGACACGGACGAGTATCAGGTAGAAACAAACGCTTGACGCATGTTCTGAGATGATGGTACGGCGAGTACCAACTGGTTACCAAAGAACATGGACGAGGGTTGGATCTGAGAGGTAGTAAGTATGAGTGGTGTATAGACAGGTATTTAAACTGTTGGGGGGAGTGACACGGACGAGTATCAAAAGGAGAAAAGTATAGTATAAACAAACATCTGATATACAAAGTGTTTAGGTTACTTGTGCTGGGGAAAGTGACACGGACAGATGTCAAGAAAGTTATATATATACAAGTATCTGTGAGTGCAAAGGGGACGCTTTGGCTTTCTACTGGGGATATGACACGGACGGGTGCCACAAGGAGTATATACTGATGTTTGTGAGTGTAAGGCAACTGCTTTAGCTTTAGCTCTCCGCTGGGGAATCTGGGGAGCATTCTGTATATTTTTGACGGGTTATCATTATTCACAAGTGCTTGATTCAGAGCATGGCTTATGATTATGCGATATGTTTGATTTGCCGTAATGCTCCATTTTAGACGGAATGCTACGCTTTGTGGGGGCGAATATGATGCGAATACTATGATTATGCAAGGATACCAATCCGGGATTCGGATCCCGTTGCTGTGAAGATTTCTGGTCGACCTGTTTGAAGTGGACATCCCAGCTGGGGATAAGATCATTGGTAGATCTAACGCATATGATTCTGCTTGGGGAAATGGGTCAATGATAGACCTATTCCAGTAAATGGAGGACCCAGCTGGGGTTTGTAGAAGCCCTCGTCACTCTGTTGTGATTCCTTCATGCGTTGCTCTTCTGGATAGAGGCTGAAACTCTGTGGGGAGATGGTTCCCTGGCTTTTATATTTGGCTGAGGAGGAAGAATGATTGGCACCTCGGCTGGGGAGAAATAACAAGTGGCAACTCAGCTGGGGAGAAAACACTTTGGGTGCTAAGACTGGGTGAGTGCTGATTTGCCATCTTGTTGGGATGAAGCTTACATGCCCCAGGTATAGCATAACAGCTGTGTTGGGAAGATATACCAATGAAAATTGGACTTTGACTGAATGAGAATAACCAAATCCTCACAAACAAACCTTGTCGGCTGAAAGAAGATCTTTATGCTCGGGGAAGAAATAAACTTCCAATGCTCTGCTGGTAAAATAAATACCAGACATTCCCTGAGAATTAACACAATGCTTCAAACTTCTGAGCTCAACAAATGCATTACCGATCATCCTGAGTGAACTAAAATTCCCTTAACATCTCCATCATACCATACTGCATCCTTCATAAAAAGATCATCTTTAGAGGATTTTACAGAAGACATGGCACCAGAATTGCCCCGGTGTCTTCAAACTCTTGCAGAAATTCAACAGATCTTGAGATAACTGCCCCAGATTGAGTCTTGTAATGATTCTGCTTCACACCAGAGATAAAACAGAAACCATGCGGTATGAAGATGCAATGCAAATGATGTACAATGCAGACGTATGCTCATGTAAGTCACGGAAAAATGAAACGAGGATGACCGGGCGTAAGGCCAGGTTGATAGAGATTTGGTATTTTGGTTGCCACAAAATTGGACTTTGAAGGTAAATTACCAGACGTGAACCGGTTTATTAAAGGTAGGCCATCAGACGAGAACTGATGGGCAAAGAATAAGTCGTCAGACAAGAACTGACTCCTTAGGTTCATTGTCAAACGAGAATTGACTCTGAAAAAGAATGACTACCAGACGAGAACTGGCGTTCAACAGGTTAAATGAAAAGGTGACCAGATGAGAACTGGTAAAAGATTCGCCTACCAGACGAGAACTGGTATTTGAAATTTGGTTTGCCAGACGAGAACTGGACTTTGGGTTGGCTTGCCAGACGAGAACTGGACTTTGAACTGGTTCGCCAGATGAGAACTGGACTTTGGAATGTCAAGAAGTTGGGGTTACGAGGCCCTGGGTGTGAGATTAGAAGTTTGAGAGGGGATGCTCAATGCAATTATGATGCATATGCTCTATGCTCGAGCGACATGAGTAACGTATGCAAATGACTTATGCAATGCTTATGAAAAGCTATAAGAACTCCCGAGGATGGGGAAAAAGTCATAGGTGACAAGGCTTCTGGTTGAGAAGGGTGACAAAGGCGACGGTGGGTATCATGATTTCCCGACACTCGTCTTGAACTCTGAGATTACTGATACACTTGCTCTGCATAGCTAAAGTTTGCCCCTGTTGGGTGAGTCTCTGAACGGACTATCACTAATTATCCAATTCTTGGCATGGCGGACTTGGATGTCCTCTCGAGGAGAGTTGCACTTAGTGAGCTCTGGAATTATTCTGCCCCGGTATGAGCGTGGAAGCGACTTGACTCACTCTGACTGGGCATTGGAAGATTTCATCCTTGGACAACAGAAATTTCGGGTGGCCTGCCCCTGTTTGGCAGATTCAGCTCTGATCAACTGACTTTGAATGACGTTCCTCGATCAACTGATGCTTGGGAACTCTCTTTACCCTGACAGATTCCTTGGTCAACAAAACCACTGGATAACATGCCCCTGGTCCATAGGCTAACATGATGCTCTCGATTCTGGTCATCATTGTTGAATGATCAAGTTCCCTCGTGATTGCTCTTTGTAGGAACTTCCCTGGTGTCACAGACTGACTTGCAATTAAAACTGTTCATTTGCAAATGGTAATTTTAATGCAGTGCACATGCAAGTTTTGAAAATTTATTTTATTTAAATGTTGTGACAGTGTGTGACGAATGGACGATTAGTCCAAACGTAGTGCTGAATTAGCAAACCTTTAGGAGTCAGTTTACGCAACCTTGTCGTAGTATGCTTTCAGAATTGAACCTGATTCAATTAGGACCTTCAAGGGTTATAACGTGGTCTGGTTCACGGTTTTAGAAAGAAATATTTATGGCTCAAAGTTTATTTGTGCCCACCCATTCTCCTTGATGTTCTCCAGTCCTATGTTCAGCTAATTCGACTTAAGCGCTCGCTTCTCACAAGGGTTTTGTAATGATTGAGGAACCAATGACGTTGATGGTTTACGCACCAATGAGGTTTCTTGGAGTAACAGTCACCCATTCTGACTTTGTGTCTGGTCACACGATTTTGTTCTCATGGAACTTTTTTCTTTTTGATATATTTTTTTTACTCCATAACTTTTGCCTGGACCGATTCCTTTTTTGAATTTTTCGATTTCGAAGTCCAGCGGGATGCCTTAACTTTTGCCTAAGTCATTTATTTTCACTTTTTTTTTCGACTTAGCGGGCCTTATTTCTCTTTTCTTTTGATTTTCTGGAACAAATCATGTGACACTGATTATCATGACCTGCTGAAAGGGTTGTGACTACCTCATTCCTGTGTTGGTGAGGGGTAACCATCATGGTTTCACGTCTCTTGACCTCTTGAGGTGTAATGAATATAGGGAATGGATCCTCAGATGCACACTCCCTTGGAAATTTGAACGCTCGGTCAAATTAACTGATGACTACCCTGCCCCGGGTTAGATGTGAGGGTTTTTTTTCTTTTTCGTTCAGAAAAGAAACTCCTACTTCAAGGCTCAAAGGGGTTGACGAGGGTCTATCTCCCTTATATCTCCGGTGTTTGGGAATTGAAGCAATGCCTGTACATCGTCAACAGGTTCTACTCTGAAAGCATACCTTCAACAATTATGGGTATTCAGTTGTCATCATCCTCCCTCAAACCTGCTAAACAACAGTGAAATAAATGGGAGGTATATGGATGCATTTTTTTTTTTGCAAGGAAAGAAAAAATGAGCGAATGCGACATAATTGATTCAAAAATGCAAGATCACTACATTAACATTACCATTAAAAAATAACATTGCTTAAAAGACAAGTAGCTGCTAACAGGAAAGAAACTACAATGCAAATGATAAAAGGATACAGTAATCATCAGCTCTGATGACATCTTCTTGTCTGGACCACCGAAATCAGGATACGCTCCTTCGAAGTCTTTGAACTCAATCAGGCGAGAGGTTGACGTGCACAACCAAGCTTCCTTCTGGAAAGGAGATGTAGCCCTTGTCGATCAACTGTTGTACTTTGGCTTGAAAAGCTTTGCAATCTTCAGTTGAATGCCCCATTGATCCACCATGATACCCGCACTGCTCATGAGGATTGTACCCTGGAGGGTACGGCCCTGGTAACGGCTTGAGAGGCTTAGGAACCACCAAAGAGCTCTGAACTAGATGTGGCAAGAGTTCACTGTATGCCATGGGGACTGGATGAAGAGGAGCAATCCTTCTTTCCAGATTGTTACGAGGCCTAGGCTGGCTCTGAAGTTGATTCTGAGGTCTTCGACCATGAGATTGCAGATTTGGACGAGGAGGAGTCCAGGACTTCTGACACGGTGCTCTGAGCATTGCCGAATGTCCGTAAGAGTAATCAGATTCAGGAAAAGATGATCTCTTAGAAGACGTTGTTCTTGAATATTCGATATTTGCCATGACGGCACTGACGTCATCCCATTCTTCCTCTTGGGAGCTAACAACAGACTCACCTTCACTAGCTGGGATATTCGAAAAGTCCTGGATCTTTCCACTTTTGAGCAGGCTCTCAATGCGTACTCCAACTATCATCAAATCAGAGAAGCTTGTCATCCCAATGCTACTCATTCTTTCCAAGTATGGACCCTGCAAGGTGCCCACGAACAGGTCAATTAATTCTCTGTCTGAAAGTGGTGGTTGCACTTGGGCTGCCAATTCTCTTCACCGCTGTGCATATTCTCTGAAAGGTTCACCACTCCTCTAGGATAGGCTCTGCAAGTGCGTGCGATTGGGCGCCACGTCCACATTGTACTGGTATTGCTTTACGAAAGCTTTGGATAAATCATTCCAAGATCGGATATGACTGCTTTCCAAATCCATGTACCAACTTAAAGATGCCCCACTTAAACTGTCCTGAAAACAGTGAATCATTAACTTATCATTACAGGCATAAGAAGTCATTTTTCTACAGAACATCACCAAATGACGCTTCGGGCAACTGACACCAGTGTATTTCTCAAACTTCGGAGTTTTGAAATCTGGAGGAATGACAAGACAAGGCACCAAACACATGGTTAGAGCATCAAAACCGAAGGCATCAGGATCCGCTAAGGCTTTGAGTTGCTCGTCCAACACACGAAATCTTTCAGCAAGATCAATAACTTGTGGATCCTTGGTTTTCACAAGAGGGATTGCCCCTTGGAAGTTCGGCATAGGGAAAGAAAAACTCTGATAATCTGTAGAATAAAAAGAAGATGAAGGTCCACCTCGGGCAACAGATGGTTCAGGTACATTCTGATTCACGATCGGGGTCTGTACAGGTTGAGCTTGAGCAAGATTGCTCACTTGTGGAAGATCCTCATCAGGAGAAAGACCATACAGAGGATTGGTCACCGAAGTGAAACCAGGTGGAAACTCAACATTCTGACGGTTGCTCTCTGACATAGCTACTGACGGTTTTCAAACTGACCCTTCTTAACTCTTGACACTGTTCAGTCTAGCTTCACACACTCTGTCGTCTTCTAACTGTGACCACTTGTTCAAACTGAGTACAGGGAAATCAGCTGGCTGGTCATGGACAAAAGAGGAAGGATGAGCTCTCTGGAAGAAGGAAATGCAATGCTGATGCAAATGCGAAATGCAAAATGATAATGCCAAAGATGCAAAGACATGGGATCACAGCTGGAAACTGCCTGGAATTTGGAATGCCGGACCAAGAATCGAGTGTCTGTAACCACAAGATCTGCATAATAACCCAAAATAGTAACCGAGAACCAAAGTTTGAAGAACTCCAAGATCATAGAGACCAGATCAAAACATAAGACTACACTGGTAATGAGGGTATGTTGAGGTCATGGGTTCCTGCAAACCTGTAAACAGCCCAACCCCCTCACAGGTAGTGTTCTAAAACAAGGATCCTCGGACTTGGATCAGTTATGAGAAGTGTAAACACTTCTAACCCGGAGGTACAGTGTTTACAATAACCATAAAAAAAAATCCTCCTCTAATTCTCCTCAGTTTCTGAAGGTCATAATAAAGGTCATCCAGACTTAGCAGGCTTCCCAGATAGCCCTAGCACTCAGGAAATCTGTAGCACAGAGTTCTCAAGAAGAAACCCACATCTGAACCGTGTTTCATATTCCCGCACCAGACCGAAATGGAATGGGAAAGTACATGAACCACTCTAGCCTAGGTGTCACTCAGGTCCCAGGTATAGGACCTTAAACTCTCAATAAAACCCCACCCACCAAAGCAAAAAAACCAGATCCAGCCAGATGACAATATGACAGTATGATATATATAAAGCTGTAAAGAAAGCAATAAATGACTATACATAAAGCAGTAAATAAAAGCAACTATACAAACACAAATAGCACATAACACCCCAGTAAACACAAATCAATCAAGCGCTAGGAGGAACCCACAAAAGGAACCAGAAGCCCTGGTTACAGTATAAGCTCTCCCCAGCAGAGTCGCCAAGCTGTCGCTCCCGATAAATGAGACCGGCTCAGATAAAGGTACAGACGCGAACAGTCGGCGAAAGGAGAAATGAGAACACACAGGAGTGAACTCAAGAGGATGAAAGAGTCGCCAGCTAGGCATTTTTATCCCGAAGGAAAGGTAATGCTGCATAAACCTAGAAAGATATGGATAAGACGGTTGCGAACCAGAGAGACTGAGAAAGGGGGTTGGTTACAACCTGGGAAGGTATTAGCACCCATATTGTCCGTCGTACTCGACGGGATCCACGCTTAAAAGATTTGTGTTTTAAAGGGGTAGTGTCAGTGCAATTTGTGTATAAAAGAGCTGGAAAAGGATGTACAGGTGTCAGTGCAAAAGAAATGTGAAGTGTATAAATGTACAGTGTCAGTGTAAGAAAAGGAATAAGATGCCCAAGATCATGAGGCTAAAAGAATGATGCTGGAAGGAGGGGGAATATATAGAGACTTTTGTTCGATAACTGTTAAGTTATGCCTACGTATCCTCTCGTGCAATGAGGAAGTCAGAACACCATAGTTCGACCCAAAGAGACTGAAAGATGAATTGACTCTGAACTGCTTGCTTGTCTATGCTCAAGTGTATGACCTGTCTGGCTCAGGTGCAAACTGTCTTGCATTAGACGGAAGAAGCGAGTTCACGTTTATGAGTGAAGATGATGAGAAAAGAATCCCGGAGGAGACGGTTATTGTTTTTTTTTGTGTTTTCAGTCTTTTATTGCTTTTTGAAGTTTGTCATAAGTTAATGAGCTTAAGCCTAAACCAATGGGTTAGTAAACTCGTCACATCCTCCCTCTGATTAGGGGTAATGAGAGTACCTTAAGTGTGAAGTCAGCTTCTCACACTTAATCACCATGGTGTAGGATTAAGATCATTAACCTACTTGTGATTAGTTAGATGTTTTTGTTGTTTTTGTTTAGTGTTAAGTAATGAGGTTAAGCCATAATCAGGGATTAAACAGACTCATTACACCATCCTAATAGAAGGATAATAGATGAGAGTGTTTAAGCTGAGGAAAGTTCCTCAACTTAATCCATGATTAGGGATTAAACTCATGACAGAACAAAGCCTTTATTGAGTGGATTTTAGTTAATGGTGAGATGATGAAGTGATTTTTAGGGTTTGTAAGACAACTTGAGGGGGACTTGTCCATTAACACTAGGGTTAGTCCTTCTTAACCAATTAAGGAAGAATTAGAACCCTAATGCAAGGCCCAAGTTACAAGCTTGATGTCTTGATGGTTATTAAGTGAATTGATTAAAGGATTTAAACACATTAAGGGTTTAACACTTAGGATTAAAGTTATACACTCCATCCTAATAGAAGGATGCAGGCATAAGCTTAATCACAAAGCCTTAAAGCCTTTAGGGTTTAGTCCCTGATTATGAGATGAGAAGAGAAGACTCAAAGAGACACAAAGGTAAAAGCTAAGTGGGGGACTAATCAATATTCACATGCTCGGATGGTCCTAGGTTAGTGAGGCTCACTATCCTAAAGAAGAAAGAAAGAAGAAGAGAAAGATGAAAGGAGAAGCTCCATGGTGGCCTAGGCACACCTCAAGTTAAGAACGAATAGAAGAAGATGAGGAACAAGATAAGATGAATAAGAAATAAGATAAGAAGATGGGAATGCGACATGAAGTAAACGAGCAATGCACAAACAGAGCCTACACCAGTAGGACTTCCAGATGCAACAGTATGCAATAAGTAAATCAGGCCTCAGTGGTACCTAACGGAGAAGGTCCGTTGCCTCTTCAATTCGTACTGAAATGCCCAAGAATACTTGTAATAAGATATCGACCTCAAGTCAAGGCATGCATCCAAATTATCAACCAACAAGAACATTCATCAGGACGGGCCTTCAAGCCCAGGCAGTAGTCCACTATTCGTCACAAATAACATCGAGGATTTCACAAACAATAACATATCAACACTTAATGAGCGAACAATCAATAGTAAAACTCAGATCCACCATCCTTGAAATCAAGAAAGCAACCTTGCAACTTGAAGAAAACGAAACTAAGATCAACCAAATTAATTAATTACTTCCTTAAAAAAAAAACTATATTAAAATTTAAAAAAACAAAGTTAATAAAATCAAAATTCCAATAAGAAATAAACTCAAATATATTAATATAAACAAAATCAAACCAAATTATATTCTAAACTATACTTGTTAATCAAAAATTAAGATACAAAAAAAAAAAAAAAAAAAATAACAAGAAGAGGGGGTGAGGCGCAGGATATCTCGGTGGAATTAGCAACTCCAATTGGGCTACAAGCAAGTCAGCCCATCAAGACAGCAACAACAAAAATTCATTCTCCTGGCATGTGTATGTTCGGTGGTTTGGAGATTTGAAGAGGGTTGCGGTTTGAAGGTTTGAGAGGAGGTGAATGATGTTGTTGTTGAGTTTCTGGTTTGTTGATGTGAGGTGATGTTGTTGCGGTGGTGAGGCGAAACAGGGGTGATGGTGGATTGGTGTGGTGAGGTTGATGTTGGTTTGTTCTGTTTTATGCAGGAGAAGAGTTTTTGTATATTTGAAGATTGTTTTTAGAGTGTTGGCTTGTGATTGTGGGTTATGAAAAGAGTGATGGATTTGAGGAGGTGCGGGTTTGAAGAAGAAGAGGTTTATGGTTGTTGTTCGGTTCTGAAACAGGGTGAGGAAGTGAGGTTTGTGAAGAGGGTTGATGAAGGTTGAGTGTTATCAGAAAATGGAAATGGTTTTGGTGTGTTGTTGATGGAATGAAGCTGACGAAAATGTCGCTGCGTTGTTGTGAGGCTCAAGTGTGAGAGTCATGAGGATTGAAAATATGGTCTGTTGTGGTTTGTGTATTGAAGGTGAAGGCTTATGCGTGTTTGGTAAGGGAGATGCGTGAAAAGTGATGAGGTTGTATGTTGTGGTTTTGAAACATGGAGGCCTGTGTGAAAAATGTTATGCAGGTTTGAGATTTTTTAGTATGAAGAATGAAGGAGTGAGTTAAGAAAAGTTGTGGAAAAAATCTGAAAAAAAGAATGAGAAAGAGGCGCAGCTTTTTTTTTTCTCCTCCCCCGGCATCAGTGTTCTTATCTTTTTTATATCTAGGTCAACCTATCCTTTTTTTCTTCGCTTGACTTCATGGGCCACCAAAAAATGATATGGGCTTTAATCCCTTCAATGAATTTAGTTTAAGCAAAATTAAAATGCAATTGTCACTTTTGAATATTTTTTTTGCAATAAACTTGAGTTGTGACACTATCCTGAACTTGTAATTGACTCAAGATGAATGCCATTCTTGATTTTTGACTATGACAATTAAGCTTGAATCTCCACTTTGAACCAAATCCCAAAATCCTTGATATCTTTCTTGAAATGAGCGAGACCTTGAATTAATCCAATAATGAATCAATCCTTGAATTAATCATGAACTTGGAATAAATTGATCCTGAATTAATCTTCTTCTGAACTTCTTATCAAACGAAACCTGAATCACTTCTTGAATTTGTCTGAATCAATCTCCCGGGAGATAAATCCATGGAAGAGTACAATTGAACCTATGACGAATATGACTTGGAAATTAAGCTTATCCTAAATTATTTTCTAATTAGCTTGATGAAATCCACCACTCAACCCTGGATACCCACTGACTGAGAAATCAACCAATGAAATGAATAATTCGAATTTGAAGCAAACTTCTGATAGTTTGACCAAGACTAGGTCAAACATCCATCTGAACTGGATCGTGAATAATCAAACACACTTGAACAGAAACCAAAGCTTTTGAGAAAAGAAGATAGCCTGAGATGATGAGAAGACGAGAATAACCCTCTAACCTGATGAAGAAGAAACCATAATTCACACTTTGCTGCTGACGATGGGCCAGACAAATAATTGAATAACCCCTACGATTTAAATCCCTGAAGACCACTTAATCAGAGAAATAAACCCTAATACAACGACAAAAGCAATAAAATGATGGTGCCACTGATGGTTGTATAACCAAAAAACTCGAATTCTCTGATAATCTGTAAATAATGCGCGAGACCCTAGTCCTGATGAAAATTGATCCCATGCCTCAGAAGCTTATGCAAATGATATGAATTCTAAATGTTAATGACCAAATGGAAATGCAAATGAGATGCAAATGAAAGACAGGCGAAGAAAGAAAATCAGAGGGAAAATTTGGGTGTCTACACCATGACATCAAATGCTTCTTGGAGGATCAAACATACCCACCTGGGGCATCATCCAATGATAAGAATACATTAAGAAGATTGGCTGGTAGTTTCTTCTTGAATGCTGATGGTTCGTTATACAAGAGAAACTTTGACATGGTACTTCTCAGATGTGTTGATAAGACAGAGGCAGACTTGCTGATGCACGAGGTGCATGAAGGATCTTTCGGTACCCATGCTGGAGGACATGCAATGGCTAAGAAATTGTTAAGGTCAAGTTACTACTGGATCACGATGGATGCAGACTGTTGTGCCTATGCCAGGAAGTGCCACAAATTCCAGATTTATGCAGACAAAGTGCATGTGCCTCCAAATCCTTTAAATGTAATGTTTTCACCTTGGCCCTTTGCCATGTGGGGCATTGACATGATCGGAAAGATTGAACCGACTGCTTCAAATGGCCACAGATTCATCCTGGTAGCCATTGACTACTTCACCAAATGGGTTGAAGAAGCTTCGTATGCAAACGTCACCAGGAAAGTGGTAGCCCGATTCTTGAAGAGAGACATCATCTGTCGGTATGGGGTGCCCGAGCGAATCATTATTGATAATGGTTCCAACTTGAATAATAAAATGATGGCAGAACTGTGTCGGGACTTCAATATTCAACACCACAACTCTTCTCCTTAGAGGCCAAAGATGAATGGCATTGTCGAGGTAGCTAATAAGAACATTAAGAAGATTGTGCAGAAGATGGTGGTTACATACAAAGACTGGCATGAAATGCTACCATTTGCCTTGCATGGGTACCGTACCTCAATCAGAACATCCACTGGGGTAACACCGTATCAGCTTGTGTATGGTATGGAGGTAGTCCTACCTGTTGAAGTTGAATTACCCTCATTACGGGTACTGATGGATGTCAAACTGAATGAAGTAGAATGGGTCTGTTCTCGGTACAATCAACTGAATCTGATCGAAGAAAAGAGATTAGTTGCAATCTGTCATGGGCAGCTATATCAGAAAAGGATGAAGAAAGCCTTCGATCAGAAAGTCAGACTTCGGGAATACCAAGTGGGAGATCTCGTGCTGAAAAGACTTCTTCCTCCTCATACAGACCACAGGGGCAAGTGGACTCCGAACTACGATGGTCCATTCATAGTAAAGAAGGTTTTCTCCGGTGGAGCACTGATGCTCACTACTATGGATGGCGAAGATTTCCTGTCCCATGTGAATTCAGATGCCGTTAAAAAATACTTCGCATAAAATGACCCGCTGGACATAAAAACAGAATGTAAGTCCGGGCAAAAATAGGGCATCCCAGCGAGTCAAAAACAGAATAAAAGACTCGGGAAAAAATAAGGGAAAAATAAAAAAAAATGTGTACACCCGCTAAGTTGAAAAGCCGCATTGGACAGCTCAGGCAAAAATGGGTATCCCGGTGGATTGAAAACCCGAAAGGGCGATCCACGCAAAATAAGGGAATAAGCGAATAACTGCATTCTGAATTCGTCTGTATCATTCACGACACGGCAAGTTTCGAAAGGTTAAAGCATCGGTCAGAATCAACTGTCTTCAGAAAGCAAGATAAGAAGAACGTCAAGGTCATACGGGTCATAGCAAAGGGAAGCTCACTGAAGCGTCATCAACGTTGCCAGCACCTTCATTTTTCTCAATTTGTAACAATCTCCTCATTTCAGGGGATTTGTTTCTTTGACTGTACTTGCCAATTCAGGGCACACAAATTAATAAAATCAAAGTTTTCAGTCACACTGTGTCTTGTACATTTTTGTTTCGTTTGCAAAATGTCCAATATTCATGATATGATACTTGCATAAAACAGATATGCCTTTCTAATAAATGCTCGCAGGAAATGTATTTTTACTCCCAGGAGTAACTAAACTCCTATGACGGAATTCGGTAAGGGATACCTCGGGAAACTTGTGTGTTTCTTTGGCTTAACAGGATTGCAGAATCTGGAATGTTTTCCCCAGCGAAGTGGCAAGCATCACTTCCCCAGCACATCTTCTTCAAACAGCATCAGAAAATGCTCATTTCCCTAGCTAAGTTGTCAAATCTCCTCATCCTCAGCAGGATCCTGACAAAAGGCTCTAGGAGGATCATCCAGGGATCTTCTCTCTCCCCAACAGAGTGCCAGGTCTCTCATCTTCAGCAAAGACAGGGAATCATCTCCCCATAGAGCTCCAGCCTCTCCCAAGAAGAGCAATACCTGAAACCCTTACACAACAAAGTGACGAAAGCTTCCTCATCCCCAACTGGGTTATCTCATTACCGGATAGATCTATCAGTGATCTAGTCCCCCAAGCAGAGTCGTATATTTTATCAGATCTACCAATAATCTCATCCCCAGCTGGGATATCCTTTCGAGAAGAAGTCAGAGATCTCCACAAGCAGTGGGATCCGAATCCCGGATCGGTATCTTCTGCATAAACATGGCATTCGCATCATAAATCACCACAAAAGCGTAGCATTCCGTCTAATACGGAGCATTACGGCAAAAATCAAACATATTGCATGATCACGAGTCAGGTTCGAACCAGTCACTTGTAAATATCGGCAATACCACATACCTCTCAATTTCCCCAACAAAAAGCCAAAGCGTCCCCTTTGCACTCCCCAACACAAGTACATGTTTATATATACTCATTCGGCACTCGTCCGTGTCATATCATCTCCCTACAGATATAAGCCACAAATATCCTTGTTGAATACAAAACTTTACTCTTTTTGACACCCGTCCGTGTCACTGATCCCCAACATGGTTGCCTAATCACTTATTGTAAACCAAACACTTCTTCATAATACACTCTCATTGACACCCGTCCATGTCATCTTATCCCCACAAGTCACCAGATTACCTTTTACACTTATAAGTTCATAACTTATACGTTTCCTCTTGTGACACCCGTCCGTGTCATACTCTTCCCAGCAAGTTGAACACTCGTCTGTGTCTCACTCATGCTGATTTTTACTCATACAGATACTCGTCCGTATCTTGTATACACACTTATTTCCCCTCAGAGTCGACACTCATCCATGTTCTTTGTTAACCAGTTGGTACTCGTCCGCATCATCATCTCAGAACATGTGTTAGCATTGTTTCTACCGATACTCGTCCGTATCGTAAGTCTTAAGGATGCTCGTCCGCATTCTTAATCTATACACAGTGTCAAACACTTATACCTTTGCTTCTTAGAGCATAAGAACTCGTCCATGTTTACCTTTCCCCCGTAAGATAATCTTTCTGTTATCTGACATTCATCCTATGTCATGATACTTTGGGCAGCCGTACCCTGCCAGGTGATCGTCCTTCACCTTTGGATGACCATCCCTCATCCTTCCCCCAGCGGAGTCTCCATTATTGGAACCCTTTTATATCCGAAATTTTTCCTATGTCGTGGTATTTAGCAGTCGCCCTCTGCTAGGTGATCGTCCTTCACCTTCTTGATGATCGTCCTTCATCATTTTATCTGATGGCCGTCCCCATTGTTGATCTTGTTATCTAACATTCGTCCTATGTCATGATGAACCCCAAGAGCAGCCGTACCCTTCTAGGTGATCGTCCTTCACCTCTTGATGATTGTCCTTCATCATGCTTATCCGATGGTCGTCCCCATCGTCGACCTTTCCTATCCGACATTCGTCCTATGTCGTGATAAAGAGCAGTCGTCCCCTGCTAGGTGATCGTCATTCACCTTCGATGATCGTCCCTCATCATTATTTCATTTATTCTTTGAACTGATGGCCGTCCCCATCAATGTTTACTTTACTTTGCAAACCTGATGGCCGTCCCTATCATTGCCTTTATTTTAATCCCCAGAGAGTCTTGTTTCTTTGCATGATGGTTGTCCCCGTCATGATCTCTGTATTTCCCCAGCATGTCGGTCGTCCCCGTCATTGCTCTATCCCCAGCAGTCGTCCTCTACTCGATGGTCATCCTCCATCTCCCGTTTTTTATAAACATACTATACTTTCTTTTAAAATCTATATCCCTTTTCTTCTTCTCCTCAGCAAGTGCAAATCTTGGACTGTCTTTGGTATTCAACCACAAGTTATCTCGTTTGTATGTTAAGCCCGTCGCTTACATCCTGCACAACTAACTCATGCTTGAATAGGGGCAGCTGTAAACACCCCAAATTTTCCCTCACTAAGTTCACACCATGAATTGTGATCTTTCATATTTACATTAGTTTAAGCATATCATTTCATGTTGCATTTTTTTGCTTCACTGCATTAGGTCAAGTTCATCTGCATCTAGGGTTTGTGTTCTGAGCAATCCAGGATCCATCTGAGACACTCCAAAGGTCTTAAATCATCTCAAGAGGGTCCATGTATGTTCAATCATCATATTTTATCCTCCAAAGATCAAGGAAGTCAAAGAATCACAAGAATTGGCAAAGTATGGAAGCAGAGCTAGGGTTAACTGCACAGATGACCTGAAATTAGGGTTTTGGTTTCAGAGGCCATAACTCCAAGTTTTTTGGTCATTCTTGTTTCTATTGGTCTCAATATGTTATGAGGATCATGAATACCAAGTTTGATGAATAAATTCATTGTGGAAGTCATCTGTTCACTGGGTAACTTCTTGAGCAAGTCAGAGCAAAATCAGGGCATCTGAGGCCCCTACCAATGGAACCAAAGTGGATTTTTCATCAAATTGAAGTTATATGATATTTATTTGATCATTGAAGTGCTTAGAAGTTCACAAAATTGAATAAAAGTGAGCTAAACCAAAAGTTGCCAAAAATGGAAATGACTTGTAATGTAAACATTCCATTTTGGGAAAGTTTTTCAACCTCCTTTTTCTCAACCAAAAATGCTTCAAATGAAAAATTGTTGGTCATGAAAGTTGTAGATTGGATCATTCCCTTTTCAAAAAGTACAAGAACAAGATCTAATTCATTTTGGAACTCAAGATATGGCTTGTCAAAGTTGGCAAAAATCCCATAAATTTCAAGAGTGCACCAAAAGGGATTCTTTGCAAAACCACTTGCCAAGGCTTTTTGTGACTTCAAACACACTTCAATACATCATAACATCATAGTGCATTGCTTCTAGATCAGAATTTCCCAAGGAATTGCAAAATCACATGCCTTGAACATCAAGATTTCTCAAAGGGGCCAAAACTTCACATAATTGCAAAACACCCTATAACTTATTTCCCACATGCTGAATTGCTTCAAGATTGAATTTGTGGACTTCCTTAAAGTCAGCTGCGCATGGACATGCCCAAAGGCCAGTTGCATCCTTGCCCATACCTTAAGTACACAAGTTGGTGACTTTTTGCAAGAAGGCCATACCAATCACAATAGGGCACAACCACTCCACCGACCTATCACAAGTTGATATGTGGACCAAATGCTGATCATAACACACAAGAACACAAGTTGGACCCTAATAATCACCAAGTTCACAAAAACTCTCCCACTTGCAAAAGCTTTCGAATTTCATAACTCAGCCACTCAATCTTCAAACAAATTCCACCATCCATCTCTAAATCACTCACTGATCACAAACCAACCATTGAAACAACCTAAAGCACTTCATACACCAAATACGATTTCTGACCAGTTGGAGTGCAAACTCACAAACCAGCCATCCTCAAAGCTTTCTAAGCATTGCAACTGCCTCAGGAGGTTCAAGGGAGTCTTTTTGCACCAAGGAAGTGACCAGAAAGCTCAAGGGAGAAAAGCTTCATCTCAGGTAGCCATTGAAATTAATTATTCCAGAACTCTCTTTTTATGTTACAAAATGAATAAGCATGCTTCACTGATCACACTCAACTTGGAATTTTCGAAAATGGTTGAGAATTGAGTGTGTACTGATTGTCTAAATTTTTTGCCATGTTTATGTTTCTCTTCGAATCATGAGTTTGAGTGAAAAGAAATTTGTTTTGAGAGTGGATTTGGGTTCAGGGAACTGAGAGGAGTGAATCTGGAGCTTTAGAGCTCCAGAAATTACCTAGGGAAGAAGATTGAAATTTTCAGGTGAGGGTGTCACCGGAGAAGACGACCGAAGCTCTTCTCCGGTGACCTGAGAGTAATTAAGTGATAATTAAGGTTAGGGTTTCTGTTTAAACGTGGACCCTTGGATCTGTCTCTCCCGCGCGTGTTGTGTGGTCCAGATTAGATCATTAGGATTAATTTATGATTAAATAATTAATTAATTAAGTTTAAGTAAGTTTGAATACAAGCCTTTAGATCTGGCGCGCAGTCAACAAATCCATCCCCAGATTCAATCTCATCCCTCCATTCTGCATACTTCCATTTTATTTAATTATAATTCATATGTTTCTTATTTATTTTGTATCATTTATTTAAATTAGCTAAAAAATTCCAAAAATATTTTCTTTCTGCATTTTGACTTCAAATAATTTTATCAACCCAAAAATATTTTTATTTTAATTTTTCACATTTAAAAATCATTTTTTAAACATTTAAATGTTTATTTTAATTAATTAATGAAAATTAATTAATTAAAATATCATTTAGGTTTCTAAAAAATCCTAAAAAATTCATATTGCATCTTTAAACATTTAGAGACATTGTCGTACCATCCACACAAATTTCTTTTTGGTTTTGAACCATTTTTGATAATTTTCTTGAATTTAGGGTTCATAAAATTCACATTTTAGAACCCTAACTTCAAGAATTATTTTCTGCCTAACCAAGAATGGTATGACAATGATTCTTTTTGCATTGATCTTCATTTGAAATGTAGTTTTCTAACATAATTTTGTCATAAATTTCTTCTGCCTTTTTGAATTGATTGGCATTTTTTCCCTTTAGGTACATTAAAACCCTAGATAACTTAGAAAAATCATAACTTCCTTAGGGTTAAGAGTTAGGTCTCCTCCTTTGGGGTATGAAATCATATGGAGTTAGGGTTATTTTGATTGCATTTTCAATTTTTTATCTTGTCATTTGCTTCTGTTTTTGGTTTTTTGCATCTCATGTTGTATGAAAACCCTAATTTCTCATCTTCCTTTGCATACATCTTGCATACGCATTCATATAAGAACTTGCCATGACATTTCTTGCATCCACATGACATATAAGACATCCTAGGACACATTAGAACCATGCTTGATCATTTCTTCATCCATTTACCATGTTATGCATTCATTACATTCCATGAGCATTCATAAACTTTCATGTTCCTTTCATGCTTCATTTGCATTCTCATCACTTGTATGATCATACATTGCACTTGACACACCCTTGCATCATCTCTTAGCACCATTAACTTCATGAACATGCTTCGGGTTTTGGTTTGCATCCTTGCATACATTCCATTTTCATTTCATTTCATTTCCTTATGCTAACTTTTCAGGTGGTAAGCATTTTTGAGAAGTGAATTTGCCTTCACTTCTCATAATCTCTTTTCATCTCTCTTGTGCATTCATTGCTGAATTTTGCTTTTGTATTAGAGTGAGCTTGCTCATTCATGCTCTCCATTCACTTTCTTCCTTCAAGCAACTTATCTTCTTAAGTGAATTAAGTTAACTTGCTTCTTCTGCTTCTCCTCCTTCCATCTTGTCTTCTCCCTGGTGGCTTTTCTTGAAGATCTCTTGCAAGCCTCATAAACCCTAGGAATACCCAAGCATGATAACAATTAGGGTTTGATTAGTCCCCCATTAGTTTTACCTTTGTGTCATCTTTTGTGTCTTCTCTTCTCACCCCTTAATCAGGGACTAAACCTTTAAGGTTTTAAGGCTTTGTGATTAAGGTTATGCATGCATCCTTCTCTTAGGATGGAGTGTATAACTTTAATCCTAAGTGTTAAACCCTTGACATGTTTAAATCCCTTTATCAATCCATCTAATAATCACTAAGACAATAGCTTGTAACTTGGGCCTTGCATTAGGGTTCTAATTCTTCCTTAATTGGTTAAGAAGGACTAACCCTAGTGTTAATGGACAAGTCCCCCTCAAGTTGTCTTACAAACCATAAAATCCACTTCTTAATCTTACCATTAACTAAAAGTCACTCTAATAAAGGGTTTGTTTTGTCATGAGGTTAATCCCTAATCATGGATTAAGTTGAGGAGCCTTCATCAGCTTAAATGTTCTCATCTATTATCCTTCTATTAGGATGGTGTAATGGGTCCATTAAATCCTTGATTATGGCTTAAACTCATTACTTAACACTAAACAAAAATACCAAAAACATCTAAATAATTTCAAGTAGGTTAATGATCTTAATCCTACATCATGGAGATTAAGTGTGAGGTGTTTACTTCATACTTAAGGTATTCTCATTACCCCTAATCAAAGGGAGGATGTGATGAGTTTACTAACCCTTGGTTTAGGTTTAAGCTGATTTTCTTATGACAAACAAAAAAGCAGTAAAAGATTGAAAATACCAAAAACAAGCAATAATCGTCTCCTCCGGGATTCTCTTCTCATCATCTTCATTCACAAACGGGAACTCACTTCTTCCTTCTAATGCAAGATAGTTAGCACTCGAGCCAAACGAGTCATACACTTGAGCATAGACAAGTAAGAAGTTCATCAGTCAATTCATCTTTCAGTCTCTTTGAGTCAAACTACGGTATTCTGACTTCCTCATTGCACGAGAGGATACGTAGGCATAACTTAACGGTTATCGAACAAAAGTCTCTGTATATTCCCCCTCTTCTAGCATTATTCTTTTAAGCCTCATTGTCTTGAGCTTTGCACTCCCTTCTTACACTAACACTCCTTTTCTTCACTTCACACTCCTTTCCAGCACTGACACTTGTATTCTTTTCCAGCTTTTGCACACAGAATAGCACTGACACTACCCCTTTAAACACAATCTTTCAAGCGTGGATCCCGTCGAGTACGACGGACAATCTGGGTGCTAATACCTTCCCAAGTTGTAACCAACCCCCTTTCTCAGTTTCTCTATTTCGCGACCGTCTTATCCATTTCTTTCCTAGGTTCATGCAGCATTACCTTTCCTTCGGGATAAAAATGCCTAGCTGGAGACTCTTTTCAGTTCATCTTCATGTTCTCTCTTTCGCCTACCGTTCGCGTCTGTACCCCTTCTGACACGGTGTCATTTGGTGGGAGCGACATCGAGGAAGCAATTTATTATGAGCTGAATGATTGTATGATGGTGGAAGTTACTAAGGATTTCCCCAACACACCCATGTCGAAAACATGGAGTGTATGATGGTCGACACTACTGAAGGTGACGACAAGAACACTAGAAAAAAATTGGAGTCAGTCTACCCAAGGACTGATGAAAGTTTGAATGAATTCCAAGAGAAATGCCAAGTGGGTGGATCGAGGGAAATATTATGCCCAAGGTGCAATGTTGTATTTGACGAGAAGGCAGCTGAATAATATGAAGCTGGGGGTCCCAAATCCCAAGATTTGTGTTCAAACAGGGTAGCAACCTTCGTCGAAAATGAAGAATTCCAAAGACAGACCAATTCAGCCAGGCCTAGAACTTTTTTGCCACCATCTGACACCCCACGTGAGAAGTTGGTCAAACTAGTCAATCAAAAGGGCAACAAAAGGCCAAAATGGAGGGTGTTGGACTTAGAGAAAGAGACTGGGGGAAAAACTGAACCCAGAGGTTACATGGTTTCTCCTAATTACAAAGGGAAGAACCTAATGATCAGGACCCAGTGAAGGCGCTATCAAAGAAATAAGAAGGATGGCAAAGGGGCCTCAGCATCTCGACCAAGGTAAGGAGAAGCCCTTGGACCAAAAGAGCGACACCCAAAAAGCGAGGTGGGTCAAAAAAGGAAAGATTGTGGAAAACCAGATGCTGACTATTGGAACCTCTGAGAGAAAAGAGGTAATATCCAAACAAAGGGAAAATGTACTCTTGTTGTCGGAAAGGGGAAGGAACCTGAACATGCCCCCCAATTTGACAAAGAAGAGCCTACATATTCACCTCAGTTTGACGAAGAGTATACCTCATCACTAGAGGATGACTTCGACGAAGACATGTATGATGATACCAATGACGATATATATGGGGAAAACTTTATCATGAACTGTAGCATCGTATCTATGTTTCCAGTCGAATATGACATTGTCTCCGAAGTGTCTGAAGTGGAGGAAGACTTTGTGGCAAATGAAATTCCTGAAGATAAACCCTTATTCTACTACATCATGAACGATGGGGTAGTCGAAGAAAAGAGAGTAGTGTTTGAGAAACCTAATGCTGCCATGATGTACCATCTAAAGCCTCTTTTCATAAAGGCAAAGGTCAATGGAATGGCAGTCAACAAAGTGTTTGTAGATGGTGGGGCAACTGTGAACTTAATGCCCTACATTTTATTCAAGAAAATCAGAAAGACCGATGAAGTCCTTCGACAACACAACATGGTTTTATCCAACTACGAAGGCAAGACCAGCAATATTATAGGAGTAATTAAAGCCGACCTGGCTATGGGGACGACTAGACAGTCGACATTTTTTATGGTGATTAAATCTAAAGCAAACTTCAAACTGTTATTAGGTAGATAATGTATTCATGGTATAGAGGCAGTGCCTTCGACCCTACAGCAAAGACTTAGGTTTTGGAGAAAAGATGGCATCATCGAGAACATCGAAGCCGACCAAAGCTATTATAAGGTCGACGACACCAAAGGATCGAAGAGGTCATTCGATCAACACTTAGCAAATGTGGCCCCTTATTATGATGGATCAGGTTCCTGCACCTCCGTCGAAATTGGACACATGTTTATCTAGGATCTAGGCCATGGTTTTGTCTGGGATGATGCTAATAAACAAGAGGAGCCAAGTGAGCTACCACCTGGAGGGTGGGATGAGGTCGACGAGAATGTCCTCTAAGTTAGAAAGTATGACTTGAATTATGGCCTACTTGGCTGAAAACAAAAAGAAACGACTATGGAGAATAGGAAGCGTCAAATCCTAATAGAAAAAGCTAAAACATGTGACCAACTGGGCCAAACTACAACTTCGGAAAGCCATATGCTCAATTGTATTTATGACAATCGACCTTTGGGGTTTGAAAAGGACCCAACAAATGAGTCATAAAAAATGAAAGCTCAAGACCCACTCGAAGAAATTAATTTAGGAAATGGAACCACTAAGAGACCCACGTACATAAGTATGAAAATAGGGTCAGAAATAAAGGATAAGTTGGTCGAAGTATTGAAAGAGTATATAGACTATTTCGCCTGGAATTATAGGGAAATGCCTGGTCTTAGTTGAAGTGTGGTGGAGCACCGTCTACCCATACGACCGGTTAAAAAGCCAGTCAAGCAACAACCTCATCGATTTGTTCTAGAGGTGACTGAAAAGATCAAACAAGAGATCAAGAGATTGCTCAAACGCTGGTTCATCAGAACGTAAAGGTATGTCGAATGGCTTGCCAATATAGTTCCTGTAATTAAGAAAAATGGAACACTTCATGTTTGCATTGATTTCAGAGATCTCAACAATGTGACGCCCAAAGATGAATATGCAATGCTTGTGGCAAAGATGCTCGTGGATCCAGCCGTAGATTTTAAGTATTTGAGTATGCTCAGCGGATAATCATGGTATAATCAAATCCTCATAGAAAAGGATGATGTTCCTAAAACATGTTTCAATGCCCAGGAGCCATAGGTACATATGAATGGGTAGTAATACTCTTTATCCTGAAGAATGTTGGGGCCACATATCAAAAGATCCATGAACGCAATATTCCATCAATTCATTGAAAAGTTCATGCAAGTCTATATTGACGACATTGTAATAAAGTCCTCTTCGGAGAACGGTCATCTAGATCACCTTCGACGCTCTTTTGAGAGAATGAGGAAATATGGATTAAAAATGAATCCACAAAAATGTGTTTTTGGTGTGTGTGTGTGTAGGAAATTTTCTGGGCTTTATAGTCCACAAGAAGGTATCGAGATCAACCAAAACAAGACGAAGGCTATTTTAGAACTCAAGCCTCCTTCGACAAAGAAGCAGCTTAAATCTTTGTTGGGAAAAATCAACTTCTTGATAAGGTTTATATCCAACCTAAGTTGCAAGACAAAAGTATTCTCGCCATTGTTGAAGATCAAGAAGGACGATGAGTTTCATTGGGGAGAGAAGCAACAAGAGGAGTTTGACGCAATCAAAGAGTATTTGAAGAAGCCTCATATGTTATTGTCTCCTAGTGAAATAAAAGTATGAGATTGTATATTGCTGCATCGGATGCAGACATAGGAAGCATGTTAGTACAAGAGGACAACAATGGTATTAAAAGACCCATTTATTACCTCAGTAGAATGTTGATAGATGCTTAAACTAGATACACTATGATTGAAAAATTATGCATATGTCTGTACTTTTCATGTATGAAATTGAAGCAATATATAAAATCTATTGACGTTTACGTTTCGTCTCATTTTGATGTCATCAAACATATGTTGTCTAAACCTATTTTGCACAGTCGAATAGGTAAATAGGCACTAGAGTTAACTGAGTATTCATTAACTTACAAGCCTTTAAGAGCTATGAAAGGTCAGATAGTGGCCAAATTCATCGTCGACCATGCAGTAGTCGAACCTCAGGTGTTCATAATTGACACAAACCCGTGGAAATTATATTTCGATGGGTTGAGCAATAAGCATGAACATGCATAGGGGTAATGATAATCTCCCCACAAAGCCTTCCAACAAAATTCAAATTCAGGGTCGAAGGAAATTACTCCAATAATGAGGCTAAGTATGAAGCCTTAATCACTAGGTTGAAGATGCTAAAAAGGATAGGGACACAGAGAGTTGAGATCAAGGGTGACTCGGAGTTAGTAGTTAAGCAACTCACGCGAGAGTACAAGTGTATTAATGAGAATTTACTAGCCTACTTTGTTATGAAGAAGGAATTAATTGAGCAATTCGATGTAGAAAGTGTCTCTCCCAGGATTTTCATCCTGGTACAAACGCAAAAGTGGCGCGAAATAGGTAGAGTCGCTAGTCAAGCATTTTTATCCCGAATGAATGGGAAAGGTAATGCTCCACAAACCAAAGAGAAGGAAAGAACAAGGTCTTGCGAACCAAAGAGACTGGGCTCGGGAGTCGGTTATGAACTGGGAAGGTATTAGCACCCCAGATCGTCCGCCGTACTCGACAGGATCCACACTTGCTTGAATTGTTTCAAAGGGTGAGAAATAAATTGTTGTTGAACCAAAAATGCTACAGGAACTGGAAAAGAGGATGAAAAGGGTATGAAAAATGTAGGGAAAATAAAGAGAGTGTTCGAATGGGCCCTACCCACTTCCTATGTATCTCATGGGAAATGAGAATCAGAGTCGTCGTAGTTCCCCTAACTAGAGAGGAAGTTTGTTTGTTTGTGTGTTTTATGAACTAAACTGCTTATGCATATAACGCTTATTGCAATCAAAAGTTGAAAGCTTTTAAAAGGGTAAGGAAGAAGGTAGAATGCATGCACACACCCACACTCTATACTTACCATTAGACCCTAAAAATGTTAGTGAAATTCAATGGTTTATAAAGTCGAAAATGATTAAAATGAAGAAAATTAATGTGCCAAACATGTCTTAAAGAAATTAGTGTTCAACTAGACTCAAACCTAAGCCTAAGGATGCCTAAAAGCTAAGCAAAACTCAAAGTCAGCATCTATAACAGTGCATCAGCACACAAATAGCTACCAAAATGAAAATAATATGCAAGCAGCCTATTACAGCTACCAAACAGCATAGAACAGGTGTAAAAAGTGTAACAACAATGTAATACAACATGCAATTAACAACTTCTGTTTTAAAAGGCAACGATGCAAACATGGCAGAATTTGATCATTTTAAAATGCCAATGCATGAACAACAAAAGCATGGATATGCATCATACAAAAACCATCAATGGATGTAACATGGTTTACATGATCATGAACATGTGACTATGCAAACATTTCAAACACTTCAATGCATTTCAATAAACCACAACATGCACTTTTCAAAAAAAAGTAAGCATTTAATGCAAACAAACACAACGTGAACATGTATCTTAAAGCATCCTAATCTGAAGCCATCATCAACAATGAAATGTAATCAAACATGAAATCAAGAATGAGTGCAAGCATGTGGATTATGCATCTTCAAGCAATATGCAACATTTTCAACTATGCGTGCAAGCATCCGACACATGCATCGATCACAAATACAGTGCAAAACAAAACTTTAAATCATCATTAACATGCTAACAATGAAGTTCAATCATGGTAACAACATTCACAATTCATCATGAGCACAAATTCGCCATTATGCCAAAAATCGAAAACTACAAACATGCATGTCAAAAGATGTCAAAACTACACAATCCTGCACCAAAACAACTTCTAAAAGCTCCCTAAAAGGATGTACTAGTGATTCATGGTTGTTAAGGATGGAATGGCATGCAAACATACACTAAAATGCACAAAAAATCTAAAATAGCTCAGTGTTAATTGGTTAACAGATGTGTTAACCGATTAACATTAGTGAATTCTGCAGAATTTGTTAAAAATGAACTGTGTTAGCACCTAATTTGTTAACAATGAACCAGATTCAAAAATAAAAGCTGAAAAAAGAACTTCTAGCTACCAACTTATTTCCAAGGTTCCTAATTAAATTACTATCAAGTTAGCACGAAATTAACACCTAAATGCATCGATACGACACTAATCAGAACCATAAACGTATCAAGAAATCAAAATTTAACCATCTGATTAATTAACACATTGCAAATCAACCAAAACAAAACGAACGAATAAGTCGATAAAACATAAAATAACTTAAAACCATAAGTGATTGTAAGTTCACCAACCTACAAAGTGGATGCTTTCTTTGGTGATTGTTGCAATGAAGAATCAAGACGTGATAGGAGAGAAAACCATAAATCCGATACTCTTTCGCATGACTATGCAAAATAAGTGTGATTTGGATGAACTTCTTCAAGAATCACTTCTAAGATGTGAAATCAACACCAAAACAGTAGAAACTTCTTCGATAATCCATGAAATCAATGCAATGGTGGAGTCTTAGCTTCTAATTCTTCAAGTTTCAATATAAAACTTGAAGAATTATGGAAGATGAAGCTTTGTGTGGAATTAGGAGAATGGGAGGAAAAATGAGAGAAAGTTGAGATTGATGAGAGAAATGGTGAAAATGAAGTTTTGATGTGAGGTTTGGAGAGAAAAATGTTTATATATGTGATAGGTTTGGAGGGTGGCTTGGGTTAGGATCTAGCCTTGCGCATTAGGTTTTGGACTTAGGCTAGGAGTTAGTTAAAGTTAGTTGGGAATATTCCTAGCATATTCTATTGTGGCATATTCTTAAAATATTTCATTGGAAGGTGGTAGAAGCTTCTAGCAAATGGTAGAGTACAATGCAAGGTGAAGTGGAAAAGAGGTATAGTGCCAAGCATGCTGAGATTTGAATTTTTTCCAAAATTCACACGCATTAACCGGTTAACGCAAGCTAACTTTGAATTTTTCCCTCCTTTTGGTGGGAAACCCTCAAAACACACTTGCGCCATTCGTTCTGACATGTTTTGACCTTGAGCTCTGATAATTGATTTTTGTCACCTCGAAAACCCTTGATCACATGCCTTATACGTTAATCGATGATGTGCGATTTTTTTTAATTTTTTTTATGCAATGCATGAAAGAATATGCTAAATGACCTAGAAATGAAGCATAAGCTACTTTGAAATTGGTGATAAATAAGAGGGCAAATTTTGGGGTGTTACAGGTGCCCCTATTCAATCATTGTACACCTGAATGGATGATAGCAATGGATTTTATACGTTCAAGGTATGAATGTATTGAATACCCGAATAAACCCAAAAATGTGTACTTTGTAGGTGAGAGAAAGTATGGTATAATACCATTCTCGGATGACACCTCAAAGAAACGAGACCATCGTACTTAGACGGAACCGAATGAAATACAACCATCGTACTTAGATGAAGACTGAGAAACATGAGACCATCGTACTTAGAAGAAATCGAGAGAAATGAAACCATTGTACTTATAGGGGATAAAAAAGAATGATATCATCGTACTTAGATGAAATCAAGTGACACGAGACCATCGTACTTAGACGAAATCGAAAGAAATGAAACCATCATACTTAGACGGAATCAACAAGAATGATATCATCGTACTTAGATGAAATCAAGATACAAGAGACCATTGTACTTAGACGAAATCGAAAGAAATGAAACCATCGTACTTCAACGGAATCAACAAGAATGATATCATCGTACTTAGATGAAATCAAGAGACACGAGACCATCGTACTTAGATGAAATTGAAAGAAATGAAACCATTGTACTTAGACGGAATCAACAAGAATGATATCATCATACTTAGATGAAATCAAGAGACACGAGACCATCGTACTTAGATGGAATCGAGAGAAATGAAACCATCATACTTAGACGGAATCAACAAGAATGATATCATCATACTTAGATGAAATCAAGAGACACGAGACCATCGTACTTAGACAGAATTAAAAGAAATGAAACCATCGTACTTAGAAGGAATCAACAAGAATGATATCATCATACTTAGATGAAATCAAGATACACGAGACAATCGTACTTAGACGGAATCGGAAGAAATGAAACCATCGTACTTAGACGGCGTCAACAAGAATGATATCATCGTACTTAGATGAAATAAAGAGACACAAGACCATCGTACTTAGACAGAATCAAGAGAAATGAGACTATCGTACTTAGACAGAATCAACAAGAATGATATCATCGTACTTAGATGAAATCAAGAGACACATGACCATCGTACTTAGACGGAATCGAAAGAAATGAAACCATCATACTTAGAAGGAATCAACATGTATTTATCCCACTTGGGAGATAAAGAGAACAAGACACAGAGTGAGTGAGCTTGAAAAAAGACTATCATAACTTGGATGATAACTCGACTGGGGAGAACAAGCATTGACTTGTTAGAGTAATAGTACTAAATAACGAACTTGACACTCTCCGTGGAGATACTTCGGTCTGATTGAAGAAATAATGTTTCGGGCTTCTGTGCAAGGTACCAAAACTAGCTTATGCTTCACGTGCATATGTTTGAATTTTTCCACGGTGTAATGCTCTATAATGATGGAAATGCTACGCATTAGAAGATGAAAATGTAATGATGATTACTAAATGCAAATGCAAAGATGACCTCCTAGTGAGGAGGTAATAAAGATATGGGGAAGAAATAATCACTGAGTTGATTTTAGGAATCCCTGTGGGGAATAACATCTCTGTTGGTGAGGATATTAATGATATACAGGCTCTGAACTACCGCCATTGCCAAAAATAAATTGGACTTTGAGAAGTTGAAGAATTAAGACCTTGTTGGGGAAAGTCTTAACTGGCTTAAACTTGACTGGGAGGTACTCCACCCGTGGAACTCCGTTGGGGAAGTAATAACCTTCTAACATGGCTGAGGAAACGGTTTGTTGATATTCTACTAAGGAAACAATTTGTTGGGGAATCACTCAGGTACAAAGTCATCTGTTAAGGGAAGACATGTCAAAGAGGATTGGAATTTATTTGGGGAAGACTGCAAACAGTGTTGTGCAAGAAAGAAAACCATCTGACTTCTCACTATCTTCATCATTGTTAGGGAATAATGAATCTTCATGTACTGCTGGGGATAAGAAGACTCTGGTGGGAAAAGATAATCTGATGAGACTTACCGAGGAATCATGCTTAATGAAGCTTGTTGAGGAAGAAACTATCCAATTCCTTGTGTTGGTAATGGCTTCATTTCTCCGTACCTGCATATTAGTGAACACAACTGATAGTTCACGCAAAAGAAAAATTAGACAATCCTGCATGCCCCAGGCTCGTGGTCTGAATTGACCATCCTTGTTACTCAACATTTAAGATGCATGCCAAGTGTTTTACTCTGAAGCATGTATTATAAAGCATCAATGTATTCGCAATGCGATATCTATCACCATTTGTCATGCGTTTTTTGCAATCAAATCAATGGTAGGTGAAAGCAAAGACAAATGAAAGCTTATTTGAGTGAAAATGCATTTTATTAATTGAATGGTGGCCGTGAATAGAGGTTACACCAGGAATCAATCCCTAGAAAGATTTAATTGCACAAAAGGAAAATAAACTATCCTAATGGAAATATGAAGTTGGATCTCATCAAGTTCCAAATCGGCTATGACCCGTATGTCCTCGAGACTCTCCGTATACTCCACTTTTTGAGGAAGATGATTGGACTGATTATTAACCCTCAGATTATCCATGATTGTAGATGATCAATCACAGATCACGCAAATCAAAAATGTTCATTTTAATCCCTCTTTTGCGTGGATCGCCCTTTCGGATTTTCGATCCACCGGGATACCCATTTTTTCCTGAGTTGTCCAATGTGGCTTTTCAACTCAGCTGGTGTACACTTTTTTTGTTTATTTCCCTAACTTTTTCCCGAGCCTTTTATTCTGTTTTTGACTCGCCGGGATGCCCTTTTCTGCCTTGACTTTTATTTTGTTTTTGTCCAGTGGGTCTCTTTTATACGAAGTATTTTTTAACTGTGTATGTGTTGACAGGGGATAGAAAGTCTTTTCCATCCATGGTTGTTAGCATTAAGGCTCCGCCTGAGAAAACCTTTTTTACCATGAATGGACCTTTATAGTTGAGTGTCCATTTTCCCATATGATCTGTTTGAGGAGGGAGGATCCTTTTCACCACCAAGTCATCAGGTATGTAACATTGAGGTTGTACCTTTTGATCGAACGCTCGTTTTATTCTCCGTTGATACAGTTGTCCATGGAATACAACTGCTAAAAGTTTCTTCTCAATATGGATCAATAGTTTGAATCTAGACTGGATCCATTCAGCTTCATCAAGCTTAACATTCATCATTATCCTCAAGGAGGGTGTAGATGTTTAAGAATTGGCAGAATTTTTGACCAAACAAGAAATGTTAAATTCAGTTCAGAATGTCCTATCAGATGTTGGGACATTATCAAACAGAGTATGTGAATTTATTTCAGGATGTCTCATCAGATGTTGGGACATTGTGTGAATAAATTAAGTTCAGTTTTTCAGGATGTCCCAACAGATGTTGAGACATCTCAGACCTGCTACCAGAATTAATTATTGATTAACAGATCAGAGATATTTAAGGAGAACTATCTGGAATTAATTAATGCTGGATAAAAACAGAACAAGGCGCATCTGTAGGGAGTTTTAAATTGAAGATTCAGATTAAAACAGAAGACCTAATGCACCTAGAATATAGGAGGTAACAAACCCTAAATTCAAGGTGACAGTTGCTGCACATTAGGGCTGGATCATTCTACAGAAAGCCCAAAATTCAGATACCTATTTAAACAACAGAAACTCATAGAATTGAGTACGAATTTCAGAAGACTAAATAGGGTGTCTAGTGTTTTTAATAGCAGGTTGTTTTTATGTACCACTTTATGAGCTTTTAAGCAAAAGTGCATTTGTGACTTGATTGAAACTGTGAAGTAAGATCAAGCTGTTTTGTTTGAAGTGTGACTTCAATTTAATTAAACTTGTAAACAAAATCACTGTGTGATTGAGGGGGAGTGAGTAGGGTACTCTTATCTAAGTGAGTCTTAGGTAGAAATTGCATTGGGTAAGTATTAAGTGATAGATTAAACAGGGTGGTTTAAGTCTAGAATTAATATTACTAATAGTGGATTTCCTCCTGGCTTGGTAGCCTCCAGATGTAGGTGTGGTTATACACTGAACTGGGTTAACAAACTTCTGTGTTGTTTATTTTTCCTGCTGTTTAAAGTTTTGGTTAAATTTGTCAAATGTCCTATTAAGTGTTGGAACATCTCTTAGGACATCTCATTACAGAATTTCAATTGGCATCAGAGCAGGCACCCTGCCTGTTTATACTGGGTGAGATCTAGGGAAAACAAATTCTGTAACATGGACAGAGACATAGGGTCAGTAAATAGACCACCTATACTGGATGGTTCTAATTATGACTACTGGAAGCCAAGAATGATTGCATTCTTAAAGTCACTTGACAACAGGGCATGGAGAGCAGTAAAAGTTGGATGGAAACATCCTGTTCAAAACACCAAAGATGGATCAATAGTTCTGAAACCTGAAGAAGAATGGAGTAAAGAGGAAGAAGATTCAGAACTAGGCAACTCAAAAGCCCTAAATGCTTTATTCAATGGCATTGATAGAAATATTTTCAGACTGGTGCATCATTGTGAGCTGGCCAAAGATGTGTGGGATACCCTCAAGACAACTCATGAAGGAACATCAAAAGTAAAAATGTCAAGACTTCAACTTCTCACCACCAAGTTTGAAAACTTGAGAATGAAGGAAGATGAATCAATTCATGAGTTCTACATGAACATCTTGGATATAGCCAATACTTCTGGAGCCTTGGGAGAAAAGATGACTGATGAAAAGCTTGTAAGGAAGATTCTCAGATCTTTGCCAAAAAGATTTGACATGAAAGTCACAGCAATAGAAGAGGCACAAGACATATGCTCCATGAAAGCTGAAGAACTCATTGGTTCCCTTCAAACTTTTGAGATGGGAATGAATGACACACATGCTAAAAAGAACAAAAGCATTGCCTTGGTTTCAAATGCAGATGAAGAAGAAGATGATGAACTAGCAAATGATAAAAGCTTATCAGAAAACCTTGTATTGATTACAAGACAGTTCAAACAGATTCTCAGAGGTATGGAAGGTAAATCAAATTCCAGTGGAAGATTCACAAACTCTTCTGAAAACAAGAGAACCTATGATGCTAACAGAAGATCAAATCTTGCTGAAAAGACCAGTCAAGAAAAAGGAATCAAGTGCCATGAATGTGAAGGATATGGACACATCAAGAAGGAATGTCCTAACTTCTTAAAAAGACAAAAGAAGGGACTATCTGTAACCTGGTCTGATGAAGACTCAGGAGATTCAGAAGAAGAATCAGCTAAGCACATTGCTGCTTTAGCTGGACTGTGTGAATATGACAGTGATTCCAGCTGTGAAGAGCTTACTTATGCAGATCTTGAGCAAGCCTTCAAGGATCTGTACAAGAGAAGTACTGAAGTATGCAGTGAGGTCATAAAGCTAAAGAAGCAGAATGAAGTACTAGAAGAAGAAAAAGCAAGTGATCAAGTAATCATTGATACCTTAAAAAGTGAAGTAACTCTTCTCAATTCTAAGCTGGAACATATGTCCAAATCTGTTAGAATGATGAACAGCAGCTCAAATACACTGGATGCTATTCTCTGCAATAATAAACATTCAGGGGACAAAAGTGGACTGGGATATAACAGAGATGAAGCAAGCTCTAGCAAAACTACTTCAAAAACTATACAGTCAAACAAGATGTCCCAACAGATGCTTCAACATCAGAACACAAAGACAAACATAATGTTCCAACAGATGTCTCAACATTCTGGAAAGAACAAGATGAAGAAGAAGTATCAAAGATGGAGATGCCATCACTGTGGAAGATTTGGACATATCAAACCTCACTGTTATAAGCTACATGGATATCCAAATCAGATGTATCAGCAACCCTCCAAACAGAAAGTAGAAGGTACCAAGAAAGTGCTTAGACATCAAAGAAATCAGCAACCTCCTAAGCAGAAGACAGAGGTCATCAAGAAGGTTTGGAGACCAAAAGCTGACATTCAGACTGATCAAAGCCACAGTCCCAAGAACCAGATCAACAATCAAGCTTTGAGATCAGCTGAACAACACACAGGGCAGAGGCATCAAAAGAAATCTCAACTCATCTGGTCAAAGAAAAGTACTGCATATATAGCACATACATCACTAAGAGTATCAGCTAAAGAAGACTGGTACTTTGACAGTGGATGTTCAAGGCACATGACTGGATTGAAGAACCTTCTAGTGAACTTAAAATCACATTCATCCAGGTATGTAACTTTTGGAGATGGAGCTAAAGGAGAAATCAAAGGAGTTGGAACCTTGGACTGTCAAGATGTTCCAAGACTAGATGATGTGCTGCTTGTTAAAGGTTTAACTGCTAACCTGATCAGCATAAGTCAACTATGTGATCAAGGATACAGTGTAAACTTTACAAAAACTGAATGCATAGTGACTAACAAAGAGCAAAAAGTTATCATGAAAGGTGCAAGGTCTAAAGACAACTGTTACATGTGGGAGCCATTAGACTTCAGCCCCACTTCAACTTGTTCTCTAGCTAGAGAAGAAGAAGTAAAACTATGGCACCAAAGGCTAGGTCATCTTCATTTCAGAGGCATAAAGAAGATCATATCTATGGATGCTGTAAGAGGTATCCCTAAACTGAAGATTGATGATGGCAAAATCTGTGGTGAATGTCAAATAGGCAAACAAACCAAGATGTCCCATCCAAAGCTCCAACATCTGACAACTTCCAAAGTTTTGGAACTTTTACATATGGATCTTATGGGACCTATGCAGGTTGAAAGTCTTGGTGGAAAGAGGTATGCCTATGTTGTGGTTGATGATTTTTCAAGATATACATGGATAAACTTCATCAAAGAAAAGTCAGATGTATTTGATGTATTCAAAGAATTATGTCAAAGATTGCAAAGGGAAAAATCCAGCTGTGTGATCAGAATAAGAAGTGATCATGGAAAAGAATTTGAGAATCAAAAGTTCTTAGATTTCTGCTCTTCAGAAGGAATCAATCATGAGTATTCTTCTCCTATCACTCCTCAACAGAATGGGATTGTTGAAAGGAAGAATAGAACTATTCAAGAATCAGCAAGAGCTATGATCCATGCTAAAAAGTTACCTCTGTATTTCTGGGCTGAAGCTATGAACACTGCCTGCTACATCCATAACAGAGTTACCTTGAGAAAAGGAACCCTGTCCACAATATATGAAGTCTGGAAGGGCAGAAAACCCACTGTGAAGTACTTTCATGTGTTTGGAAGTAAATGCTATATTCTGACAGATAGGGAGCAAAGGAGAAAAATGGATCCTAAAAGTGATGAAGGAATTTTCCTTGGATACTCTATAAACAGCAGAGCATATAGAGTATTTAACTACAGAACAAATGTTATCATGGAGTCCATAAATGTGATAATTGATGATGCTCCTACAGATGTCCCAGAAGATGTTGGAACATCTGCTGATATCAAGGTTGAAGCTGAAGAAAAGAATGATCAATATAACTTCACTCAAAATGATACAAGGTCAGAAGATTCAAGCAAACCTCCCTCCATCAGAATACAGAAGGATCATCCCAAAGATTTAATAATTGGTGATCCCAACAGAGGTGTGAGCACTAGATCAAGAGAAGTGATTTCAGGTTCTTGTTTTGTTTCCAAAATAGAACCTAAAAATGTCAAGGAAGCTCTCACTGATGAATACTGGATTTGTGCTATGCAAGAGGAATTAGGTCAATTCACAAGGAATGAAGTGTGGAATCTTGTACCTAGACCTGATGACATAAATGTGATTGGTACAAAATGGGTGTATAAGAACAAGTCAAATGAACAAGGAATTGTTACAAAGAACAAAGCTAGACTTGTGGCTCAAGGATACACTCAAATTGAAGGAGTAGACTTTGATGAAACCTTTGCACCAGTAGCAAGGCTTGAATCAATAAGACTACTGTTGGGAATTGCTTGTATCTTAAAGTTCAAGCTATTTCAAATGGATGTGAAAAGTGCCTTTCTTAATGGTTATCTTAATGAGGAGGTATATGTAGAACAGCCTAAAGGATTTGTTGATCCAAGCTGTCCAAATCATGTATACAAACTCAAGAAAGCACTTTATGGTCTGAAGCAAGCTCCAAGGGCATGGTATGAAAGACTTACCACATTTCTTATCAAGCAAGGATACAGAAAAGGTGGGATTGATAAAACCCTGTTTGTTAAAGATGAAGAAGGTAATGTCATGATTGCACAAATATATGTTGATGACATTGTGTTTGGTGGGATGTCTGATAAGATGGTCAAACATTTTGTCAAGCAGATGGAAGCTGAATTTGAAATGAGTCTAGTAGGTGAATTAACCTATTTTCTTGGTCTGCAAGTTAAGCAAATGGAAGACTCAATGTTCATCTCACAAAGCAAGTACTCCAAGAACATAGTGAAGAAATTTGGAATGGAAAATGCTTCTCATAAAAGAACTCCTGCTCCCACACATTTAAAGCTGACTAAAGATGAAAAGGGTGAGAATGTAGATCAAAGTTTATATAGAAGCATGATTGGAAGCTTGTTATACTTGACTGCTAGCAGACCAGACATTGCATTTGCAGTAGGAGTTTGTGCAAGATATCAAGCTGATCCAAAAGTCAGTCATCTCAATCAAGTCAAGAGAATCCTCAAATATGTTAATGGTACTTGTGACTATGGCATAATGTACTTTCATGGGTGCAAACCAATTCTCACTGGCTTCTGTGATGCTGATTGGGCAGGAAGTGCTGATGACAGAAAAAGCACTTCAGGAGGATGCTTCTTTCTAGGAAACAATCTGATTTCTTGGTTCAGTAAGAAACAGAATTGTGTATCTTTATCTACAGCTGAAGCTGAATACATAGCAGCAGGTAGCAGTTGTTCTCAGTTGGTTTGGATGAAGCAGATGCTCACTGAGTACAATGTCCCACAGGATGTCATGACATTGTACTGTGACAACTTAAGTGCAATCAACATATCAAAGAATCCCATTCAACATAGCAGGACAAAGCATATTGATATCAGACATCATTTCATCAGAGATCTTGTAGAAGAGAAGGTGATTTCATTGGAGCATGTTGCTACAGATCTGCAATTAGCTGATATCTTTACCAAAGCATTGGATGCTACACAATTTGAGAACTTAAGGGGCAAACTTGGAATCTGTGTATGTGATATCTAGCAGTTAATGAGATGTGCCAACATGTCATATGACATTGCATGGCATAAGTTCCAGATGGCAAAGCTAGTCTGGACTAGATCCTTGGGAATTTCATTCCTAATCATTTGGACTGTAACGGCTACTTATTTGGTAATTCCTTATAAGCAGCTATCAAGAGTCTCATCACATCATCACAAGCGAATCACATTAACTAGTAATCCTTCAGAAATCTTAAACCCTAAAGCTGCACATTCATCTTCCTCAACAATGTCTCAAAACCCTAAAACAGCTGAAGAAGTTCTCAACCAGGAAGACGTGGTTCATGCCACTCCTATTTCTATGGTGCCAATGCAATCAACACCATTAGACGAGCTCAGGGGAAATGCCTCTCACACTAAGAAGGCAAGAACACCAAAAAGAGGTAAAGATCAAATCAGAAGCAAAGCTAAAGAAATTCCTTCACATGTTAAATACTCCAAATATGTTGATGATTCCATCAAGGAGATTGTCAACCAAGTTTTCTCTGAACAAAGAGTAGTGAAAGGAATCTCTGTTCCCTTGAACACCATTCCTGCCCCTCAAGAAGAACCTGCTCAAGATACAAAGAACATTGCTGCAGAACAAGATGTCCCAACGGATGTTGGAACATATGCAGATGAGAAAGCAAACTCATCTGATGCTGATACTGAACAGACTGAGGACAAGAAAGAGGTCTCAAGTGAAAGTGATAAAGAAGTTTCTATGGAACAGGCTAAAGACTCAAATGAAGATCAATCTTCTACTGATCAACAAGCTGATGAGGAGACTGCTCAATCCCCTCCAATAGTCAATCTGGAACAGGATTCTGATGCAGAGATCATATCATCTGTGAATCCCAGCATTGCCAAAAGGCTAAGGTCCAGGAAAGGAAAGATGCAAGATGAACCTGTCATTCCTGAGAAGAAGAAGGCTAGTCCAAAGAAAGGCAAGGCTAAAGCCACTTTTGGTCCAGCAAAACCATGGAGCAAGGTTCAAACTCAGAAGAGAAAAGCTGCAACACCATCAGATTCAGATGTTGGATCAGATGTCCCAACATCTCCTCCCAAGAAAAGACCAACATCAGCAAGAGCTTCAACTGCTGTTCCAGAAGCTCCATTGGACAACATATCATTTCATCGTGTATCTAGTGTCAACAGATGGAAGTATGTGTTCCAAAGAAGGGTTGCCCTGGAAAGAGAACTGAGCAGCAATGCACTTGAGTGCACAGAACTCATTGACCTAATCTCTGCTGCAGGACTATTCAAGACAGTCTCAGAGTTCTCTCCCTGCTATGAACTTCTTGTCAAAGAGTTCATTGTGAATCTTCAGGAGGATTGCTCAAATGGTAAGTCCTCAGAGTTCAGAAGGGTGTTTGTAAGAGGTAAGTGTGTTGAGTTCTCTCCCCAAATCATTAATCAGTATCTAGGAAGGGACACAGATGGACCCAATGAGCTAGGGAAAACAGATAATCAAATCTGTAAGGTGATCACTGCAAATCAGGTCAAAGCTTGGCCTGTGAAGGGAAAGCTCTCTGTGAGCATGCTTACTAGAAAGTATGCCATGCTTAACAGGATTGGAACTGCAAACTGGGTGCCTACCAACCACACTTCATCAATCTCAACTGGTCTGGCCAGATTCATCTTTGCTGTGGGGACTCAAACCAAGATGGATTATGGAGAATATATTTTTGATCAGACTATGAAGCATGCCATCTCTACTGCAACAAAGCTACCAATAGCTTTTCCATCATTGCTGTGTGGTATTGTACTCAATCAATATCCTGGGATTTTAACTGACAAGGATACTGCCTGCAAGAGAGGGAGCCCCCTGGCTTTTCACTACAAGTTATTCCTCAGTCATCATGCTGCAGATGTTGAAGCTCCTTCTGGGACATCTGCTGGTCCATCCACTGTTAAGAATCCAATCTCCAGGAAGACTTTAATTGCTGAACTCAAAAGCACCTGCAAAGAGCTTGAAGCTAGAAAGCAGAAGCTTGAGGAAATAATTCAAAGGTTGGAGAATGAAGAAGATCTGAAAGCAAACTCTGATGAAGACAGTGCTGCTGATGAAGAAACAGAAGCTGATGAAGAGACAGAAGTTGAGGAGGGGACTGAGAGTGATGATTCTGAGTGATCAAATGTATGTGAGGCAAATGTAAAGACAGCAATGTAATGACTGAAATAGTGTCTTTGGCCCCTAATTTTGTGTCTACCAAGGGGGAGAACAACAGGAAATGTAATTGCTGTTTAAATGAATGAGAAAATTCTGTTTGTTTGCTTCTGAACTGAATAAGTTTTTCTGTTGGAACAAGACTGGATAAAGACAAAGACTGGATAAAGACAGGACACATGTATGTTTGAGGGGGAGTAAAACTCAAATATGAATCAACAGAAAAGTAATGATATACTCTGATAAAAAGAACTTCTGCTGCACTCTGAAAACCAGGAAAGATGTTAGCCAAAAATTAGCCAAAGGGGGAGTTTGTAGATGTTTAAGAATTGGCAGAATTTTTGACCAAACAAGAAATGTTAAATTCAGTTCAGAATGTCCTATCAGATGTTGGGACATTATCAAACAGAGTATGTGAATTTATTTCAGGATGTCTCATCAGATGTTGGGACATTGTGTGAATAAATTAAGTTCAGTTTTTCAGGATGTCCCAACAGATGTTGAGACATCTCAGACCTGCTACCAGAATTAATTATTGATTAACAGATCAGAGATATTTAAGGAGAACTATCTGGAATTAATTAATGCTGGATAAAAACAGAACAAGGCGCATCTGTAGGGAGTTTTAAATTGAAGATTCAGATTAAAACAGAAGACCTAATGCACCTAGAATATAGGAGGTAACAAACCCTAAATTCAAGGTGACAGTTGCTGCACATTAGGGCTGGATCATTCTACAGAAAGCCCAAAATTCAGATACCTATTTAAACAACAGAAACTCATAGAATTGAGTACGAATTTCAGAAGACTAAATAGGGTGTCTAGTGTTTTTAATAGCAGGTTGTTTTTATGTACCACTTTATGAGCTTTTAAGCAAAAGTGCATTTGTGACTTGATTGAAACTGTGAAGTAAGATCAAGCTGTTTTGTTTGAAGTGTGACTTCAATTTAATTAAACTTGTAAACAAAATCACTGTGTGATTGAGGGGGAGTGAGTAGGGTACTCTTATCTAAGTGAGTCTTAGGTAGAAATTGCATTGGGTAAGTATTAAGTGATAGATTAAACAGGGTGGTTTAAGTCTAGAATTAATATTACTAATAGTGGATTTCCTCCTGGCTTGGTAGCCTCCAGATGTAGGTGTGGTTATACACTGAACTGGGTTAACAAACTTCTGTGTTGTTTATTTTTCCTGCTGTTTAAAGTTTTGGTTAAATTTGTCAAATGTCCTATTAAGTGTTGGAACATCTCTTAGGACATCTCATTACAGAATTTCAGAGGGAATCTTGACTTCAACTTGCAGGACTTCCTCCATACTATACACTAGTGAGAATGGGGTTTCCCCGGTTGAGGTGTGCACAGATGTTGGTACCCATGTAATGCGAATGGAAACATCTCATACCAGTCTTTATATGTCACCACTATCTTCTATATATTATTAATATTCTTGTTAGCCGCCTCGACGATGTCATTCATCTTCGGGCGGTATGAAGAAGAGTTGTGATGTTCGATTTTCAAATCCCGACATAGGTCTGCCATCATATTATTATTGAGGTTAGAACTATTATCAGTAATGATCCTTTCGGGTATTCCGTATCAAAAAATTGTATACCTCTTTATGAATCGGGATACAACCTTCTTGGTAACATTAGCATTGGACGCCGCTTCCACCCACTTGGTGAAGTAGTCAATGGCAACAAGAATGAAGCGATGACCATTATAAGCGGTAGGCTCAATTTTTCTGATCATACTGATGCCCCACCTGGAGAAGGGACAAGGTGAAGACATGACACTCAATGAATTAGGAGGCACATGCACCTTATCAGCATAGATTTGACATTTATGGCATTTGCGGGAGTACTTGCAGCAATCAGATCACATGGTTATCCAATAATACCTCGATCTTAAAAGTTTCTTCGTCATGGCATGTCCTCCAGCATGGGTACCGAAGGATCCCTCGTGAACTTCCTGCATTAACATGTTTTATTCATGTCTATCCACGCATCTAAGTAGAACCATGTTGAAGTTCCTTTTGTATAGCACGTAATCCTGATTCAAGAAGAACCCACCTGCCAACCTTCTCAAGGTTTTCTTATCTTTGTTGGATGCCTCTGTCGAGTATTCCTGACATTTCAGGAAACGTTTGATATCATAATACTGTAAACACCCCAAATTTGCCCTCACCCATTCACACCGTGGCTTGTGATCATTTCATATGCATAAGTTCAATCATGGCATCTCATACCACATTTTGATTCACTGCATTGCTTCTAAGTCATCTGCATCTAGGGTTTGTGATCTGAGCTAGCCAAGAGCCATTTGAGCCACTCCAAAGGTCATCAATCATCTCAAGAAGGTCCATGTATGTTCAAGCATCATATTATATCCCCACAAAGTCAAGGAAATGAAAGAATCACAAGAACTGAGAATGGCATGGAAGCAGAGCCAGGTTTAACTGCACAGATGACCTAGAATTAGGGTTTTGGTTTCAGAGGCCATAACTCCAATTTTTTTGGTCATTCTTGTTTCTATTGGTCTCTATATGGTATAGGGATCATGCATATCAATTTTCATGAAGAAATTCAATGGGGAAGGCATTTGATCAAGAGTTGACTTTTTGAGCAAGTCAGTGCAAAATCAGGGCATCTGAGGCCCTCAATGACCCAACCCAAAGCGTGTTCTTCATCATTTTGATTTTGTATGATATTTATTTGATCATAGAAGATGTTATAAGTTCACAAAATTGAAGAATTTCAAGCCATTTGCAAAGTTGACTTTTTGGGAAAATGACTTGTAATGGAAACTTGCCATTTTGAGAAACTTTTTCAACCCTTGCTTTTTGATTCAAAAATGCCTCAAATGAGAAAAATTTGGCCATGAAAGTTGTAGAATGGATCATTCCCTTTTCAAAAAGTACAAGAACTCATTCTAATTCATTTTGGATCAAGAGTTATGGCTTGTCAAAGTTGGGAAAAATCACATAATTTCAAGTTATGCACCAAAGAGGCAAAATTGCAAAACCACTTGCCAAGACAAATTGTGCTATCAAATGGACTTCTAATCTTCATACAAACATAAACCAAGGCCTAAGGATCAGATTGCATCAAAAGTTTACTCATTTTCATGACTTGTGGATCAAGAAACTTCAAAAGGGCCAAAGTTGATCAAAGTTGCAAAACCTCACTCAAACCCTAATCCATGTGCTGGCTGACTTCAAAACTGATCCTAGGGCTCTCCACACTTCTTGCTGCGCAGGACACCCCTCTTGTCTTTGGCTAGCTATGAGCACATACCTCTCTTACACAAAGCTTGACTTTTTTGCAAAAGACCCATACCAATCACCATAGGCCACCAACAACTCTCTGACCTATCACCACTTGATACATGGACCAAAAGCAGCAAAACACACCACACACACAAGCCTGAAACAGATCATAAGCCATAGTTCCAAGTTTATGCCTCATATGCAACTTCCTTCGAAACTCATCATACAAGCATCAAACATTAAAACAAACTTCACAAAACATCTCAGCATACTCCCCTGATCATTTCCCTGCCCTCATTCATCCCTGAAACATCCTCAAACTGAAACACGATTTCTCTCCCTCACTGAACAGAACTCACTCAATCTCTCAAACCAGCCAAAAGAAACTCCAACCAAGCATTTCAAGCTTCTCCGAAGGTCCATTAGAGGCGTTTTGGATCAAAGGGGAAGCCAGAAAGTTCCAAGGATCAAAGCTCCAGTTCAGGTGAGCTCAAGAACATTTTTTCCAGAAACATGTTTTTAAGTTCTTAAATGATTCTCTATGATTCACTGATCATGTTGATATGTTTTGTTTCGAAAATGATTGAGTATTGAGTATGTATGAAGCTTCTGAAACTTTTTTGACCTAAATGCAGTTTGTTTCGATTCAGCTTTGATATGAAAAATAAATGTGTTTTGATCATTGATTCTTGCTCTATGATGATTGGGGATGGATTCTGGGCAGAGAGATTAGGTTTTAGTGACCTGGGGAGTGAGCTAGCAATTTTCAGGGAGACATGTGGCCGGAGAAGATGACCGGAGGTCATTTCCGGCCACCTGAGAGTCATTAAGCCCTAATTGTGTCATTAATTGTAGTTTGAATGTGGAGCGTAGATCAGGCTGACTAAGTCAATCCCCCGCGCGTTTCAATGGCCTGGATCAATCATTAAAGCCCTAATTCCATTTAATTAAATTAATTAATTAGGTTTAGTCAGTTTAAATGCCAGCCGTAGGATAGCGCGCGCAGTCAACCCTGGACTCCCAGCTTTGAATCTCAGCCTTCAGATCTGCTTACTTTCATTTATTTTCATTTAAACTCATTTTCTTTTGATTTATTTTGCACGAATTAATTAAAATAGCAAAAAATGTTTAAAAATTATGAAAATTTTTGTCAAGGTTTTCATTAATTTTCAGAACACAAAAATATTTTTATTTTTATTTTTTGCATTAAAAATTATTTTTAAATCATTTAAAAGTTTATTTTTAATTAATTAATGAAAATTAATTAATCAAAAATACTTTTAGGTATTTAAAAATCACAAAAAAATTCATGTAACCTTTAAAAACATTTAGAAACATTTTCCAACTCTCAAACCAAATTTCTTTTTTGTTCTTGATGCCTTTTGATTATTTTCTTTGGAATTAAAATTCATTTTGAGGCAATATTTTGTGACAAACTTCAAAAATTCATTTCTGCCTAACTATTGAGAGTTGGATGATGATTCTTTTTGCATTGCATCTTTTATAGCATGTAGTTCATAGGATAAAATTGGCTTGAATTGACCTTGCATTTTCATTTTGTTTTGCATTTTTCTTGACAAGGTACCCTAAAACCCTAGCAATCTTAGGAAATTCATAACTTCCACTAGGTTAAGAGTTGGATCCCCTCCTTTGGGCAGTGAGTTTGTATAGGTTTAGGGTTCCTTTGATTGCATTTTCAAATTTTTATCATGTAATTTGCTTCTGGTTTTGGATTTTGCCTTGTGTGTTGATCATAAACCCTAATTTATGCCTTCCTTTGCATCCATCTTCCATTTGCTTGCATACATTGACTTGCCATGACATTTTATGCATTAATTTGATTCATAAAACGTCTTAGGACATATTAGAATCATGTTTGATCATTGCATCTTACATTTTGCCATGTTATTTGTCTTTTGCATTCCATAACTTTTCATGAACATCCATGGTTCAAAACATGCTTCTCTTGCATCCATATGTTTGTATGATCATTCTAATGCCTTGCCTCATGTTTGCATCATCTATTAGCATCATTGACATCATGTAAATGCTTCTGACTTTGGTTTGCATCATGCCATTTCATCTCATTTGCATTGCATTTCATTTCTTTCACTAACTTTTCAGGTGGTAAGTTATTTTGAGAAGTGAATTTGCCTTCACTTCTCATGTTCTCTTTTCATCTCTTTCATATTCCCCTTGCTGCATTTTGTATGTGTTTGGGTTTGAGCTTGCTCATTCTTGTTCATCCTACTTTCTTTCTTCAAGCAACTTGACTTCTTAAGTGAAGCATGTTGTTTTGCTTCTCTTTGTTCCTCTCATCTGCTTCTCTCCTTGGTGGTTCCTTGAAGATTCTTCTTGTAAACCTCACAAACCCTAGGACTTCCAAGCATGATAACTTTTTAGGATTGTTTAGTCCCCCATTTAGCCTTTACCTTTGTGTCATCTTTGAGTCTTCTCTTCTCATCTCATAATCAGGGACTAAACCCTAAAGGCTTTAAGGCTTTGTGATTAAGCTTATGCCTGCATCCTTCTATTAGGATGGAGTGTATAACTTTAATCCTAAGTGTTAAACCCTTAATGTGTTTAACTCCTTTAATCAATCCACTTAATAATCATCAAGACATCAAGCTTGTAACTTGGGCCTTGCATTAGGGTTCTAATTCTTCCTTAATTGGTTAAGAAGGACTAACCCTAGTGTTAATGGACAAGTCCCCCTCAAGTTGTCTTACAAACCATAAAACTCACTTCTTCATCTTATCATTAACTAAAATCCATTTAATAAAGGTTTTGTTTTGTCATGAGGTTAATCCCTAATCATGGATCAAGTTGAGGAGTCTTTCTCAGCTTAAATGTTCTCATCTATTATCCTTCTATTAGGATGGTGTAATGGGTCCATTAGATCCTTGATTATGGCTTAAACTCATTACTTAACACTAAACAAAAAACACCAAAAACATCTAAATAATCACAAGTAGGTTAATGATCTTAATCCTATACCATGGTGATTAAGTGTGAGATGCTGACTTCACACTTAAGGTATCCTCATTACCCCTAATCAGAGGGAGGATGTGATGAGTTTACTAACCTATTGGTTCAGGCTTAAGCTCATTAACTTATGGCAAACTTCAAAAAGCAATAAAAGACTGAAAACTCAAAAACAAACAATAATCGTCTCCTCCGGGATTCTTTTCTCATCTCATTCACTCACAACCGAGAACTTGCTTCTTCCGTCTAATGCAAGACAGTTTGCACCTGAGCCAGACAGGTCATGCACTTGAGTATAGGCAAGCAAGCAGTTCACAAGTCAATTTACCTTTCAGTCTCTTTGGGTCGAACTACGGTGTTCTGACTTCCTCATTGCACGAGAGGATACGTAGGCATAACTTAACAGTTATCGAACAAAAGTCTCTGTATATTCCCCCTCTTTCTAGCCTTATTCTTTAAGCCTCACAGTCTTGAGCATTTTACTCCTGTTCTTACACTGACACTTCTCCTATACACTTCACAGTTATTTTACACTGACACTTGCATTCTTTCCAGCCTTGATACACAGATTTCACTGACACTACCCCTTTAAAACACAAATCTTTTAAGTGTGGATCCCGTCGAGTATGGCGGACAATCTGGGTGCTAATACCTTCCCAGGTTGTAACCAACCCCCTTTCTCAGTCTCTCTGGTTCGCAACCGTCTTATCCATCCTTTTTCTAGGTTTATGCAGCATTACCTTTCCTTCGGGATAAAAATGCCTAGCTGGCGACTCTATTCATTCTTCCTCTTTCGCCGACCATTCGCGTTTGTACCCCTTATGACCTAGCCTCATTTGGTGGGAGCGACAGCTTGGCGACTCTGCTGGGGACCCTTATACTGTAACCAGGGCTTCTGGTTCTTTTTGTGGGTTCCTCCTAGCGCTTGTTTGATTTGTGTTTACTGGGGTGTTATGTGCTAATTGTGTTTGTATATTTGTATTTATTTTTGCTTTATGTACAGTTATTTACTACTTTCTTTACAGCTTTATATACATCATACTGTCATACTATTATCTGGCTGGATCTGGTTTCTGTTTTGGTGGGTGGGGTTTTACTAAGAGTTTTAGGTCCTATACCTGGGACCTGAGTGACACCTAGGCTAGAGTGGTTCATGTTCTTTCCCATTCCATTTCGGTCTGGTGCGGGAATATGAAACACGGTTCAGATATGGGTTTCTTCTTGAGAACTCTGCGCTACAGATCTCCTGTAGTGCTAGGGCTATCTGGGAAGCCTGCTAAGTCTGGATGACCTTTATTATGACCTTCAGAAACTGGGGTGAATTAGAGGAGGGTCTCTTATGGTTATTGTAAGCACTGTACCTCCAGGTTGGAAGTGTTTACACTTCTCATAACTGATCCAAGTCCTAGGATCCTTGTTCTAGAACACCACCTGTGAGGGGGCTGGGCTGTTTACAGGTTTGCAGGTACCCTTGACCACAGCATACCCTGATACTTTGTTTTGGTTTAAGAGTACTCCATTTTGGGACAGTTCTTGTGATTTAACCCTGGACATGTGACTCTTTATTTGAGTCCCCCACCTTGGTTACTGGACTTTTGAACCTCCATCTGGACTTCTTAGACATACATGGACCTTATATCAAGGCAGTAATCAAATCCAGCTTGATCACAAACCCTTGCATATCATTTGCATACTCATCATTTGCATCATTTAACATTTGTTTATTTGTTTCTCAGGGTATCCATATTGTATCTGGCTTGGTTTTGACCCCTTCATCTGCATAGACCCCTGTTCATCAGTTATCTACTTCAACTATCTTCATCAGTTGCCTGCTTCAGCTACTTTCATCATCAGCTTCAGCCTATCAGTGGCTCATTTCCAGTATCAGTCTTCATCATCAGCACTTGTTTTCAGCTCTTCATCAGCAGTCATGGCACCCAAGAAGAGCAACATTTCATACCACTTCTTTGAGCCTGTGCTGACTGGCATCAGGCAGGTCCAGGCACTTATCACTCCAGACCACATCCCATTATTCAGAGAGCATTATGGAGGCATCCTTGATATGGTTATAGACTTAGACCCTTCTCAGAGGAGTTTGATCCACACTTGCCTACAGTTTTATGACCCTCCTTTGAGATGCTTCACTTTCCAGAACTTTCAACTGGGACCTTTGCTGGAGGAGTTCTCATTATTGATTGGAGTACCTGTCAGGGGTGGTGTCCCCTTCAACCCTGAAATGACTTTTCCCGGCAATGAAGAAGTGGCAAAAGCATTGTACCTGGAGCCTATTTTGATTGAGCAGAACATGACAACAAAGGCTGGAATCCCTGGCCTACACTTAGACTTTTTGACTTCTCAGGCCATCCTGAAGGCCTCCTTGGGGGAATGGAGGGCAGTTTGTGCATTATTAGCTCTCAGTATTTATGGAGTTATACTATTTGCAGATGAGCCCAAATTTATCAGCAAGAATGCCATTCATCTTTTCCTTCTAAGGAACCCAGTACCCACATTGCTGGGAGATTTCTATTATTCTGTTCACCAAAGAAATGAGAAGCAAAGAGGGAGATTGGTGAGATGCTGTGCTCCCCTGTTTCATACCTGGCTGCTCAAACACTTACCCAAGACTGATGCCTTCCTGAATCCTCACCAACAGAAGAATTGGGCTAAAAGACTTATTGCTTTGACTTCAGATGACATCAGATGGTGCACCCAGAGCACCAAAGGCAGGGACATAATTACTAGTTGTGGACAGTTCCCTAATGTACCTCTAATAGGAGTGAAGGGTTGCATCAACTACAATCCTTTGCTGTTTAAGAGACAATTGGGCTATGCTTTGGTTCACCCTCCTAGAGTACAAGACTTGGCTGAAACCCTTTATTGTGAGATAAAACCTAATCTAGCTGTTGTCAGACAAGCATCCTGGGCTTGGGACCACATCCAGACCAAAGGGATGGCCATTCTTGGGAGATGCAATAATGTGGCTTCAGCTCAGTATTATGAATGGTCTCATGCTAGGGCTCAGATTTATGGGATGCCTTTCACCATTGAGGATGCACCTGGACCCTCCACAGCATCACCTCCAGCCACTGTCAGCCTGGAAGAATTTGAGAAGCTGAAGGAGAGGAATGAGAATCTGTCTCAAGCTCTAAAGAGGACCCTCTGGGAGAGGAGTGATGGTCGTCTAGACATTGAGAGGTTGGAAAAGCTTAAAGTGGAGCATCTAGCCAGGATTGAGAAATCAGAGGACTACATCAAGAAATCAAGAGCTGGAGAGCAGATTTTGAAGAATGCCTGTAAGGAGGCCCAATTTCAGAAAACTAGGATTGATCTCTATCTGAAAGAAAGTCAAGCTAGGTGGGTCAGGATCACTGAAGCTCGTACTCAATAAGATAAGAGAACTCAGGACAGGATTGAGCAGTTGGAGGCCAATGAAAAGAAACAACAGGAGGCTCTGCTGGCAGCCCAGAAGGAGATTTCAGAGTTGAAACTTAGGGCTGGTGTGAAGAGGTCAAAGGACCAAGACAGGCACAAGAAGCTGACCACTGCTATTGCCACCAGAAACCTTCTTATCAGAAACATTACAGAGCATCCGGCTGGTTCTGTAACTTAAGCACTTCTGAAGGAGGTTAAGGAGGATGAGTTTGGATTAGATGTTTGACTTCTTTGCTTGCTGTTATTTCCATTTCATGTACTTTTCTTTTTATGCTGTATTTTGACCCCTCAGGGGCATGTGTTGTAAAAACCAAACTATGTATGGTCCACCATTTGTAATGTATTTATCAGTTTGTTTCATTTGAGTTTCTTTTTCTCAAGCAACATCAAAGCATCTTCCTCAGGGTCTGGAAAGGTCAAAACCAAGCACCAAGCCGGATACCTTGGAAAATGAATAAGCATGCTGCATTGCATACTAACTTTTGCTTTGTTTTGTAGGTTTTTGTTTTGTTTGTGACTAACTCTGTTGTGGTTCAGGAATTATTGCTCGCCGTCGGGTGTTCCCTCTCAACCGTCCGCACAGATATCCTACTCGCAACAATCTTCCTGGTATCCAAATGGACCAAGTACAGCAAGATCTGACAGAGGTCAGAACTCAGATGGCTAATGAAAGACTGGAGATGAGAAACCAGATGACCCAGTTCATGGAGGTAATGAATGGCTTGGCTCAAAGTCAAGAAAGATTGAGGGCATTGGTGGAGAGACAAAACCCGGAAGAACCCCATCTGGGAACTAGAGGAACAAGTAACAATGAAAGAGGTCAGCCTCATGCTAATCCACCAGTATATGGGCCTCACCTACATCCAGAAGTCAACATCCCTACTAATGTACAAGGAAATACTACTGGGGGGAGGATTTTACAAGAAGACCCCCAAGAGGAGTAGTTTACTGTAATGGGAGCTGGGGATGAAGTCTATGATAGGAGGTTCGATGAAATTGCTGAGAAGTTGAGATCTCTGGAGTCTCAAAACTCCCTAGGTTTTGATGTCATGGATATGGGGTTAGTGGATGGGGTAAGGATTCCCCACAAGTTTAAACCCCCGTGCTTCGAGAAGTACAATGGAACTTCCTGTCCGCGAACTCACTTGCAGTCCTTTCTGGGGAGACTTAAAGCATACACCATGGATGAAAAACTGTGGATGTTTTATTTTGAAGATAGTTTGACTAGGGCTTCAAGGGAATGGTACTCACACTTAACTAGAGCTACTATCAGGTGCTGGAAGGACCTAGCTGAAGCCTTCATCAGACAATACCAATACAATCTGGACATGGCTCCTAACAGGACCCTTTTGATGGGAATGTCTCAGTCCTCCAGAGAAAGCTTCAGGGAATATGCCCAGAGGTGGAGACAGCTTGCTGCGGCTGTCCAGCCACCCATGTCAGAAAGAGAAATGGCCGACATGTTTATGAATACTCTGCAAGGAACGTATATTGATAGGCTAGCTGCCTTTTCTTCCACCAGCTTCGCTGACGTAGTTATAGCTGGAGAAAGAATTGAAAGCCTGTTGAAAATGGGTAAAATTTCTGATAATGGCGCAAGTTCGTCCAGTAATCCCAGGAAGCCTTTTGTGGGACCTAGAAGAACCGGTGAGACAAATGTCATTCATGCCAGCAGGGGCAGACCTCAGTATGTCCACAGATCAGTAGCGGCTGTCACTATTCCAGCTCCGATTCCTCAGCAACCAACATATCAACCACAACCACAACCACACTATCAGCCGCAAGTTCAGTATCCGCCACAAAGGACCTACAACAACAATAACAACAATCAACAACAAAGACCTTTTCAGCAAAGACCATCACAGGCAAATAGGGTGATTGACCCTATCCCTATGCCTTATGTCGCTTTATTGCCACAACTCTTGAAACTCAACTTGGTTGAGCTAAGGACATTGGCACCACCAGATCCCTCCAATCTCCCAAGAAATTACGATGTCAACGCCAGATGTGCTTTCCATTCCAATGCACCTGGCCACAATACGGAGAAATGCAGGGCTTTACAAATGAAAGTCCAAGACCTGGTGGATTCTAAAGCCCTCAACTTTGCACCCCCTCCAAGTGTCACCAAGAATCCCATGCCCAATCATAGAGGACCAAGAATTAATGCCATTGAGGAAGACAAGCCATCTTTCTTAATCACCAGTGTTGGACAAATTCGGACACCTCTGGTCGAAATTAAAGCTCAGCTCTTAGAGTGTCCGATGTTCCCCGGGTGTGAGCTCGGTTGTGGGTATTGCAACATTTCGGTCAACGGGTGTGATAACTTGAGAAGCGGCATAGATGGTCTTATCAAAAGTGGTATACTTCAGATCACAACAACGGCGCCTACAAATCCAGCAATCCCTTTGACAACAATTCCTGACTCTTCTACAACTGCAACAACAATCACTCTGACCAATTCATCAATATCATCAACAATGGCTTCATCCATCACTTCAACAAATCAGATGTCAACAACCATTTGTTCTACAACATCAGCATCCATTTATTCAGCAGGATCTTCTAGAACGCCAACAGCAATTAATGAAGATATCTCAGCAGTCACTATTTATTATGATCCGTCAAGTGTTCCTCCAGACAACAACTTTCAACAACAAACAGTGGCACCTCCTGCCAGGTCACCAGTCACCATTTACTACGATCCGCACACCATTTCAGTACCCTCCTCTGCAGCAGTCAGTCCAGTTACCATCACAGTACCTGGACCAGTTCCATATGAAAGCAGTAATGCCATACCTTGGCATTATGGCTCTGACCTCTACTGCAACGGGGAGAAAATCACTTTTGATTCTTCAACCTCTTCTCCACAGATTGATAATGTTGGGGGAGGCGGAGGCTTCACCAGAAGCAGACGCCTTTTTACCTCACAATTGCAAAGACCTAATGCCGAAGCGGAAGCTGCTGCCAAAGCAAAGGGAAAGAGTGTAATACCTGAAGAACCAATTCTCAAGGAAACTCAGAAGACATCTTTCGAGCAGGATGTAGACGAGTTTATGAGGATTATAATGAGAAGTGATTACAAAGTGGTGGATCAGCTTCACCAAACTCCCTCAAAGATCTCCATATTATCCTTGTTGATGTGTTCCGAAGCTCACAGGAATGCATTATTGAAAGTCTTGCACGCAGCATACGTGCCAGAGGAGATCACCGTTAATCAGCTAGAAACCGTTGTGGCAAATGTCAACACCAGTCATGGACTGGGCTTTACCAACGCTGACTTAACATCTGAGGGACGTAACCACAACAAGGCTTTACACATCACTCTAGAATGCAAGTGTGTTGTTCTATCCCATGTACTGGTGGACACTGGGTCTTCACTCAATGTTCTACCAAAGAAAGCCTTAGTGAAGCTTGAGTATGATGGCTTGGCACTACGTCCGAGTAATTTGGTGGTGAGAGCATTTGATGGCTCTAAGAGATCAGTGCTTGGAGAGATTGATCTGCCTGTGATGATTGGCCCGCAGACTTTTAAAATTACCTTCTATGTGATGGACATTCAGCCGGCCTACAGCTGTTTGTTGGGTAGACCTTGGATCCATGCCGCTGGCGCTGTTACGTCTACCCTTCACCAGAAGCTGAAATTCGAGTGGGAAGGCCAGATCATCACCATCTGTGGTGAAGAAGATATCTTTGTTAGCCATCTGGCTACGTATAAGTATATTGAGATGGATGGAGAGATCCATGAAACTATGAGCCAGGGGTTTGAGGCCCTGAACATTAATGAAGCATCTGCTGTACTAGGAACCTCCATGACATCTTATCAACAAGCCAGGAAGGTTGTTGAAGAGGGGACTGCCCAAGGCTGGGGCAAGCTGCTTCCCGTGGAGAAGAAGGAGGACAGATTTGGGTTGGGTTACAAACCAACTCAACAAGATCAATCAGAGGCTGCCAAGAAGCCCAGTTTTGTCAGCGGGGGAATGCTCACCCCGGATGTAGTGAACAACTTGGAAGACGAGGAGGAAAGCGACCGCAACCTGGAGAGCTGGATACGTCCAAGGATCCCGGGGAGCCAAGTCCTTAACTGGTCTTCCCAGGAAATTATAAGGGTTACTCCTGCAGAGTAATTATTATTTCCTGTATATTTAAGCATGCATCAAGTCTTGCATCTTGCCCAAGATGACAAGACTCATTTTGTAATCGGGCCATCTTGTAATTTTGTGCAAACAGATCAATCAATGAATATCGGACATCCTTTTGCAAATGAGTCTTTTTCTTTTCCGCTCACTGTTTTTTCATTTTTTTCTTTTTGTACAAAAATAAAATGGCAATGTTTTCCAAAATGATAATTTCATTTCACTTTTTCCTAAACAAGATTAAAATCAATCACTAAAATGAACAATCTAAACCCTTGCAGAGAGTGCCTTTCAGACTGCACCGACAACAACACAGCTATGGTTTCGTATGACTTTGACAATCCAATCAATCAAGCTGATGAAGGGGTTGAAGAAGATTTTGAGCTTCCTGAAGAGCTAGCCAGGTTGTTAAGGAAAGAGGAGAAGGTTATCACTCCTCATCAGGAGGAAGTCGAAACGGTTAGTCTTGGTACAGAGGAAGATGTGAAAGAAGTTAAGATCGGGGCCTGCCTACAAGATTCAGTGAAAGAGCAACTGATTGATATGCTTCGGGAGTATGTGGATGTCTTTGCTTGGTCTTATCAGGATATGCCAGGATTGGACACCGATATTGTCATGCACAAGCTGCCCCTGAAAGAAGATTGCCCACCGGTTAAACAGAAGTTGCGCCGTACTCGCCCAGATATGGCAATGAAAATAAAAGAAGAGGTGCAAAAGCAGTGGGACGTCGGGTTCCTTGTTGTGACTAGCTATCCGCCGTGGGTTGCTAATATTGTACCTGTGCCTAAGAAAGACGGCAAGGTGAGGATGTGTGTGGATTACCGGGACCTGAACAGAGCCAGCCCGAAAGATGATTTCCCATTACCTCACATTGATGTATTGGTGGATAATACGGCTCAGTTCTCGGTATTCTCCTTCATGGACGGATTTTCAGGATACAATCAGATCAAGATGTCACCTGAAGACATGGAGAAGACAACTTTCATCACACCCTGGGGCACGTTCTGCTATAAGGTGATGCCATTCGGACTGAAGAATGCTGGTGCAACCTATCAACGGGCTATGGTAACATTATTCCATGACATGATCCATAAAGAAATTGAATGTTATGTGGATGACATGATTGCCAAGTCCCTCACAGAAGAAGACCACCTGGTGAATCTGCTGAAGTTATTTAAGCCTCTGAGGAAGTACCAACTGAAGTTAAACCCCAACAAATGCACATTCGGGGTGCGATCTGGTAAGTTGCTGGGATTTATTGTAAGTGAGAAAGGGATTGAAGTTGACCCTGATAAAGTCAAAGCAATTCAAGAAATGCCTGCACCGAAAACTGAGAAAGAAGTTCGAGTCTTAGGTAGATTGAACTACATTTCACGGTTCATATCTCACCTTACAGCAACCTGTGAACCTTTGTTCAAACTATTGAGAAAAGAACAAACGGTCAGGTGGAACGAAGACTGCCAGAGGGCTTTTGACAAAATCAAGGAATACTTACAAGAGCCTCCAATCCTTATGCCTCCAATTGAAGGAAGACCTCTGATAATGTACTTGACAGTATTAGAAGAGTCAATGGGGTGTGTGATGGGCCAGCATGACGAGTCTGGTCGAAAAGAGTATGCAATATACTACCTAAGCAAAAAGTTTACTGACTGTGAACAACGTTATTCACTGCTCGAGAAAACTTGCTGTGCTTTAGCGTGGGCTGCTCGCCGACTAAGGCAGTACATGTTGACCCACACCACTTTATTGATCTCAAAGATGGACCCAGTTAAGTACATTTTTTAGAAGCCAGCACTTACCGGACGGGTTGCAAGATGGCAAATGATCCTCACAGAATATGATATCCAGTACACGTCTCAGAAAGCCATCAAGGGCAGTGTATTGTCTGATTATCGTGCTGAACGACCCATTGATGATTACCAGCCTATGAGGTTTGACTTCCCTGATGAAGACATCATGTTCATAAAAGCAAAAGATCATGAAGAGCCTGTTCACACTGAAGGGCCCGACCCGGAAGAAGAATGGACTATGATGTTTGATGGGGCTGTTAATATGAATGGTCGTGGTGTTGGCGCAGTACTCATTTCACCTAAGGGAGTTCACATGCCTTTCTCGGCAAAACTCACCTTCAACTGCACTAACAACGAAGCTGAATACGAAGCTTGCATTATGGGTCTTGAGGAAGCCATTGACCTCAGGATCAAGACTTTGACTGTGTTCGGAGATTCAGCTCTGGTAGTTAATCAAACCAACGGCAAATGGTACACCCACTAGGACCATCTGATACCTTATAGGGATTATACAAGGAGGTTATTGACCTTCTTTACAATGGTCAAGCTTGAGTATATCCCTCGAGACGAGAATCAGTTTGCAGATGCTCTGGCTACCATTTCATCCATGATCAAAGTTCAAGCTGCCAACTTTGTACCTCGGATTTCAGTATCCAGACTTGACAGACCAGCATATGTATTTGCAGCAGACATTGTAAAAGATGATAAGCCTTGGTTCCATGATATCAAATGCTTCTTGGTGGATCAAACATACCCACCTGGGGCATCTTCCAATGATAAGAAGACACTGAGAAGGCTAGCTGGTAGTTTCTTCCTGAATACTGATGGTTCCCTGTACAAGAGAAACTTTGATATGGTACTCCTCAGATGCGTTGATAGAACAGAAGCAGACTTGTTGATGCACGAGGTGCACGAAGGATCCTTTGGTACCCATGCAGGAGGGCATGCTATGGCTAAGAAGTTGCTAAGATCAGGTTACTACTGGATCACAATGGATGCCGACTGTTGTGCCTATGCCAGGAAATGCCATAAATGCCAGATTTATGCGGATAAGGTGCATGTGCCTCCCAATCCTCTGAATGTGATGTCTTCACCTTGGCCCTTTGCTATGTGGGGCATTGATATGATTGGCAAGATTGAACCGACTACTTCAAACAGCCACAGATTCATCCTGGTTGCCATTGACTATTTTACCAAATGGGTTGAAGCAGCTTCTTATGCAAATGTTACAAGGCAAGTGGTAGCCCGATTTCTGAAGAGAGACATCATCTGTCGGTATGGAGTGCCCGAGCGAATCATTACTGACAATGGTTCCAACTTGAACAACAAAATGATGGCAGAACTATGCCGGGACTTCAAGATCTAGCACCACAATTCTTCTCCTTACAGGCCAAAGATGAATGGCGCTGTTGAGGCAGCTAATAAGAATATCAAGAAGATTGTGCAAAATATGGTAGTTACATACAAAGACTGGCATGAAATGCTACCATTTGCCTTGCATGGATACCGTACATCAATCAGGACATATACTGGGGCAACACCATATCAGCTTGTATATGGTATGGAGGCGGTCCTACCTGTTGAAGTTGAATTACCCTCCTTGCGGGTACTAATGGATGTTAAACTGAATGAAGCAGAGTGGGTCCGATCCCAATACGAACAACTGAATCTGATTGAAGAGAAGATATTGGACGCAATCTGTCATGGGCAGTTATATCAGAAAAGAATGAAGAAAGCCTTCGATCAGAAAGTCAGGCTCCGAGAGTACCAAGTAGGAGATCTTGTGCTGAAAAGACTCTTCCCTCCTCATACAGACCACAGGGGCAAGTGGACTCCAAACTATGAAGGGCCATTCATAGTAAAGAAAGTTTTCTCAGGCAGAGCATTGATGCTCAGCACCATGGATGGTGAAGACTTCCTGTCCCCTATGAATTCAGATGCAGTTAAAAAATACTTTGCATAAAATGACCCGCTGGACATAAAAACAGAATGTAAGTCCAGGAAAAAATAGGGCATCCCGGCGAGTCAAAAACAGAATAAAAGACTCGGGCAAAAATAAGGGAAAATAAACAAAAAAATGTACACCCGCTGAGTTGAAAAGCCGCATCGGACAACTCAGGCAAAAATGGGTATCCCGATGGATTGAAAACCCGAAAGGGCGATCCATGCAAAATAAGGGAATGAGCGAACAACTGTATTCTGAATTCGTCTGTATCACTTACAACATGGTAAGCTCCGAAAGGTTCAAGCTTCTTTCAGAATCAGCCTTCTTCAGAAAGCAAGACGAGAAGAACGTCAAATGTAATACGAGTCATAGCAAAAGGGAAGCTCCTTGAAGCGTCGCCAACATTGCCAACATCTTTTTTCTCAATTTGTAACAATCTCCTCATTTTAGGGGATTTGTTTCTTTGACTGTATATCGCCAATTCAGGGCACGTGAATTAATAAAATCAGATTTCCAGTCATGTTTTGTCTCGTACATTCTATTTTCATTTGCGAAAAATGTCCGATAAGATACTGAGTGCATAAATACAGATGTTTCTTTTAAATACGTGCTCGCAGGAAATATACTTACTCCCGGGGGTGTCTAAACTCTTATGACGAAATCCGGTAAGGGATACCTCGGGATTACTTGTGCGTTTCTCTATCTTTTCAGGATTGCAGGTATTCAAAGCACAATGTGGGGCATGAAAGCTTCACCCCAGCAAGCTGGCAAATCATCATTTACTCAATTAGCACCGGAGGTGCTTTCTCCCCAGCTGAGTTGCCATTTATTACTCCTCCTCAGCCGAGTACAAAAGCCTGGGAACCGTCTCCCCACAAAGTGTCAACCTCTATCCTGCGAAGCAGTACCTGAGGACCTCACAACAGAGTGAAGAAGGCTTCTACAAACCCCAGCTGGGTCCCCCATTACAAGGATGGGTCTATCAGTGACCTATTTCCCCAAACAGAGTCATACATCCTATCATATCTACTGATGATCTTATCCCCAGCTGGGATGTCCACTTCAAGCAGATCGGTCAGAGATCTTCACAGCAACGGGATCCGAATCCCGGATTGGTATCTTTGCATAATCATAGCATTCGCATCATATTCTCCCCACCGAGCGTAACATTCCGTCTAATACGGAGCATTACGGCAAAAATCAAACATATTGCATAATCATTAGCCATGATCCGGAACAAACACTCGTGAATACTGACAATCCGTCAACGATATACGGAAAACTCCCCAAGATTCCCTGGCAGAGAGCTAAAGCATTTGCTTTTTACCCACAAATACAAATGCACACTCCTTTTGGCACCCGTCCGTGTCATGATTCCCCAGTAAAGTCGCCCGAGTTTTCTTTACAAACAAACACTTATACATATCACGGATACTCCTTGACACCCGTCCGTGTCATACCCCCAATAGGAAGCCAAAGCGTCCCCTTTGCACTCACAGATACATATATATACAACTTCCCTGACACCCGTCCGTGTCGCATTCCCCAGCATAGTTACCTGAACACTTTATAATATACTTTTTCCGACACTCGTCCGTGTCAAACTCTCCCCAGCAGGTTAAACACTTGTGTACACCGCTCATACTTATTACTCCTGTTTTCACTCATACAGATACTCGTCCATATCTTGTATACACCGCCTATATCCCCTCAGATTCGGCACTCGTCCGTGTTCTTTGTTAACCAGATGATACTCGTCCGTATCATCATCTCAGAGCATGCGTCAAGCGTTTGTTTCTACCTGATACTCGTCCGTATCATAGTCGTAAGGATGCTCGTCCGCATCTTTAATCTATACACCGTGTCAAACACTTATGTCTTCTTGAATTTAGACACTCGTCTGTGTCTATTGTTCCCCAGAAGAGTCCCCTCAGAATCGACACTCGTCTGTGTTCTTTGTTAACTAGTTGATACTCGTCCGTATCATCATCTCCGAACATGTGTCAGTATTTGTTTCTACTTGATACTCGTCCGTATCATAGTCTTAAAGGTGCTCATCCACATCTTTAATCTATACACAGTGCCCGAGCACTTATATCTTTCATTTCTTGGATGTAAACACTCGTCCGTGTTTACTATTCCCCAGCAAAGTCCCCAACAAAACTTGTTAAGCTATTTCCTTTCTATCTGACATCCGTCCTATGTCATGATACCTTTTCGGCAGCCGTACCCTGCCAGGTGATCGTCCTTCACCTTTGGATGACCGTCCCTCATCCTTTCCCCAGCGGAGTCTCCATTATTAGAACCCTTTTCTATCCGGCATTCGTCCTATGTCGTGGTATTTTCAGCAGCCATCCCCTGCTAGATGATCGTCCTTCATCATTTTATCCGATGGTCGTCCCCATCGTCGATCTTGTTATCTGACATTCGTCCTATGTCATGATAAACCCTGAGAGCAGCCGTACCCTGATAGGTGATCGTCCTTCACCTCCTGATGATCGTCCTTCATCATGCTTATCCAATGGCTGTCCCCATCGTCGACCTTTTTTCCCGGCATTCGTCCTATGTCGTGGTACATTCGGCAGTCGTACCCTGCCCGGTGATCGTCCTTCACCTTAGATGATCGTCCCTCATCTTATCCCCCAACAGAGCAGTCGTCCCCTGCTAGGTGATCGTCCTTCACCTTTGATGACCGTACCTCATCATTTATTTCATTTACCTATAATCCCCAGAAAGTCTTATAGTTTTACTTAATGGTCTTCCCCGTCATGATATCCCCAGCTTGATGGTCGTCCCCATCATAATCTCTTATATCCCCAGCATGTCGGCCGTCCCCGTCATTGCTCTTTCCCCAGCAGTCGTCCTCTGCTCGACGGTCGTCCTCCGTCGCCCGCACTTTATATCATACTTTACTTGCTTTTACAATCTATATCCCTTTTCTTCTTCATTCTGTGAGTGCAAATTTTGGACTGTCATTGGTATTCAACCACAAGTTATCTTGTTTGCCTGTTAAGCTGTCGCTTACATCCTGCACAGCTAACTCATGCTTGAATAGGGGCAGCTGTAAACACCCCAAATTTGCCCTCACCCATTCACACCATGGCTTTTGATCATTTCATATGCATAAGTTCAATCATGGCATCTCATACCACATTTTGATTCACTGCATTGCTTCTAAGTCATCTGCATCTAGGGTTTGTGATTTGAGCTAGCCAAGAGCCATTTGAGCCACTCCAAAGGTCATCAATCATCTCAAGAAGGTCCATGTATGTTCAAGCATCATATTATATCCCCACAAAGTCAAGGAAATGAAAGAATCACAAGAACTGAGAATGGCATGGAAGCAGAGCCAGGTTTAACTGCACAGATGACCTAGAATTAGGGTTTTGGTTTCAGAGGCCATAACTCCAATTTTTTTGGTCATTCTTGTTTCTATTGGTCTCTATATGGTATAGGGATCATGCATATCAATTTTCATGAATAAATTCAATGGGGAAGGCATTTGATCAAGAGTTGACTTTTTGAGCAAGTTAGTGCAAAATTAGGGCATCTGAGGCCCTCAATGACCCAACCCAAAGGGTGTTCTTCATCATTTTGATTGTGTATGATCTTTATTTGATCATAGAAGATGTTATAAGTTCACAAAATTGAAGAATTTCAAGCCATTTGCAAAGTTGACTTTTTGGGAAAATGACTTGTAATGGAAACTTGCCATTTTGAGAAACTTTTTCAACCCTTGCTTTTTGATTCAAAAATGCCTCAAATGAGAAAATTTTGGTCATGAAAGTTGTAGAATGGATCATTCCCTTTTCAAAAAGTACAAGAACTCATTCTAATTCATTTTGGATCAAGAGTTATGGCTTGTCAAAGTTGGGAAAAATCACATAATTTCAAGTTATGCACCAAAGAGGCAAAATTGCAAAACCACTTGCCAAGACAAATTGTGCTATCAAATGGACTTCTAATCTTCATACAAACATAAGCCAAGGCCTAAGGATCAGATTGCATCAAAACTTTACTCATTTTCATGACTTGTGGATCAAGAAACTTCAAAAGGGCCAAAGTTGATCAAAGTTGCAAAACCTCACTCAAACCCTAATCCATGTGCTGGCTGACTTCAAAACTGATCCTAGGGCTCTCCACACTTCTTGCTGCGCAGGACACCCCTCTTGTCCTTGGATAGCTATGAGCACATACCTCTCTTACACAAAGCTTGACTTTTTTGCAAAAGACCCATACCAATCACCATAGGCCACCAACAACTCTCTGACCTATCACCACTTGATACATGGACCAAAAGCAGCAAAACACACCACACACACAAGCCTGAAACAGATCATAAGCCATAGTTCCAAGTTTATGCCTCATATGCAACTTCCTTCGAAACTCATCATACAAGCATCAAACATTAAAACAAACTTCACAAAACATCTCAACATACTCCCCTGATCATTTCCCTGCCCTCATTCATCCCTGAAACATCCTCAAACTGAAACACGATTTCTCTCCCTCACTGAACAGAACTCACTCAATCTCTCAAACCAGCCAAAATAAACTCCAACCAAGCATTGCAAGCTTCTCAGGAGGTCCATTAGAGGCGTTTTGGATCAAAGGGGCAGCCAGAAAGTTCCAAGGATCAAAGCTCCAGTTCAGGTGAGCTCAAGAACATTTTTTCCAGAAACATGTTTTTAAGTTCTTAAATGATTCTCTATGATTCACTGATCATGTTGATATGTTTTGTTTCGAAAATGATTGAGTATTGAGTATGTATGAAGCTTCTGAAACTTTTTTGACCTAAATGCAGTTTGTTTCGATTCAGCTTTGATATGAAAAATAAATGTGTTTTGATCATTGATTCTTGCTCTATGATGATTGGGGATGGATTCTGGGCAGAGAGATTAGGTTTTAGTGACCTGGGGAGTGAGCTAGCAATTTTCAGGGAGACATGTGGCCGGAGAAGATGACCGGAGGTCATTTCCGGCCACCTGAGAGTCATTAAGCCCTAATTGTGTCATTAATTGTAGTTTGAATGTGGAGCCTAGATCAGGCTGACTAAGTCAATCCCTCGCGCGTTTCAATGGCTTGGATCAATCATTAAAGCCCTAATTCCATTTAATTAAATTAATTAATTAGGTTTAGTCAGTTTAAATGCCAGCCGTAGGATAGCGCGCGCAGTCAACCCTGGACTCCCAGCTTTGAATCTCAGCCTTCAGATCTGCTTACTTTCATTTATTTTCATTGAAACTCATTTTCTTTTGATTTATTTTGCACGAATTAATTAAAATAGCAAAAATTGTTTAAAAATTATGAAAATTTTTGTCAAGGTTTTCATTAATTTTCAGAACACAAAAATATTTTTATTTTTATTTTTTGCATTAAAAATTATTTTTAAATCATTTAAAAGTTTATTTTTAATTAATTAATGAAAATTAATTAATCAAAAATACTTTTAGGTATTTAAAAATCACAAACAAAATTCATGTAACCTTTAAAAACATTTAGAAACATTGTCCAACTCTCAAACCAAATTTCGTTTTTGTTCTTGATGCCTTTTGATTATTTTCTTTGGAATTAAAATTCATTTTGAGGCAATATTTTGTGACAAACTTCAAAAATTCATTTCTGCCTAACCATTGAGAGTTGGATGATGATTCTTTTTGCATTGCATCTTATATAGCATGTAGTTTATAGGATAAAATTGGCTTGAATTGATCTTGCATTTTCATTTTGTTTTGCATTTTTCTTGACAAGGTACCCTAAAACCCTAGCAATCTTAGGAAATTCATAACTTCCACTAGGTTAAGAGTTGGATCCCCTCCTTTGGGCAGTGAGTTTGTATAGGTTTAGGGTTCCTTTGATTGCATTTTCAAATTTTTATCATGTCATTTGCTTCTCTTTGTTCCTCTCATCTACTTCTCTCCTTGGTGGTTCCTTGAAGATTCTTCTTGTAAACCTCACAAACCCTAGGACTTCCAAGCATGATAACTTCTTAGGATTGTTTAGTCCCCCATTTAGCCTTTACCTTTGTGTCATCTTTGAGTCTTCTCTTCTCATCTCATAATCAGGGACTAAACCCTAAAGGCTTTAAGGCTTTGTGATTAAGCTTATGCCTGCATCCTTCTATTAGGATGGAGTGTATAACTTTAATCCTAAGTGTTAAACCCTTAATGTGTTTAACTCCTTTAATCAATCCACTTAATAATCATCAAGACATCAAGCTTGTAACTTGGGCCTTGCATTAGGGTTCTAATTCTTCCTTAATTGGTTAAGAAGGACTAACCCTAGTGTTAATGGACAAGTCCCCCTCAAGTTGTCTTACAAACCATAAAACTCACTTCTTCATCTTATCATTAACTAAAATCCATTTAATAAAGGTTTTGTTTTGTCATGAGGTTAATCCCTAATCATGGATCAAGTTGAGGAGTCTTTCTCAACTTAAATGTTCTCATCTATTATCCTTCTATTAGGATGGTGTAATGGGTCCATTAGATCCTTGATTATGGCTTAAACTCATTACTTAACACTAAACAAAAAACACAAAAAACATCTAAATAATCACAAGTAGGTTAATGATCTTAATCCTATACCATGGTGATTAAGTGTGAGATGCTGACTTCACACTTAAGGTATCCTCATTACCCCTAATCAGAGGGAGGATGTGATGAGTTTACTACCCCATTGGTTCAGGCTTAAGCTCATTAACTTATGGCAAACTTCAAAAAGCAATAAAAGACTGAAAACTCAAAAACAAACAATAATCGTCTCCTCCGGGATTCTTTTCTCATCTCATTCACTCACAACCGAGAACTTGCTTCTTCCGTCTAATGCAAGACAGTTTGCACCTGAGCCAGACAGGTCATGCACTTGAGTATAGGCAAGCAAGCAGTTCACAAGTCAATTTACCTTTCAGTCTCTTTGGGTCGAACTACGGTGTTCTGACTTCCTCATTGCACGAGAGGATACGTAGGCATAACTTAACAGTTATCGAACAAAAGTCTTTGTATATTCCCCCTCTTTCTAGCCTTATTCTTTAAGCCTCACAGTCTTGAGCATTTTACTCCTGTTCTTACACTGACACTTCTCCTATACACTTCACAGTTATTTTACACTGACACTTGCATTCTTTCCAGCCTTGATACACAGATTGCACTGACACTACCCCTTTAAAACACAAATCTTTTAAGCGTGGATCCCGTCGAGTACGGCGGACAATCTGGGTGCTAATACCTTCCCAGGTTGTAACCAACCCCCTTTCCCAGTCTCTCTGGTTCGCAACCGTCTTATCCATCCTTTTTCTAGGTTTATGCAGCATTACCTTTCCTTCGGGATAAAAATGCCTAGCTGGCGACTCTATTCATTCTTCCTCTTTCGCCGACCATTCGCGTTTGTACCCCTTATGACCTAGCCTCATTTGGTGGGAGCGACAAATACCAAGGCTCATCATCGTCAGTAACATTAGCTACAAACACATAAGTGGGCCTTTCGAGACGAGACACCGCAATTCTAGGCACATATTTCCGTTGTTGGACTTTAATCATGGAGGATAAGGTTGCTAGAGCATCAGCGAATTGATTATCTTCACAAGGTACATAATGAAGCTTTACCTTCATGAAGAATGTCAACAACCTCTTGGTGTAGTCCTTGTATGGAATCAAATGTGGTTGATGAACAAGCCACCTTTAAATTAACTTGATTTATGACCAAACCTAAATCACCAAAGATATCGAGGGTCTTGATTCGGAAATTAATCGCCTCCTCAATCCCCATTATACGAGCTTCGTATTCTGCCTTATTGTTGGTGCATTCAAATGTCAACCGGGTAGTGAAGGGCATGTGAACTCCTTCAGGTGTGATAAGGACGACACTAACTTTGATGCCATTCATGTTAACAGCCTCATCAAACATCAGACTCCATTTGGATTCAGGGTCTGACCCCTCCTCCGGGAGTGGTTCTTCGTGATATTTCAATTTGAGGAATATGATGTCTTCATCAGGGAACTCAAATCTCATTGGCTGATAGTCATAAGTGGTTGTTGAGCCAGATAATTCGAGAATGCACTTCCCTTGATAGCTTTCTGAGAGGTATATTGGATGTCGTATTCAGTCAAGATCAACTGCCAACGGGCAACCCTTCCGGTCAAAGTTGGTTTCTCAAAGATGTACTTGACAAGATCCATCTTGGATATCAGTAAGGTAGTGTGGGTAATCATGTATTGCCTCAATCGCTTGGCGGCCCATGCTAGAGCACAACATGTCTTCTCAAGTGTTGAGTACTTGGACTCACAGCCGGTGAATTTCTTGCTCAGGTAGTAGATGGTGTGCTCTTTCCTACCTGTCTCATCATGCTGACCGAGAATGAAACCCATTGACCCTTCAAGTACTGTAAGATACATGATCAAAGGCCTCCCCAGAATTGGAGGTATCAGGATTAGAGGTTCTTGTAAATACTCTTTGATTCGGTCGAAATCCAATTGAAAGTCATCGTTCCACCTGACGGTCTGATTCTTTCTCAAGAGCTTGAATATTGGTTTGCACGTAGCTGTTAGGTGAGATATGGATCGTGCAATGTAGTTCAATCTATCCAAGAAGCCACGCACTTCTTTCTCGGGTTTAGGCTCAGGAATTTCTTGAATTGCTTTCACCTTTGCAGGATCAACCTCAATCTTCTTTTCACTTACGATGAAACCCAATAGCTTATCGGAGTGCACTCCAAATGTACATTTGTTCGGATTTAACCTTAGTGTGAACTTCTGCAGCCTGTCAAAAATCTTGGCCAAGTTGACTAAGTGTTCTTCCTCTGTTTTCAACTTCGCAATCATGTCATTAACATAGACTTCAATCTCGTGATGAATCACATCATGAAAGAGAGTCACCATTTCCCGTTGGTAAGTTGCTCCAGCATTCTTCAAACCGAACGGCATCACTTTATATCATAAAGTTCTCTATGGGGTGATAAATGTAGTTTTCTCTATATCATCTAATGACATTTTGATTTGGTTGTATCCCAAAAATCCATCAATGAAAGAAAACACCGAGTATTGAGTTGTATTGTCAACCAGCACATCAATGTGAGGCAACGGGAAATCGTCCTTGGGACTAGCTCTGTTTAAGTCTCAGTAGTCAACACACATCCGAACTTTGCCATCTTTATTCGTTACCGGCACAATGTTGGCAACCCATGGTGGGTAACTTGTAACAGCCAAGAATCCAGCGTCAAACTGTTTTTGAACCTCTTCCTTAATCTTTATTGCCATATTAGGTCGAGTTCTTCGCAGTTTCTGGTTCACTGGCGGGCAGTCTTCTCGGAGTGGCAGCCTGTGTACTACAATATCAATGTCCAACCATGGCATATCCTGATAATACCAGGTGAAGATATCAACGTATTCACGAAGCATGGCCATCAATCGGCTCTTCATGGATTCTTCCAGTGAAGCCCCAATCTTGACCTCTTTCTTTGCCTCTTTTGTACCCAGGTTTACGGTCTCAATAAACTCCTCATGTAGTTGAATCACCCTCTCCTCCTGCTTTAACAATCTGGCTAGCTCTTCAGGTAATTCACAATCTTCCTTAACCTTCCTCATCGGCTTGGTAAATCAGATTGTCGAAGTCATAGCGAGCCATAGCAATATTTTCATTGATGAGTCCCAATGGGGTGCATCTGCATGAATGATGATTCATGCTACACTTTAAAAAGAGTGTGAGGAAAAATGAGCATGAAAATGTGCATTGCCATTTATTATGAAATAAAAATGATAGACAGGGAACACCATGAATGTATCTAAAACATCCATTTTATTAATGATTTGATATTGCAAATTGAAACAATGAAGCCCTTATAATGAGCTATTATTCCTTGGGCGATACATAGAGCTTTCATACAAGAATAAAACACAACAATTACTCTTGATGCTGGGTAACAATGATGATTTCTTCAGAAGACCAATTATTGAGCTCCACTCTTGGGACACTTGGCTTGATCCACTCGTCTATTTCACAGTCACTATCAATTATGTCTTCTTGAATAGCGCAGATATTGTTGTGATCCACCCACCCAGCACTAGAGAAGGTGATTGGGCCTTTACGACCTATAGCATGTTGTATTGATGTTGATTCAGCCGGATTGTAACCAATTTCGAACATGTCTTCCTTCTTAGGGACCTCTATCATCTTACCCCAACCTTCATTAATCCCTGATTCCACCACCTTCAAAGCTTATTTATAGGATGCAATGGATACACCCTTCTTCTTCTGTTCAGAAAGGGGTGTTGATGATGGTGTGGCTTCAGTCTTGACCGGCTCAAAAGCCTGGCAATGGGTCTCATATATCTCACCATCCATCTCCACGTACTTGAAGGAAGATAAATTATTTATGAAGATGTGTTCCTACCAACATATTGTGACAATTTTCCCTTCCCAGACAAACCTTAGCTTCTGATGGAGAGTCGAGGATACTGCCCCGACCGCGTGAATCTAGGGACGTCCGAGTAAACAATTGTACGCAGGCTGGATGTCAACGACATAAAAGGTCGTGTTAAACACCCGTGGAACTACCTTGATCGGTAATTCCACCTCTCCAAAAACTGACCTCTTGGAACCATCAAACGCCCTGACTACCAAATCACTTGGCCCTAGCACCACTCCATCGTAATCCAGCTTAATCAACGCCTTCTTTGGAAGCACATTTAAAGAGGATCACATATCAACAAGCATATGGGAAAGCACAACCCCTTTGCATTCCATTGAAATGTGTAGAGCTCTGTTGTGATTGCGCCTCTCAGTAGTTAGATCAAGATCTGTAAACCCTAACCTGTAACTGGCATTCACACTAGCAAAAATCGTCTCAAGTTGATTCACAGATATTTCTTGTGGTACATAGGCGTTATTCAAAATTCTCAACAAAGCCTTTCTATGGGATTCTGAACACATCAGTAAAGATAAGATGGAGATCTTGGAAGGAGTTTGTTGAAGCTGGTTAACTATCTTGTAGTCGCTTTTCTTGATGATCCTTAAAAACTCCTCAGCCTCTTTGTCAAAGGTGGTGTCAGGGTCAGGAACAATGACCTCATTTGTCATAGATTGCTTGCCCTTGGCTTTAGCCTGGGCTTCTACATTATCATTTGGTGGCACCATGATGTTCCTCAATATTTTAGGCGCGAACAATCTTCCACTCCTCGTAAATCCTCCGACTCCTACGTTTTCAACCCGTTGTTGAGTTGTGTTGGAGGTGGTTACATCTAGTTTCTAGCTGTTACAATAAACCTTTGCCCCGTAATTCCATGGGACGGCCCTTTTGCTTTGATACGGCACATGCCCTGGAGTGGTGAACCTGACTCGTGCCACTCTTGCTAGTACCAGAGCTTCGACTGGGGTAAAATAGATAGTAATCATAGAAACTTCATCTTCTTTAACAACCCTATCAAACTGGATGCTTTCTTCATCAATCATTTTTTGAATTCCTGATTTCAACCTGTCACATCCATCAGTAGATTCTTCGCATTCTGGAAAAACTTCCCCACAACTTGGGAAGAGACATTTCTTTTCCAAACAACCTTTCACTGATAGTAATGAATTCTTCAAAGAATTAACATCACATACCAAATTCAATATGTTACCATCATCTACGGCTCCCACGGTTCTTCCATGAGGAGGCATGGGATTTTTCAGGACATTTGGGGTAGGAGCAATGTTGATCGCCTTGGAGTCCAGCATATCCTGAATAACATGCTTAAGGGCCTTGCAATTTTCTGTAGTATGACCCGGAGCTCCCGAATGAAACTCTCATTGAGAATTGGCATCATACCCATCTGGAATTTGTCCTAAGTTTGGGGGTTGCAGAGTTATAAGCTGGATCATCTACAGTTGGAGGAGATTCTATAAAAGTTGGGAATATGACATTGGAGGTTTTTCAATGTGTTTATCCTTTGGTCTAGGCAGATAGTACGGTCTGGAAGCTCTTTGTTGTTGATAATTTTGTTGACGTTGTTGTGGTGGTTGTTGTTGTTGTTGATTGGTGGAAAAAGGGATGGTGATGGATGCTGCTTGATAGTAAGAATTATGATTTCCTCTCTTTCTCTGGGAGTATACTGCCCTAGTTTCCCCCTCCCATCGCTTTGAAAATGGCTTCTTGGTGCCGGAAGTAGAAGTTCCACTACTCTGGATCTTACCTTGTTTCATCCAGTTCTCAACCCTTTCACCAGTCAGTATAATATTGGAATAGCCATTGGACGAATACCCTGCTAGGCGTTCCATGAAGTGCCCCGGTAGGGTATCCATGAACAAATCCACCATTTCTCTTTCGAGCAGGGGTGGCTAGACTCTTGCAGCCAACTCGCGCCACCTTTGCGCGTACTCTTTAAAGCTTTCAGAATTTTTCTAGAATAGGCTCTGCAACTGAGTCCTACTCGGGGACATAACGAGATTATACTGGTGTTACTTGAGGAACGCCTCTTCGAGTTCCTTCCATTTATGCACAATAGTCTGTTCTAACTTCATATACCACTCAAGAGAATCTCCGGACAGGCTGTCTTGGAAAAAGTACATCCAAAGCTTTTCTTCTTTTGTGTAGGAAGCAATCTTACAATAGTAAACTTGAAGATGAGTCTTGGGACATGAATTTCCGTTGTATTTATCAAACCCAGAGGCTTTGAACTTCGGTGGGATGATCAAACCTTGCACCAATCCCATGTCTGAGACGTCAATCCCCAAGGTATCTTTGCACTCGAGAGCTTTAACTTTTTTGGCCAACATCTGGAAGTCGAGATGATTACCCCCCCCCCCCCTCCATATCAAATCCCAAGTCCTCGTTCAGCAAAGAGAACCGGTCCACCTGATGGTCTTCCATATGATGAACCGAAATAGGAATACCCTTCGAGGTAAGAGGCTTGTTAGCTCTTGTTGGAATAGCAGTGGAATTAACCGGGTTGCTTTGTGCATCCAGATTAACTCCGACGACTGGAATCTGCACTTGTGGCGGATCAAGTCTTTGGACAGCAACCCTCAGCTCTTGTTACCCCAAGTCAACCCCTTGCATCATGTTCATGAATTCATTCATGCGCGTATGGAGCTCATCCAATTCAGCTTGAATGGTGTCCATGATGTTTCTTTGATTGTGACAGGTAGCGTACCGGTGAAGACGGTGATTTGCAATCCTTCCTAACTAAAAAAATAAGTTAGGAAACCTGGACAACCTGCAAAGAAAAATGCAAAGATGATATGAATGCATGCAAATGCTATGTTCTTTCATTCTCAAGGTCATTTACGTCCCCGTTCCGGTATTCATGAATGAGAAAATCCAGATGACCTTTGAGAATTTTGACTTTTGGGAAAAGAATACCTTATGAAGTTCATATTAGATAACTGTGAAGAACCAGTGTCTGGAACACGTGTCAGTGCATAGGCAACAATCAGAAACTCAAACCATATTAGATAAATGGAATTACGAGAATAATGAAAGATCTCCCCGAAGGACACAAGTTCTTACAATAAGCACAACCACATGAGTATAAAAGATTCCCACAACAGGTATGTGGGTAATCCAGAACAAACAAAAGAATCTAAGCCTTATGAAACTTAACATCTTTTAGCCTCCAACTAAGACGTTTGACATCCTCGAACAACTGGGCGACATTTGGATGACTTCGGTCTTCAAGGATATTTTGAATGAGCAAATCCCTCTGATAAAAGGAAGTGTGGAGTTCATTAATCTACTGTAGGAAGACCTATTCATTTCCCCTGTTGGGACTTGGCTCAAACCTGGCCTTCTTGATCTCTATGCGGACTTTGAGCTCTTCCTTCTCTTTTTGAGTATCCTCAATTACTTTCTATCCCTGTGATATCCTCTAGATGTAGTCTCTACACTGCTCGTGGGCTAACTGAAGTTGGTCTTTCTGGTCACCCAGCGGCTCTTGAAGATCTTCAATCTTTTGCTTGTATTCAGCTTCCACTTCCTTTTGCTTCTTCTGGTTGGTGTCGCTCCCACCAAATGAGGCTAAGTCAAATGGGGTACAGACGCGAACGGTCGGCGAAAGAGAGAAGGGAATGAATAGAGTCGCCAGCAAGGCATTTTTATCCCGAAGGAACGGTAATGCTGCATAAACCTAAGAAGAGATGGATAAGACGGTTGCGAACCAGAGAGACTGAGAAAGGGGGTTGGTTACAACCTGGGAAGGTATTAGCACCCAGATTGTCCGTCGTACTCGACGGGATCCACGCTTAAAAGATTTGTGTTTAAAAGGGGTAGTGTCAGGGCAATCTGTGTATCAAAGCTGGAAAGAATGCAAGTGTCAGTGTAAAAGAAAAGTGAAATGTATAGGAGAAGTTTCAGTGTGAGAACAAGAATGAGATGCTCAAGATCATGAGGCTTAAAGAATAATGCTGGAAGAGGGGGGAATATACAGAGACTTTTGTTCGATAACTGTTAAGTTATGCCTACGTATCCTCTCGTGCAATGAGGAAGTCAGAACACCGTAGTTCGACTCAAAGAGACTGAAAGATAAATTGACTTGTGAACTACTTACTTGTCCATGCTCAAGTGTATGACATGTCTGGCTCAGGTGCAAACTGTCTTGCATTAGACGGAAGAAGCAAGTTCTCGTTTGTGAGTGAATGAGATGAGAAAAGAATCCCGGAGGAGACGATTATTGCTTGTTTTTGGTGTTTTCAATCTTTTATTACTTTTGAAGTTTGTCATAAGTTAATGAGTTTAAGCCTAAACCAAGGGTTAGTAAACTCATCACATCTTCCCTCTGATTAGGGGTAATGAGAATACCTTAAGTATGAAGTAAACACCTCACATTTAATCACCATGATGTAGGATTAAGATCATTAACCTACTTGAATTTATTTATATGTTTTTGTTGTTTTTGTTGTTTTTGTTTAGTGTTAAGTAATGAGTTTAAGCCATAATCAAGGATTTAATGGACTCATTACACCATCCTAATAGAAGGATAATAGATGAGAACATTTAAGCTGAGGAAGACTCCTCAACTTAATCCATGATTAGGGATTAACCTCATGACAAAACAAAACCTTTATTAAATGGATTTTAGTTAATGATAGGATTAAGAAGTGATTTTTATGGTTTGTAAGACAACTTGAAGGGGACTTGTCCATTAACACTAGGGTTAGTCCTTCTTAACCAATTAAGGAAGAATTAGAACCCTAATGCAAGGCCCAAGTTACAAGCTTGATGTCTTGATGATTATTAGATGGATTGATTAAAGGATTTAAACACATTAAGGGTTTAACACTTAGGATTAAAGTTATACACTCCATCCTAATAGAAGGATGCAGGCATAAGCTTAATCACAAAGCCTTAAAACCTTTAAGGTTTAGTCCTTGATAATGAGGTGAGAAGAGAAGACTCAAAGATGACACAAAGGCAAAACTAAATGGGGGGACTAATCAAACCCTAATTGTTATCATGCTTGGTTGTTCCTAGGGTTTATGAAGCTTGCAAGAGATCTTCAAGAGAAAAGCCACCAGGAGAAGAAGCAGATGAAAGGAAGAAGAAGCAGAGAGAAGCAAGGCAACTTGCTTCACTTAAGAAGACAAGTTGCCTGAAGGAAGAAGATGGGAAAGAACATGAATGAGAAAGCTCACTCTAATACAAAGATAAAATGCAGCAATGATGCATAATAGAGATGAGAAGGGATTGTGAGAAGTGAAGGCAAATTCACTTCTCAAAACAACTTACCACCTGAAAAGTTAGCAAGAGAAATGCAATGCAATGAAAATGAGATGAAATGCCATGATGCAAGACAAAGTCAGAAGCATAAACATGATGTTAATGATGCTAAGAAATGATGCAAACACATGTCAAGAGTTGTGGATGATCATACAAGGATGAGGATGCAAATGAAGCATGCTTGAACCATGGAAGTTCATGAATGTTTATGAAATGATATGAATGCATAACATGGCAAATGAAAGATGCAATGATCAAACATGATTCTAATATGTCCTAAAATGTCTTAGATGTCATATTGATGCACAAAAAGTCATGGCATGTTCATGTATGCAAGCAAATGAAATATGGATGCAAAGGAAGGCAAGAATTAGGGTTTATGATCAACATGCAACACAAAAATTCAAAACCAGAAGCAAATGACATGACAAAAAATTGAAAATGGGATCAAAGGAACCCTAAACCTACACAAGTTCACTTCCCAAAGAAGGAGACCTAAATCTAAACCTAATGGGAGTTATGATTTTCTCAAGTCAACTAGGGTTTCAAGGTACCTCAAAAGGAAAAATGCTCATCAAATTGAAAATGAAAGATAAATTCAAACCAATTTTACCCTAAAAACTACATGCTATGAAGGATGCAATGCAAGAAGAACCATTATTAAACTCTTCATGGTTAGGCAGAATGGATTTTTTCAAGTTAGAATCAAAATATTGCTTTTAAACAAATTTAATTCCAATGAAAATTGTCAAAATAGGTCAAGAACCAAAAAGAAATTTGTTTTGAGAGTTTGATAATGTTTCTAAATGTTTTAAAATGCAATGTGAATTTTTTTGTGATTTTTAAATACCTAAATGAATTTTTAATTAATTAATTTCCATTAACTAATTAAAAATAAACATTTAAATGATTTAAAAATAATTTTTAATGCAAAAAATAAAAATAAAAAAAATTTTGGGTTCTGAAAATTAATGAAATGTTTGGCAAAAAAGTTCAGAATTTTTTAAAGTGTTTGGCTATTTTTTAAAATTCATGCAAATAAAATACAAACAAAATGAATTAAAATTGGTTAACAGAAGAATGAATCGATTCAAGCTTGGATGAATCGATTCATACTGATCAATTTTTGACAAAACAGAATTAGTTAAACAACATGAATCGATACATCAAAGGATGAATCGATTCATTTTGCGAAATCCGGGAACCACTCAACAGCATGAATCGATTCAAGCTAGAATGAATCGATTCATTACGCGTGAAATGACCTCCGGTCATCTTCTCCGGCCAACCAAAAATCAAACTCATTCCCTAGGCTGTTTCAAGTGCTCTAACTCTCCAGATTTCATCCTCTACCCACCCCAAACATGAATCAATCACAAAATCACATTTACAATGCATCAACAACAAGATTCGAGCAAAATCAAGAAAACTGCAAAAATTTCAGAACATGCATACACACTCATTTCTCAACCATTTTCAGTGTTTCAAAGCTTAACATGATCAGTGAAACAAACTCTATCATCCTATAACAAGAGATTGCATTTCTGGAAAAAAAATGTTCTTGATGATACCTGAACTGGAGCTTTGAACTTTGGAGCTTTCTGGCCTCAAACTTGGTGCAATCCCTCTCCTTTGAACACCCTGATGATGAAATGAAGCTTGGAGAGCTTTGAGAATGGTTGGTTATGGGTGTTTTGCTCTGGTGTAGCAGAAATGGAGGTCTTGGTGTGCGATGTTTCAAGTTGTTTCAGGGGGTGGTTTTTGTTCTAAGGGTGATTTGTGACTTGTTGGTGAAAGAAAAAGTGAGGTTTTTTGGCTGTGTGAAGAGATTTTTCAGAGAAGAAGTTTGGGACAGATTTTGTGCAAGTTGGATTGTGTGTGTTTTCAGGCTTGTGTGTGGCTTGCTTTATGATCCATAGCACATCCCTAAACTATTGGAAGAGGTCTGAGGAAGTGACTTGCACTGTGGGAATGGCATGGGGCAATTGGCCAAAAAGTCAATGTTAGGTGTACTTGAGGCATGGGCTGTGGAAGAGGCTATTTTAGGGTTGCTTTGGGTTCAGCTGCCTTCAAGGATGGCCATGGGATGAACTGATGTGAGCTGGAATGGATGAAGGGTGAGATCTCACATGTTTTGCAACTTTGTAACTTGTTACACTTTGTGATTTTTGGCCATGGAAAGGTAACACTCTTTGCTGAATTTTGGTTGTGATAGGTTACATGATGTTATGGTGGTGTCTTGAAATCAGTTAGAGACCATACAAAACCTTGGGGACCTATTTTGCAAGAATTCCTCTTTGGAGAATTTCATGGAAAGTGGTTTATGATACTTGGATATCAAGGCATGAAAATGAGAAATTTCTTGGGCCAATCTGAATTTTAGGCATTGCATTGTGTGTGTATGAAAATTAGAAGTCACTTTGAAGTCATCTTTGGCCTTGGCATGAGGTTTTGCAACTTTCCCTCTTTGGTGCAAAAGTGAAAATTTCATGATTTTTTCCAACTTTGACAAGCCATAACTTTTGATCCAAAATGAATTAGAATGAGTTCTTGTACTTTTTGAAAATGGGAGGATCCATTCTACAACTTTCATGACCAAAGTTTTCTCATTTGAAGCATTTTTGAATCAAAAAGAGGAGGTTGAAAGACTTTCCCAAAATGGCAAGTTTTCATTACAAGTCACTTTCCCAAAAAGGCAACTTTGCAAATGGCTTGAAATTCTTCAATTTTGTGAACTTCTAACATCTTCTATGATCAAATAAAGATCCTACACATTCAAAATGATGGAGAATACCCTTTGGTTGGGTCATTGGGGGCCTCAGATGCCCTGATTTTGCACTGACTTGCTCAAGAAGTCGCCTTTTGATCAGATGCCTTCCCCATTGAATTCCTTCATGAAAATTGATATGCATGATCCTCATAACATATAGAGACCGATAGTAACAAGAATGACCAAAAAATTTGGAGTTATGGCCTCTGAAACCAAAACCCTAATTTTAGGTCATCTGTGTAGTTATGCCTGGCTCTGCTTCCATGCCTTGCTCAGTTCTTGTGATTCTTTGACTCCTTTGACCTTGTGAGGATATAATATGATGCTTGAACATACATGGACCCTCTTGAGATGATTTATGACCTTTGGAGTGGCTCAAATGGCTCATGGATGGCTCAGATCACAAACCCTAGATGCAGATGACTTTGAATCAATGCAGTGAATCAAAAATGTGGTATGAGATGTTATGATTGAACTTATGCAAATGAAAAGATCACAAGCCATGGTGTGAATGGGTGAGGGCAAATTTGGGGTGTTTACAGTTGGCCTCCCATTTTTCTTGCCAGAGAGTAATGGTCCTGTGTGCTTCAGTTAGAGACTTTTTGGTCCTTCGATGTTCATTTTCTTTGTTGATCTCAGCTAAGCCCTTTTTCTTAAAGTAGAGTTCTCTGTCCTCGAAGTCTGCCTTCTTTACTTTCACCATTTCCTCATCCTTTTGAACCTTGTCTTCCAGCTTCTGATTAAGGTTCACCATCTTCTGATAAGAGCTATGAACCTCTTGATTATTTTCCCTAAGTTGATGAACCAAAGCTTCTAGATTTTGGAATTATTCCAAGGGTATTGTAGTCTTAGGTTCAACTGCTGAAGGGGGGGCTTGTGCAGAGAAAGGTAACTGGACCACCTAGGCTTTCTTCTTTAACCATGCATCGTACTCGGGAAACGTCTGGTTATTAATTTTACCCAAGCATGCTATACCTCTCCTTCGAATGAGCTTCCAAGAGCCTACATCTTTTCTTACTTATGGCAGATTATCCTTCACTGGGAAGTAGAAAGTCTGAGCTAACTCTGATTCCTCATGAATATCCTTTAGTGTGTACCCTAATTTTCTTCTTAAGTGAATCAGGTTATAATTGATTACCCCGGTTACTCCTAAGAGTGTCACATTTGGATAGCTCTCACAGCTAGTAATGAAACTTCCGCCCTTCAATCTTATGGTGATCCAGTTGATGTCTTTGGAAGATAGCATGCTTAACCTCTGGGGTGAAGGCTTCACTGCTAGGCAAGTTCCTAATAAACCATCAGTGAAACAAAGGAGCATAGCACTGCACCAGACCTCCTCATTTTTTCTCATTCTTATAATGCACTAAATAATAGAGTTCTCCCAACAGAGTGGGCACTGGATTCTTCAGCACAAAGAGATGAATAGCGTTCATGTCTACAAACAGAATTCCATTGAGCTTTTGCAGCATGCGCCTCAGCTTTCTTCACTAGGAACTCTAGAGAAAACCCAAATACTCCCCCTTTGGTGGTACTTAGATTTACAGATACCACAGATGGGCTCAAATAAAAGGTTCAGTAATATCAATATGCGTAGGTCTTTCCATCTCTAAATTGAAAGGAACCTGATCCTGAAGAGGTACTCCCGAAATCAAAGCATATTCTTCTAGAAAAGGACCCAACTGGAAATCATGGAATGTAAAACATCTCAGTCGAGGATCATAGTACTGCAGCAAGGTATGAATGGCACTTCTCTCAGAACTGTCCAGATCTACCACCATATCCAAAATACCCCCTGTAACCTTTCCTAAAGTCTTCAATATGATTTGGGGTGATTAAAGACACAATCTTGTTTATCATGTCTATCTAAGTGTCGAAGAACTTATAATGGATATTCTTCTTCCTGGTATTCTCCATCTCTGAACAAGAAATCCGACTGGAATTGGGAACAATATGTAAACCCTGAGAATGAAAAAAAAAACACAAATGATTAATGATGTGATGATGTTAAGCAATGTAAGGCATGTGATCAGTGGTTTGTCTGTGTAGGTGTTGATCAGAGAATTAAGTGTTTGTGGAGAGTTATAATAGTACTATTATCTCTGTGCAGAAATCTCAAAACTCAGAACCGAAGAACCATATGAAACCGGATCATATCACACAATAACACTGATGAAGTGGGTATGTTAAAAGTTCGGGCTCCTGCAAACCTATAAACAACCCCCCCATCTCACGGGTGTGCTACATCGGGTCAACATCACGGACTCTCAAAGCCGAGCAATGATAATACATTCACCATCTCCGAGAAATGATTTAATATTACCATCTCAGGGAATCGGTTTAGTATTATACACTACTCAGGGAGGTCTCAGCTGAATCCGGGAAAAACAAGCATTTCCCATAAGTTCCTAGCTTCAAGCACTCAGATCGAGAAACAATAGTACATTCATCCCGAAGGGTACAATACTATCGTCATACGAAAAGTGCTTTAACTGAGTTCCTATGAGAGAACCAGACCATCCTATACGAGTTCCCAGTGGGCCCTCGGGTGCGAGTGGGTTTTCCAACAAATATGGTCTACCACTGTCACCACTGGAGAGGGTTGTTTCCATTAAAGTCCTCAATGATCCGCCACTCATCATGATGATATATCATAGAAGTACAGTGTTTGTACATCGTAAAGAATAGAGTGCACTCGAGCCTTGGTATTGGGCTCATCTCATAGTAACCCCATCCCGCCAAAAAAAACAGTCCAGACAGTCCAATATATGATGCATGGAAAGTAAATGAGGAAAGTAATAAATAAAGCTGTAAAGTAAAGATATAAATAAAGTAGTAAAGCTAAACTAAAGCACACAGAAACAAACAAATAAACACCCAAAGAAAACAAAAATAGAAAAGCACTAGGATTGTCTCGCACATGGAACCAGAGAAACCGGTTAAGAAGTCCCCAACAGAGTCGCCAGTTGTCGCTCCCGAGATTTTCATCCTGGTATAAACGCGAAAGTGGCGCGGAAGAGATAGAGTTGCCATCCAGGAATTTTTATCCCGAATGAATGGGAAAGGTAATGTTGCATAAACCATAGAGAAGGAAAGAAAAAGGTCTTGCGAACCAAAGCGACAGGGTTCGTGAGTTGGTTATGAACTGGGAAGGTATTAGCACCCTAGATCATCCGTCGTACCCGACAGGATCCACGCTTCCTTGAATTGTTTCAAAGGGTGAGAAATAAATTGTTGTTGAATCAAAACTGCTACTAGAACTGGAAAAGAGGATAAAAAAGGGTATGGAAAATGTAGGGAAAATAAAGAGAATGCTCGAATGGGCCCTACCTCGATGCCTACATATCTTATGGGAAATGAGAATTAGAGTCGTCGTAGTTCCCCTAACTAGGTAGGAAATTTGTTTGTTTTTGTTTTTTATGAACTGGACTACTTATGTCTTTGCTCAGTTGTTGTGGCCTCTCCTTGAACGAGTGTGTTTACCGTCTTGCAAAGAGACAAGTCGAAGTGAGCTCTTTCGTTAAGAGTGAGTGAGGTGAGAAGATAATTCCCGCAGGAAAGACACTTGTGTAAGTTCTATATTTTTAGGCTTGGCATTAATTTTGTAAAATAAATATAACAGCAATGTATATGTACAAGATCTTTGCAAAATAAATAATAAATTAAGAAAAGATTCCTTTTGTGCGCCCAAACATGTTGTGTTGAAGTGTTTCAACATTTGGATCAACATATCGAAGAAGATGTCAAGACAGTTCATTCGACATCATGAACTGCTGAAGATGGATTGAAGATTCTATTATGATTTAACAGAAAAAGAATAATTTAGAAGATTTGAAGCAATCCAAGTGGCGCTGATTTTAAAAGATCTTGAAGACTCAAATTTACATTGAAGACAAAATCAAATATTGAAAAATATAAAGTTGCTATAATTAGAGATATTTTAGGAAGTTGTTGATTTGAAGATCTTTTTATTTGTTGCAGATTTTTCTGCATTATTGTAGCAGCTGTTATACAGTATTTTTTAGGCCCAAATCCAGTTGGGAATAGGCTATAAAAAGAAACCTTGTAACCTAGGTTTAGCAACCAACCGAAAATGTAAAGATCATATCATTATGGTTGTATTCTTATGGCAGCCGTTCACAATAAGGTTTAATGTTGTGGCTGTTTTGTTGGTGAGTCTTGAAGCTTTTAAGCAAGAGAAGTTATGTTCTTGACTGAAGTTGTGAAGCAAGGTTGAGGTGTTGTCATGGAAGTATGACTTCTGGTTTGAATTGTTGGTGAGGTAAAGAGATGTCAATATCAGCAAGTGAGTGTTGGGACTGTGAGACATCACTGAGGTAATTGGAAGTGAGGATGAGTTTCTCATATTTAGGAGTTCCTAAGTAGAAGTTGCATTGGTAGTGATTAAGTGAGAAGATATAAATTGTAGGTGTTTGCTGAGAAGTATTTGAATTGATACTACATAGTGGATTTCCTTCTTGGCTTGGTAGCCCCCAGAGTAGATGATTTTGCATCGAACTGGGTTAAAAATTTAAATGTGTTCTTTATAGCTTTTCTGGTTTATTTTATCCAGTACATGTGAACAATATCATATCAGATGTCTAAACATCCTGAAGAATGCTTGAATCTGATATATTAGAATTTTAAAATACGGTTGTTTGTACCTTTCCATGTATATATATAACAAATAAGATGTCTCAACATCATATTCGACATCTGAGTCTGTCATACCAGAATTTCAATTGGTATCAGAGTAGGCATCCTAGTCTGTTTCTGGATGAGATCCAAGGGGGATACTTTCTGGTTCATGGTCAAGGTAGGAGTTTTCTACTGAAAAGTTATGTGTTGTGTGAATGGTTCCTATAAGTGGAGGATGGACTATTTTGGTGTGGTAGCATGGTGGTGTGCTGCTTTTGTGATAGGTTTTATTTATTTTAAAACCTATGGCTATTATTGTCACCTTGAGATATTGCTAGGGCTAATTTGTGACACTTGAAGTTTCTAAGGAGTTTGTATCCACTGCTTATCTATCTGATAACTCCTTATGTTTGAGAAGGTTGATATTCTCTGGAGATATATCCTATAATGTTGGGGATATATGTCTATCTGCTTCTATTAACTGTGCTAATGATACTTGGAGACTCTTTATCAAGTCCACTCAAGGCACTATTAAGAAAAGTGGTTGTTTAGAGATCTAAATATTATTTTAATTAGACCTATCTCTTGTCTATAGATCTCTTTGTGTGATCCTTGGAATGATGTCCTTTCCCATGATAAAACATCATATCAGAATTATGCATGACTCTGTTGTCTAAGGATTGGTTGTACATATGCTCTAGGTGATAAACTAATGTGGTTATATCACATATGTTTGGATCCTACTCCTGATCTGGAAGAGGAGGCATATGTGTGATGTGTTTGAGAAGGTTCTAGCTCTGGAACTCTTCTTAGATGTGTGTGTTAATCAAGGAGTGATTAACATGTGTTTGTTCTCCTGAAGACAGTTTATTTCTGGTCCTTGCTACAGGAGTGAAGTGCCTGAGCTTCACGGAGTATTATTTAAGAGAGACTCCTTGTAAATGAAGGTCAAGTTGTGTAAATTGGTGGAGTTTATTGATGTGTATATAGCTAATCTGGTGCTATATTGTGTGTGAAGACATCTCAAATCAGACAGTCTGAATACTGAGTTTGAAGGAGAAGTTTGTTGAAGTGTTCCAACTGCTGCATTGGTTTGTGTTTTGGTCTGAGAGCTTGATCAACTACTGATGGTTGATTCCCCTGTATTCACCTACATGTGTTTGTGTGGAGGTGTATGTGACTAATACTGATGTCTGAAAGAATGTTAGAACATCATCTCAGAAGGTGTCAGATTCCTGCAGAAGAAGAAGAAGTCATATTACTATCCTACCTTGTGTGAGAAGGTAATCTTATCTGACCTAGAGTAAATACCTTGACGGGAGACTTGGTATTTGTCTATGTGATGCATAAAGCTGGATACTTTGACTGGATACTTGGATTGGAGGTAGCTTGTGGTTGACAAGTGAACTAGGATATATTGTGTTTTCTTTACTCTTGCATTTTATTTACTTTAATGTTTATGTTTCCCTAATGCAACTCAACGATTCACTTAACACAACAACATTAAGAGTTCGAAAAGAGGTCAAGATTGAAAACCCTAATTCAAACCCCCCTTTCTTGGGTTTTTCTCACACCTTCAATTGGTATCAGAGTTTGGTTTTGTTATTGATGGATATCAAACACTTAAAAGTGTCAGATAAAGATCCAAAGGTCGTGTAAAAAAAAATTTAGGTGATAATTTATTTCACTTACAATTTCATTCTCATATTAGAAGATGATGAAAATTGAGTACTGAATTGTAACCAAACTGATTACCTTGTGCAAGTCACTGATTCTTGAAGTTTGAAGTTGTTTACAACAAAATATTCTCCATTGTAATTTGGAAGAATATTTAAGAATCAACTACAAGTTAGATTCATCAGATAAGGACATCCATTTGTTGAATGCTTATCTTAAAATACGATTGGTTGAACAACGTATTTGCTCAAAGATCAAATCATTTGAAAACAAGAAATTTTGTTTGCTAAAGATTAATTCTTTATGAGTGTGAGATGTTTTCTAGAAACAGATTAGTCTCCCCTTGACTTTCTCATGTGAAGCTTGAAGGTGTGAGAAAAACACAAGAAAGGGGGGATTGAATTGAGGGTTTCACTTTTGGTTACTTTTCGCACTTTGATGACTTGCGTCAAGCTATGCTATAAATTCTCTGCAGAAGGATAAAGAAATTAAAGCATTAAGCAAGAGTAAACAACACACGATATATCCTAGTTCACTTAAGAACTTCTCAAGCTAGTCCAGTCCACCCGCCAAGGTGATTTTGCCATAAACAAGGACTTAATCCACTATAACCAAGATCCATGATTATAATCTCACGGTCGCACTATGACTAACTCAATGAACCATTCAAGGATCCTACCGGATATAACATTTATTGACCCAACAAAACCTCTTCCGGGATTTCATCTCAACTCACAACTAGACCGTCCAAGGATCCCATCAGGATATAACGTTTACTTGAAGAGGAATCTGCGCAGCAACCTGTCGTGACTAATTGCACAACACAAGTGTCATGACTTCCTACACGGCCTACAGCCGTGAATAACTGCACAACAACATGTTACGACTTCATGCTCCAGAGCCAACCATTATGAGCTGCACTAGAACCTTAGGTTTAGAACATATCATCAGAACACATAGTTCTATGAATGTGCTACAACTAATTTCCTTGCCTTCCTAAAGTTCGGGCCTTCACCCGGTTCTTTAGGGAAAGGTTATTTACAAATGTTGTGCTTCTTAATAAGCAGATTGTAAACTCACTTAAGTACATCAGAAGAACCTAAATACACACTAAGTATATTATATTTTATTCTTGGTCCGTTGTATGGTCTTTTGCTTCTCCATGTTGCTTCTTCATTAAGTACTTGAAGGTTGAAGTCTTCTTCTTCTTCAAAAGCTTTGCTAGCTTGATATTCATTGAGGCACAAGAAGGACTTCTTCGTCTTGATTCACTTAAGAACATTTCTGGACAGTAGATCATATTCATCTTCAATCCAATGATCAATTCAGTAGTTGATTTGTTGTTGAAGCTTCCATGATCTTCTTCATTTTCGTCTGCGGCTTTGCAAGTCTTCTGCATCATATGAAGTTAGCACATTGTGAATTCAAGATCTCTCTTCCTTAGAATATTGTTATCAAATATTAATCAGCTAGAAGAGCTGCATATTCAGGTAGGCTCTTTGCGGCTTTTTCCAATGTTATCTTTATTTATCATCAACCTTATGTGATTGTATGACAACATCAACAACATGGTTCAAATACCATTTGACAACTTGGTTGTATGCGTGTTAAGAAAGATTTCGGTTATATCAATCAACATCAACCCATAAACCAAATGGTTGTATCCTTGATTACTTAACTTAGAAGAATATTCAATTTGTGGATAATCAACCAGGTTGTATTTCCATTGTGAACCAACAAGGATTCTATTAGAAATCAACCACATTACAAAGCATGTGATGTTTTCCTTTTATAGCCAAACATAAAAGAGCCGTTACAACCCAATTAGGCTACTGAGGAATTTGTTACACAAGGAATCAAATAGTATAACCACGTATTATTCTTTTCCACAATTAAAAGATAGTGGAGAGGTAGTGGGATAAAGCATCATCATACTGTGTATTATCCTTTCCAATGATAACATTGTCATCTGAACTTCAGAGGCTTATGATTATAAATCAATGAATGAAGCATGAGTTAGAGACGATGATACTTGGGTATTCAAAGAATCTATGTCTTTAGTCTTCAAAACTTGTTCACATAGAACTACGTTCTTCTGGACTTCAGCACTTGGCTTGAAACCCATGGTCTTTAGAACTTCAATTCTTAGAGTCTTCAGAACTTTGTTCACATAGAATATTGTCTTTAGAGTCTTCAGCACTTGGTTCTTCAGAACGATTCTTCATAAATTTAAGTCTTAGAGTCTTCAGAGCTTTGTTTACATAGAACATTGTCTGCAAAGTCTTCAACACTTAGTTCTTCAGAACCTTAATCTTCAGAACTCGTAAGTCTTCAGAATCTTTCAGGAACTTGGTCTTCATACATTAAGTCTTCAGAACTTCAAGTCATCAGAGCCTTCAGAGCTTAATTCTCCAGAAGATTAATTTCAGAAGCTTTGCTTCGCTACCTTATCAGAATCACGTTCATAATAACATCCACAAGAGCATTGCCAACACAACATCTACATCCATGGATCTTTCTGATTGTGTTCAGATTCAGAAGCACACTTTCTTCTTCAGCATGATTGCGACTAATGTTACACATAGTAACTTCGCATATTAGCATTTGCGTACTCATTAATAATGTTTGTTTGATCTTAATATATATAATATTCATGATTTGCACCTTAACAAACATCAGAACATAAAATGGTTATTTCATAAATACTCAATTGTTATCATCAAAACATAGAGATGGAATGCAAAGATAACTATTGTTCTTACAATCTCCCCCTTTTTGATGATGAAAACACCATGTATTTTGATAGAACATTTTATACATGCAATCACCAAACGTAACAGTGTAATAGCCGAGTAATTACCAGTGAGAACATATTAATAGTTTTAGAGCAACAACTCCCCCTAAATATGTTATCCCTAAAATTTTATTAATGCTTGTTCAGAGTCTCCCCCTAATTCCAAGATTTACAAAATACAAATTTTGAGTTGTTCAAAACATATGATAGAGAATAATTACTTTCTTATACTCATAAGAGTCTGACTAAAACACATGCCTTCATCTTAGAACCTTGTTACTATTATAACTCTATGATTGTTCTTAGCTTGATACCAAATGCAATATCACTACTTGGTCTATCAGAACTTCTTCATGTGAGAAATAAAGGGTATTTTGAACGATGTCAAAACTATTATGTTTTAGGAAGTCTTATGGGATCACAAGAAGCTGGCAGAATTCATCAGAAAAAGTGTTTATGGTGTTTCAAAGGAATGAGTCGACTCATTAACTTAAACAGCTCGACTCATTCAGTTGGAAAAATTTGAGTCGACTCAATGAATGTGTTAGGTCGACTCAAATGGAGGATATCATCTCTTGGAACTCACGGGTCCCAAAAGGATGACTGAGGAAAGTTTTTAGATCGACTCAAACTTACAAAAACGTCAACTCAAAGCTTGTTGTAGGTCGATGCATTCATGTAGCTCTAAACAGGTCGACTCAAATGCTTAAGTAGGTCGACGCATTACTGTTTGGTGGCGCCTCCTATGTTCTTTCTCTCTCTCTCTCTCCCTCTCTCTCTCTCTCTCTCTTCTTTTTGTTTTAATTTTCTCCTTTTTTCTAACACATATAAATAGTTGTGATATTATTTTTTGGGAACTAACAAGAAAAGTGAAATAGATACACAAGTGCTCTCTTCATCTTCTCCTTCTCTAGCATTCATCAACAATTACACACAACAATTTTTGTTGATCAAACTGCAAGATCAAGGTGATAACGTTCAAAAGGTGAGATTTGTGGGGTTTTCTTGAAAAAACTTTAAAGCTATGTGGGAAGCGTTACAGATTTCCCATGAGGGAACTGATGACATGAAGCTAGCTAGAATCAATACATTGCAACAAGAGTTTGATTGCTTTCACATGAACAAAGGGGAAACCTTTGGTGAATTGGGAAAGAGATTTTCTCACTTATTAAATCGCTTAAATGCTCTTGATAAATCCACTCCCAACGATGTAGCTACTAACAAAATTATAAGATGTCTTACTAGGGAATGGTTACCAAAAGTCACAACAATCAAGGAAGCCAATGATGTAAGAACTTTCGATTTGACTAAGTTAATTGACAAGCTACGAGAACATGAGTAAGAGCTCTTGAATCTACATGAGTATGAATAAAGTGAAAAGAAAGAAAAGAATGAAAAATCTAAAGAAAACGAGAAGAAGAAGAAGAAGTTTATCGCATTGAAGGCTTCTACTTCCAAACCATCCACCAACAACGAATGTGAGAGTGAGTATAATGACAAAGATGATGAATCTAATAAGGATATGGGGCTGTTTGTAAGAAGATACAATAGGTACCTTAGAAAGAATGAAATTTCTCATTCGGACAAATGTCTCATCAATTATAGAAGGAAATTAAATCCCTCTAAGTAAGATCAAAGCAAGAGTACCAAGTCAAAAGGGTCATGTTATAATTGCGGAAAACCCGGTCATTACAAACCGGAATGTCCAATGTTGAAGAAAGACAAAGGCAAAGATAAATATCAAAAGAAAGGCAAGAAAGCAAGGAGAGCATATATCGCATGGGAAAGCGATAGTGAAGTCTCGAGCAACGATAGCTCAAGTGATGAGGAAAAGAAATTAACCCTTTGTTTTATGGCTCACAAAAAGGGCAAAAAGAAAGTAAGTCATGCCAAATATGATAACTGAAAAATTGTCTTATCCCAATTTACTTAGTACTTTTAGAGTTCTCCACCATGAAGCTAAATAAGTTTTTAAATGCTTAGCCTCAAATAAGCTTATTTTTAAGCATTTGAAGAAAAAGGTTTCCGATTCTCAAAAAGCATTGGAAGCTCTTTAGCATTTCATGGTGGAACCAATTAAGAAAGACAAACAAGGATGATCTAATTTTCATAGTTGTGAAACTTATTATATTTGGGAAAAAGAATTCAAAATTCTTCAAGCCAAACTAGACAAAATATCACAATCAAAAATGACATTTGCTATTGATCATTCAAATTTTAGAAACTCTATGAATAATCCATATAAAAAATACACCTATGTGGTGAAGGATCAAAATAGAAAATGGGACTCTAAACCAACTTTGACTTATCTCTATTGTTGCAAGAGGGGTCACACTATTGCTAAATGTCAATTTAGGATATTCTTAATTCCTAAAGGAATTTTCCAATGGTTGCCCAAATGTAACCAAAGTTTCACTCACACACAAGGACCCAATGAAAATTGGGTACCTCTCTCTCTTGTTTAAATTTTTAGGTGGAGTGTCTTGAGGCTACAGAGAAAATATGGTTTCTCGATAGTGGTTGCTCAAGACATATGACAGGTGACATTTCCTTATTCTATGACTTTGTGGATAAGAAGAAGAGATTTGTTACTTATGGTGATAATAACAAGGGTGCAATACTCGGTAAAGGTAGTGCAGGTAATCCCTCTTCTACATCTATCTCCAATGTCCTTTTAGTTGAAGACCTTAAGCATAATCTTATTAGCATTAGTCAATTATGAGACAAGGGATATAGAGTTTCCTTTTCAAAAGAAGGTTGCGTAATTGAACATGATGATAAAAAGAACGTTGTGTTTAAGGACTTGTGGGTAAATAATGTATACATGCTTGATTTGAATGATGTGTTTGTTAATGATCCTAAGTGTCTAGTCTCTAAGAGTGATGACTCTTGGCTTTGGCATAGACGCTTAGAGCATATTAACTTTGACTTGCTAAACAAAATTATTTCCAAAGATTTGGTAGTTGGTCTACCTAAAATAAAATTCACTAAAGATCATATTTGTGATGCATGCCAAATGGGAAAGCAAACAAAGGTCTCTTTTAAATCCAAAAACATTGTTTCAACAACTAGACCTCTTGAACTTCTTCATATGGATCTATTTGGTTCGTCTAGAATTAAAAATCTAAGAGGAAACTATTATGGTTTGGTTATTATGGATGACTACTCAAGATTTTGTTGGACCATTTTCTTAGCAAGTAAAAAGGACACCTTCTCGGCATTTGAAATGTTTTCCATGTTATCTCAAAATTAACTAAATATTAGCATTGTTACAATTCGAAGTGACCATGGAGGTGAATTTGAAAATCATCTTTTTGAAGTATTTTGTGAGAAATATGGAATTAAACATAATTTTTCCGCTCCTAGAACTCCGCAACAAAATGGTGTTGTGGAGCGTAAAGACCATGTTCTAGAGGAGATAGGAAGAACTATGATCAATGGCAGTGGGATACCTAAATATTTTTGGGTCGATACCATAAGTACGTCGTGCTATGTGTTGAATAGAGTAATTATTCGACCTATTCTCAATAAAACGCCCTATGAACTCTTAAAAGGCAGAAAGCCAAATGTATCTCATCTCCACGTCTTTGGTTGTAAATGTTATGTGTTAAATAATAGTAAAGAAAACTTTGGTAAATTTGACTCAAAAGCATATGAAGGTATCTTTCTCGGATACTCCAATTCAAGTAAAGCTTATAGAGTATGCAACAAAGATTACTTATTGTTGAAGAATTTGTGCATGTTTCCTTTGATGAATCTTATTCGAAGGTTGTCGGAAAAGGTGGTTGTGTTATTGGTGCAAGTGTTTCTTCTGAGGATATTCTTAAAGATCAATAAGCTTCATGTGTTGAACCCATTCTGGATAAAACTGAGGAGGAGTCGAATAAAGGATCTGAAATCAAAAAGGAGGATCGTGCATAAATTCAAGACGATCTACCTTTAGAATGGAAAACCTCTAAGGATCGCCTCATTGACAATATTCTTGGAGATATATCAAAGGGAGTCACTACTCGATCAAGGGTAAGTAATTTTTGCTATCATTATGCTTTTGTCTCTCAAGTTAAGCCTAAAAATTCTAAAGATGCTTTACTCGATGAAAATTGGTTTTTGGCTATGCAAGAGGAACTAAATAAGTTCAAAAGAAATGAGGTTTAGGACCTTGTCCCTCCTCCACGAGGTCATCGAGTAATTGGCACCAAATGAGTGTTTAGGAACAAGATGGACGAAAACGATATTATTACTCGCAACAAGGCCCGTCTTGTTGCTCAAGGGTATAACCAAGAGGAGGGCATTTACTGTGAGAAAATACAGAGCCATTCTTGCATGGAAGTATATATAAATCCATATTCTTACACACATCCAATAAAAGAGAGAAAATATTAAATTTGTTTTTTAATTGGATTCATGTGGTGGTTGTGATTATGGAGAGAGAGAGAGAGAGTGGGGGGAGGGAGGGAGAGAGAGCTATGTTGTCAATAGCGCCTGGAGTGGCTGCGATATCACCGCGCTGCGCCAAAATCTGAGACGCCGCGTTAGGATGGACCGGTCAGCCACGAAAGTGAATTGCGGGCAAAAAGCGGGTTTCGCGGCGGTTTTCGAGCGCGGAGCGGAGCGGTAGCGAATCGGTAGCGGTCGGGTTTTACTCGGGTCGGTTTGTGACCCGTTTGGTTAAAAACATAAAAAAAAACCCTAGTTTTTTATTACTTTGGAAAACAGTAACGACGCTTTTTCTGCTTCTTCATCCTCTGTATTCTTCTTCAACTGTTTTCGCATCACAGCATCACATCATCGCAGCTTCCTTCTTCTTCAACCGTTTTCGTCTTCTTCCTTGCATAGCATAGTCAACGCATCTTCAACTCGTTTTCGTCTTCTTCCTCGCTCAGGTTTTCTACATTTTTTTTCATCAGTTTTCTTCTTTTTTTTCTCATCAGTTTTCTTCCATATAATTTATATATAACAAATTGTTATTAACAACGTCCTCTGTTTCTTTTTCTTCCTCTGTTTCTTAATATTGGTCCATATATTTTATAATATTTTTCTGTTTTCTTTTTATGTTTTCTTAATATTTTCATCGTCCCCTGTTTCATAATATTTTCAACAGCCATGTCAACTTCAACTCCTATTGGTTCTATTCCACCATCATCGTCCAATAATCTGTCGGTTTCTTCTTCTGCTAAGCATAAACTAATCGGTGATATAGGATGGAAATATAACCATTTGAAAGAATTGAATAATAAGAGGAGGGTTACGTGTGATTTTTGTAACGAAACGTCTACCAGATGTATTTCTAGGGCTAAACAACACCAATTAGGAATCAAAGGAAATGTGAAGTCTTGCACTCAAACACCCGAAGAGGTTAAGACGATTTTGCAAGAGCACGAAGATAAGAAATTGGCCACAAAGAAAGCTATGTCAGGTGAAGTGCATGAAGATGATGATAAGGCGGCATGTTTGCTAGAGATATCTAGGATTCGAAGTGGGAAAAGACCGGATGAAGCGGGGAGTATGACGGCTGCCAAAAAGAATACAAAAGGTCCCTTGGATGTAATTTTCTATAGGAAACCCGAGGAAGCTTTGAAAAAAGGAAAACAAGCAAGCTTGAATGATGCTTGTGATAAGCAAGCAAGAGCAAGTTGCCTCAAATACATAGCTCGTTTATTTTATCGGAATGGAATTGCATTCAATGTTGCAAATTCAAAAAGTTTCAAGTTGATGGTTGAGGCAATTGGTATGTATGGTGCACATTTGAAGCTTCCAAGTTATCATTAGTTAAGAGTTCCATTGCTTCAAGATGAGTTGAGACTTACGCATGAGATGTTAAGTACTAATAAGCAAGAACAAGCAAAGTATGGTTGTTCCATAATGTCTGATGGTTGGACTGATATAAAAGGAAGGACATTGATTAATTTTTTGGTCAATTCTCCGGCCGGAACTATGTTTGTTAAGAGTATTGATGCTTCTGCATACATGAAAACTGGACAAAAAGTGTTTGAACTATTGGATAACTTTGTTAAAGATATTGGTGAAAGTAATGTTATTCAGCTAGTTACCGATAATGGAAGCAATTATGTCTTGGCTGGTAAACATCTTCAAGTCTCGAGGCCAAAAATATTTTGGACTCCATGTGCTGCTCATTGTCTAGACATGATGCTGGAAGATATCGGAAAAATTCCTAAAGTCAAGAAGGTTATACAAAAAGGAATGCAACTCGTGGGCTTCATTTACAACCATTCTTTGGTTTTAAACTTAATGAGGGAGAAATTAGAAAGTAAGTTGGTTAGAAGCGGAGTCACAAGGTTTGCCACAAACTTTCTTACTTTGCATATGTTGCACACTTTAAAGGAAAAAATTAGAACCATGTTCACTTCTGAAGAATGGTTGAACTTGAATGCTAGTAAGGATGCGAAAGGAAAGAAGGCAGCTGCTATTGTACTTCAAGTCTCATTTTTGTAGGATGTTGTGTAGACTCTTAAGGCTATGGGGCCTCTTGTAAAGGTACTTAGGCTTGTTGATAATAAAAAGAAGCCGACAATGGGTAACATCTATCATGCAATGTTGGAAGCCAAAGAGTTAATCATAAAAAACTTCAACAACAATGCAAGCAAGTACAAAGATATCATTGCTATTGTTGATAGAAGATGGAGTATTCAACTTCATCATCCGTTACACGCAGCTGGATATTATCTTAATTTGAGGTTCTTTTATAGCAATCCAATGATTGAGAATGATGATAAGTTGTTGGATGGTCTTTATGCATGCATTAATAAGCTTTCGGAAAATGATAAAGTTATTGATGCCATCCATGGAGAATTGTCAAAATATAAGATGGGTATAAGCCACTTTTCGTTGGTGGAAGCGGTAAGGCAAATGAATGATGTAGCTCCTGGTAAGTTACTAAGTATATTTGACAATAATTCAATCGCATAACAATTTTTGTGAATATATGCTAATGAAAATAGGTCTTACATTTCAGCTGGGTGGTGGAGGAGGTATGGAGCAAAAACACCAAATTTGCAACTCCTTGCTATTAAGATATTGAGTTTGACTTGTAGCTCGTCGGGTTGTGAGCGGAATTGGAGTGCTTTTGAGCATGTAAGTACTTACTAACTTAGTATTAATTTATAGATTCAAATTAATAGTTTATATTTATTATTTAAACTAACGCTAAAATTATAATATAGATTCACTCCAAGAAGAGAAATAGACTTGAACATCAAATGTTGCAAGACTTGGTGTTCATCAAGTATAATCAAAACTTGAAATAGCGTTTTGATAGTGATGATTTGATTGATCCTGTGGTTATGGATGATGATTTTGAAACCACTTATCTTTGGTTGATGGGAGGTGAAGAAGAAGCTCAATCTGAAGTTGATGATACAGTGTTTGATGGTGATGATTTGACTTGGCTAGATGTTGAAATTGCAAGTGGTGCTGTTGAGCCTGCAATCAACACTAGGAGCCAAACAACAATGCAAAAGAAGGAAATTTCGCCTCCACCACTTCCACCTTCTTCATCTAGATCTAAGGAAAAAGGAAAGGAAGTGGTAGTAGTAGATGATGAATTTGGTGATGAAGAGTATCTTGAAGAGGAGGAAGAGATTGAAGAGGATGAAGAGGATGCTAGTGTCGGAGGAAGTGACGATGAAGACTATGATTTTAATGATTGTTGAAGTTTTATTAGAGTTTGGTTGTTTTGGTTATTTTAAGATTTAGATGTTAAGATTTTATTTTCTTGAATTTTGGAAGTATGTTGCAATGCTTTATTTGCTTAAGACTTGTGCATTTTAATGGTTTTTGGGAATTGGAAGTAATGAATACTATTATGAATTGAAGTAATATATGCTATTATGAATTTTGAATTTTAATAGTATTATGAAATTTGAGTTTTTTTTTATAATATATTTTAGTGTA